>OZ035825.1:42294037-42817471 GCA_964034765.1 Knipowitschia caucasica
AAAGTCAATCTAATTAGTGAGATTATTATTTTTCCTATTCAATTCACTTATCATTATGCTCCAGGACTGAGAGCCGTCGGCTGCCAAACTGTGCGGCGGCTAAACCATGAGAGACCAGATCTGTTCAGTCGCTTTTGCAACAATTTTGAAATTAGTTTTAGAGCCAGTGGAGTGTGGCCTGCTGGGTTTTTGTCTCTCAACCAATTTAGGGCTGATAACAGCGAGCAGCGAATTGTCAAGTACTTCACCAACTCCTAAAAGCAGCAGGTCAGCGGCCCCTGAATGCTCTGTGCTTTTAGCTTGTAATACACAGTGTCCAATTAGGCCTGCGCCAAACATCCAAAAGATTGCAATTTCAACTCAAGGTTGATCTAGATTGGGGGCCACATCCCATTTGATTTACCTTTCTGTGCTACCCCTGGACCCTTCCCAACCGGTCCAAACCAGCCTGTTGCTTATGAATCCGGGGTACTCAAACAAAGTTTGTACCAAAATTACGTGCTTCCATGGTATGTTGTATAATCATTTTGCTCTCTGAAATGATTATCAGTTAAAAAAAATCTCCATCCATCCATTTTCTACCCCTTTAATCTATTTCTGGGTCGGGGGGCAGCAATCAGAGATGCCAAGCCTCACTCCTGCAGGTGGTAAGTCCATAGGAGGAGGGCTGCTCTGTCTGTGTGAGCCTTGATTTTTCAGTGGGGGCTTCAGGTAAAGTGGGGTTGAGTGTCCTTCCCAAGGACACAAAAACAGCAGACCTCAGTGGAAGTCGGTGGAGATAGTCTCATGGTGGGCTCGTAAGAAATATATTTCTATATCTATGTCTGAAAATACCCACAAACACAAAGAAAACATTGAATATTTTCTTGTTGGTTAAATACATACATTTATATTTTTTACACTTAAATACAAGGAATTGTATTTAACAATAGGGTATTTCCAATGTGGCCCCTGGAGGAAAATAACTGCCCACCCCTTTTCTAGATTATTGACACATGCGAGAGATGCTAATTATTGGACCTCTCCACTCGTGCTGATCTTCATCACAGCCACTTCACACTCCGCAAACTGTTCCAGTGCATGTTTAAGATCCTGGTTTGTTGAAGCCAACAGGACAACATTGTATGAATGAGGATCACACAAACACAACATTTGTGAATAATTAAATATCTTAATCAAATCTGTATTTCACACACGAATGAAGAGCTTTTTGGACATTGTTCTTATGATCAGTATACTTATATTATGTTGTGTTATTTTTGTACTCTTATTCATGTGCTCTACTACAATAACTATCTTTGTATGTCTATGTAAGTAAGAATATATGGTAACATTTTATAACCTCTCAAGCTCAATTAGCATGTCCATGAACGATCTTTAAAACTATATAAAGAAAAGGTTAGGGTCAGATGTTAGGACAATTAAAAAAGTAATTACCATTACCATGCCGGAAAAAATAGTTAATTGTTCCAAATTAACCTCTATAACAAGGGTGTCCAACTGTAGTCATTACATATCCATTATAAGTATACAGGGTTAGACAGAAGTGAGGTATGTTTTACCAGTGTTTTCCATGTTTTTTCATAATTATTACATTTTTATTATGACTGCAAAAATGAGTAGCTCTCTGCCTCTTCTGTTGTATGAAATTAGCTCTCTGATTGAAAAAGGTTGGAGACCCCTGCTCTATAGGCTCTACAGGCCCTACAGTCTACGGCTTTAAGGGTGACAGAATCCAAATCGTACTCTGCCAATGTTGAAGCCTGGTAATCAAAACAAAAGTCCGCACAGACTCTCATATCAGGTTGTTTTTCTTGAATGTGTGTGTGGGATTAATGCAGTCCTCAGCAGACCTTGTCACAGTCAGGTATCTTCAGCCTCAGTGTTGATAAGCTGTCACCACAATACAGCCACTGATGAAAAGTTGTCCTGTTTTTTTTCCCAATTCCTCCTGTCTCTGCACTTTTGCGGTGAAAAACAAAACAAAAACAAAATCCTATTTCGTTGATTCTATCTTTATAACATGTACTGAGACTACGGCCATGTTTCTATTACCATGCAAAGTAAAAGCAACACAGTGTCTTTATAAATGTATTGTTTATTATACTTTTATACTGCAGGCTTAAAGACATATGCATTACTTTTGTAAAAAAACAATAATACTTTTTACTTTGTCATTTCATGTTTAGGATGCAATAATATCTTAAGTCCATCCTATATGGTGAATCAAAAAACGGTAAAAGAAAACAAAAATCGGACTCTAAGTCTTTATGCTACCACCAGGGGGAGTAGTCCATGTATGAATGATCGCAAAGAAGGTCATTTAACCTGAGAAATGCATCAAAACGAATTGAATATGAAAATCCTGATCTAGCGTTGATGGATCCAAAAACAAGTCCATTAACAACCTTCACCGTTTTTTAAAAAGCTGAGTAGATTATGTTCATTATTTATCTCTTTCTTTTATTTTTGTATTTCTTCTTAACTCCAATTGGAAATTATGTAATGTGCTTTTAGCAGCTACTTTTAGCCTTGTTGACTCGGTAGGATCCTCTTATATAGTCTGTTCCAGTTCTACTCGGAGGTTGGATTCTCCCGGTTGCAAATTTGAAATATTCTACCTGGTATTTAGGATGATTTTGAACTGTGAATGTTGTGTTTCCAGGATCAGTTTCGACGAGGGCCGGCAGTGGACACAGCACACTTTCTCCTCGGTGCCGCTGTTCGTGGACGGAGTTCTGGTGGAAGCTGGAGCCGAGAACCAGATCATGACGTGAGTCCACAACACAATAAGGCCATCGATAATGATAAAAAAATTCGAACAGATGATGGCTATTACATGTCATATGTGTTTACCGTATGTACTAATGTGTATGTAATTAAACCTAAAGATACAACTTGAATTCATGTTTGTGAATCCATATTCCCAAGACACAGATTAGGTCACATTAAGATTTATATCCTTTATTTTTCCCAGAGTGTGGAAATTTCAGTGTTGCATTACCAGTTATGGAACAGTAGGAATGAGGAGCACACAACACAAAATAAATGAACAATAACTCAATACTAAAATAAAATACAATCTCTAACTTTAGCATACCAAAGAAGCAAGAATGAAATCTCTAGCTTTAGCGTAATAAGGAAGCAAAGCTACAATCTTCTTTATCCCCATGCCATCTTTGGAAGAAGTGACAATTATTTTGAAATGTGTTTTATTGTTGCCTTAATCCTTACTGTGAGATTGTTAACCTCTGTAAACCAGGGAGGGCCTGTGTCCACAGAAGCCTTGTGTTCTCGGACATGTCTCTGCCATGACATGCCACTGTGTTTCTGTAGGTTCTTTGGTCACTTCAGTCACCGCTCTGAGTGGCAGCTCATCAAGATCGACTACAAGTCCATCTTCAGCAGAAAGTGCACAGAGGAGGATTATCAGACCTGGCACCTCCACAACCAGGTATTCAACCATACACAGAATACAATACATAGTGTATGGTGACCACACGCAAATAGATAGATAGATACTTTATTGATCCTCCACCCATCCATCCATTTTCTTCCCCTTAATCCTTTTCTGGGTCGGGGGGGTGGCCAGAGATGCCACCCAGCACACAGAGCACCAGCCCCTCACTGATCCTCCTGCAGGTGGTGAGTCCACAGAAGCTGAGATCTTTCAGTGGGGGAGCTTCAGGCAAAGTGGGGTTAAGTGTCTTGCCCAAGGACACGACGACAGCAGTCATCAGTGGGAGTCGTGAAGTAGGTCTTACGGTGGGCTCGAACCCACGACCTTCAGGCTCAAAGGCCAATGCTCTACCAACTGAGCTACTGTCGCCCTACAACTGACTTTATTGATCCTGTATAGGAAAAAATCAGGAAAACTGAAGTATCCATCCATCCATCCCTTTAATCCATTTCTGGGTCAGGGGGGTGGCAATCAGAGATGCCACCCAAGTCTCATAGCACCAGCCCCTCACTGATCCTCTGCAGGTGGTGAGTCCACAGGAGGACGGCTGCTCTGAGTGTGAGCATAGCCTTGATCTTTCAGTGGGGGCTTTGGGCAAAGTGGGGCTAAGTGTCTTGCCCAAGGACACAACGACAGCAGTCATCAGTGGGAGTCGGTGGAGAAGGTGCAGAGGTGGGAATTGAACCCACGACCTTCAGGCCTGAAGGCCAATGCTCTACCAACTGAGCTACTGTCGCCCCTTCACAACTGAAGTAAATATTATAAAAACACAAATAAGAAACTGATCAAAAATATAATTTATCATGTAAGTTACAACTGTTGGGTTTCCATTCGTATTGGTGACTATATGTGTGTTAATTGCACATTGGGACGTTGCTGAATCATTTTTTGATCCCATTACCAAGGCCTCTGAGCCAATTACGGCCCTCTGTGTAATGTTCTTTGGCCTGCTGCCTTTCTAACCCGAAGTAGTCTCTGAGATCATAAAGACAACTTCACAGTGTCATCCAGCCAACTTCAGCGCAGTAAGAAAAGGCATGCAGTACGTCGCTGTATAAAGCCTAGGACCTTTGGAATTCAGCTCCATCCATCCATTTTCTACCCTTTAATCCATTTCTGGGTCAGGGGGGTGGCAATCAGAGATGCCACCCAAGTCTCATAGCACCAGCCCCTCACTGACCCTCTGCAGGTGGTGAGTCCACAGGAGGACGGCTGCTCTGTGAGTGTGAGCATAGCCTTGATCTTTCAGTGGGAATTCAGCTGCTTACTTTATTTGTATTTACAGACATTTGATTGAAATTTGTTGATAGTACTTTCAGTATGTAGCTGGTCATGGTCATTTGCCATTCAGCCAACTTCAGCTGTCATCAACCCCTTAAGCTCTTTAGCCCCCGCCGGCCGGGGCAAACGAGAAAAGTGTAATCAATTTGTAAAAGTTTTTACCTTTCGTCTTCTGATGCTTGAACAAATTAGACTTTCCCCATCCTTGCTTAGTCTCTTTCTCTCCGTTAATGTACATGGAAAAAGAATATCCACTTGTTTTTTCCAAAGTATAATCCATTCTGCAGAAATAATCCAAAAACAAATGCTCCGAAAGCGGTTCAGACTGCTCTTTTACATTTTAGCCAAGCATAACTCAGAATGTAAAAGATACAATGTTTTCAGATAAGATAAAATAGGAATGTTGTGGTCTGATTTTTTTCACTAAAAGTTACTTGATCAAGTCCTATCAAGTCCTATAACTATGTCCTCTATATTGTATTTGATGAAGAGTGGGACAGTGCACAGTTATTCCAATGTGGTTTACTGCAAAGGGCAAGTAAACTGAATCTTGAATCCATCTCAGGACTGTTTGAATAAGTAAGGAAACCAAAAACACGTCACCAAACCCGCACTTCTTCCAAACGAAAACACAACACCTCTCCAAAGTCAAACCTGCAATATTCTTCCAAACACTCACAGGAAGAATCGCACCTGCCTCCAAAAAAATCTCAGCTTCTACACAGGCTTAAATAGAGTCTTTTCTTCCCTCGCTGACAGGGAGAGCCTTGTGTGATGGGCCAGAAACAGATCTACATGAAGCGGCGGCCCGGGAACTATTGCATGCTGGGAAAGGACTACTCCAGGATCCTGTCGGCGGAGTCTTGCATCTGCAGAGCTCACGATTTCGAATGGTAAGAGGCTGCTTATGTTTTGACAATAGGCTCTGTTCTTTGGAAGCGACGAGGGGGGATTATGTTTGGCCAATATCGTCCGCCTCAGGAGCTCTTCATTAGCTCGCTGTTTATCCGCCGCCGCCGTCAAGCACCGACACGAGAGCGCAGATTTGCATGCGCTTTTGTCTCCTTTCCGCAGGCATTGTGAATGAGGAGAATGAGTGTCTATTGTGCCCTTCCAGAGGTCTCGTCATTCCCATTGTGTAATATGAAATCTAATGGTCAAATTGGTTTCTTTATTTCAGTCTCGTCGGTTAATATTTTTGCAAAAAAAAAGGTGGACTTAGACACACCCTTTGTTGGCAGATTCCAGATCCAAAAAGCTTTATACTAGCTTCTTATTATGCCAAATGTAGAGATTTTATACATATTTATTCTGTTTAAGAAAGAGATTTTTTTCAGAATCAGAATAATTTTTATTGCCATGTAAGTAACACAAAGTGAAAGACTCGGTGCAACAGTTAGAAAAGAGGGGTAAAGAATAGAGTAAGGCATAGTAAAAATCAGCATACACTTCTAAGGTACACAATTTTAAATATAATTATTACGATTACAATTACTGGTTGTTTCTTTGATGCTATAGAGTTAGAAAGTATAGTATAAGTAAAAGAGTAGTCTTGTCTGTGTCAGAGCTAATCTGACTAGTATGAAGAAGAATTTTCAAAACCTTTAGGATCAATCATGAAGCAAACAATAGAGAAAATGCTGACCAAGTGTATTTGTTTTCAGTAATATAAAGGTGTGTTCATACTGAGCTTTGAAACGCTAATCACTTTTATTCTATTGTAGAATATAGAAAGACTTTAAGCATTTTAGCCCGGTTTATTCTGGATAATATCCGTATGAAACTTGATTGTCTGTCTCTGTGTGTGTGGGTGTGTGCAATTTTATACCTGGCCCCTGTCTCCACGTATACTTTATTTCTATGTGATGATATAAATGTGCTATTGTATTTATGGACACCAGACGTGAGAAGTTATGGACATCTTTAAAAATATTGGACATTCCACTGTGTTATTTGGACTTGTCTGAAGGGAACGTTTCTTTATTTTTTCTATGTAAGGGCCACAACAAACAGAGCAATAATCCTAATGTTTTGAAGTTACAAGGGCCATTGGAACCAAGGCGCTCCGATATGGATTTTTCCTCTTAATAGCTTTTTCACCGCAGTTGTTACTTTCACTGCACTTGCTGAGCGGAGATACAAATACATAAATACAACTGAGAAAAGCCAGAGAGATGTTTGCCGTGAACTGAGAATAATGTAAAAAGATTAGGAAATGAAAATACATTTTGAGATGTACTCAATGCACCTGAGCAGCAGCATCACAAAACATGACCAATTATACCATCATTACCATGGTAACATTGTGCAATCCAAAGTAGCTTGTAAGTACTGTACTTTTACATTTCATCGGATCACAAAGAAACGTTTTGTCACTAATAATAGATTGTGTGGTATTTACATGAAAGGGACTTGCCTTTTGTTTGGATACATGAAACAAAAGCAGACCCCTACTGTGTAAGTAAATAGTAAGTAAATCAACGTTATATTTGTATAGTACATTTTTTTACAGACCAAGGTCACCCAAAGTGCTTCAGAGTTCAGATTGTTCAATCCTCTCCACACTGTTATGACGGAAGCGATACGCAAAACACACTGGCGCATCAAAGCCCCCAACCAACACCATCCATTCACTCACTGATTACATTCAGACATATTGTACATATTTTTAGTGGTATGAGAAACCGGAGCACCTGGAGGAAACCTACACGGACACAGGGAGAACATCTAAACTCCACTCAGAAAAGCCCTGTTTCGACCAGGATTCGAAACCAGGACGTTGTAGCGTCTGACACTGTTTAGTGACAGTGAAATTGTGAATAAAATGAAACCAAAACTGAAAAAAAAAACTATCACAAAGTTAAAGTAAATGCTTTGTCAGAGCATGTCAACTATGGTCACTACAGTCTTTTCTCGAAGTGGTGACAATAAAAACAAAAACAAATGCATAATGTTGGCCAGCCCTGCAGAAAGAACAAATATACCAACATTACTATGACAACATTGTATAATCAAAAATAGCCCGTTGCTTCTTTTACATTTCATCGGATCACAAATAAATATTAGGTCAAAAATAATAGATTGTGTGGTATTTACATGAAAGGGATTGCTGCCTTTTGTTTTAGATCATAGGTGTCAAAGTCAAAGCCCGGGGGCCAGATCCGGCCCACGAGACCATTTCCAGTGGCCCCTGAGATGATTTTAAATTATTATATTAAATAGCAGCATTGATGCTTATAGGCGACCATAACATGTTATCCATCACTAATTTTCACAAGAAACAACCATAAAATTTAATTCCATAAGAAATGTTAAGCCAACATGTAAATTAGAAGTTAGTATTGTTATGTAATTCTTTTTTTTACGAGTCTACAATTATTTCTTCTTAAAGATATGAAGGAGGATTTCCCAATTTTCGAAAGAACCGCTCTCTCCACTTTTTGAACAAAACTCTGTGGTCTTATTTGACTAGCACGAATCACCAGAATGATTGGCAATTTGGAGGAGCAATAGTCTTGATTATCCACCCAGAAGTAGAAAATCTTCCTATATACCTTCAATATTTGGTCTAGTTTTGGTTCAGTCCACAGAAACTGAACTAATTCCAATCAGAAAAGAATATCCAATCTGTCTAAGGTGAAACAATTAATTTATGTAGATACCTTCATATTATAAAAAAAGTATAATAAATGAAACCCACTTATTCTTTCGGCCCCTGACCAGCCCTTTCATTGTTTCATTCGGCCCTCAACCAAAAAACTATCACACACACACAAGTTACACACCTGCTTTGTCAGTGGATGTCAACTATGGTCACTGTAGTATTGTCTCAAAGAAAAGAAAAAAATAAGAAAAACCAAACATTATACATGATGTTGTCTAGCCCAGCAGAAAGAACAATTATACCAACATTACTATGGCCACATCGTACAATCCATAACCGCCTCATGAGGAAACATTGGATCAATAATATAGATCGTGTGGCATTTAAATGGAAGGGAGTGTTTTGTCTTTTGTTTTCCTCTAAAATCTGATTAATGTAAAGTCTATGTTTGCAGCATTCCGTTGCGACGCTGTTTTGATTGTAAATATTTTGTATGCAAATCCCGTAAAGCCGCACTTTTTATCTATGGCAGAACAGAAAAACATTCATCCAAACAAACAGGCCCTGAGTGAACAAAGTCAAGGCTCTTTTTAACACATTGTGGATATTTCTGCTTTTAAAACTTGTTTCTCTGATCGTATTCCAACTGACTCGCTTCCTTTGTTTACCTCAGAGTTTATTAGCTTTATTTTCTAGATCACTTTTATTTGTCTCATCCTGTTTTTTTTATTTTTTTTGTGGAGGATTTGATTCAAAGCTGATTTCTTTATTTAACGACCAAAGCCGCTGACACGAGCCACGAGAAATCCAATCATCTGTAAAACCAGCAAATCAATGTCACTCGCTGGCAGATCGGTGACGCTGCCGATCACAGCTAGATAATAATTACTTGACTACTTATTATTATGTCAACGCATGATTCTATATGCAGGGTACACATTGCTTTGTCAATAGTAAATGACGGGGTATTAGGGTAGATGATAAAAACCTGCCCGTTTCATATTCAACACGGCCATGGCTAGATCCAAGGCTGGCCATATATGCAATTCTTAAATGTAGACAGGAGCTGCACCCATGGAGACTGTTGAAGTGGAAAAATGTCACTTTAAGGAGAGAAGCTTTTGTAAGGAATTAACAGAATGAATTGTGTATAGAATGAGATTGGTGTGTGTGTGTGTGTGTGTGTGTGTGTGTATGAATGGATGGTTGGTCGGGGGGGCCAATGGCACAGACTGGTTGCCTCGCCTCTGTCAGTGTGCGCCTGGACAGTTGTGGCTACAGTAGTAGTTTATCACCACCGTGTATGGAGTGAATGAATAATGTGAAGCGTCTTTGAGTGTCCAAAAGAGCGCTACATAAAACCAAAGCATTATGATTATCAACAGATTTTTATGTATATAGCACATTTCACAGATCAATTTCTTACTAAGCGGCAAGGCAAGGCAAGTTTATTTGTACAGCACAATTCCATACACAAGGCAACTCAAAGTGCTGAACAAGACAAGATAGCATTAAAATCATAAATAATCACAATCCATTACAAAAAAAGATAAAAATATAAAATCCCTCATTTGTATTCCCCAATTAACCTGGTTTTAAACATTGTCAGAGTGCTTTAACATATTTTTGGTGTATCTTTAAATGAATTAATACTTTATTTTGAGCCATGGTAAACAAATACAAAGTTTGTTTTTATGTATTTATTTGAACAGTATTAATTAACAGTACTACAAAAAAGGAGTGGGCTCAATCCCCAAAACTCTATCTAACTTTTCATATTACAATAAAAACTGTACAAAACAAGGACACAAAGTCATACAAAACAAACTACATATGTACAAAAACAATCAGCAGTCAACAATGTGAAATACATCAGATAATTAGCCAGTTTGGAATGAAAACCTGCAGCCACACCGTCCTTTTATGGAACCAGTTTGACCCCGTCATGTACAATATTACTCAAAAAACTCACCCATAATTGCGTTTTGATTTATGTATAAGCTAATGACAAAAAAACCATATTACCGGAAGGCTAAAAACTGCAAAAAAAAAACTATAATAGCTTGACCTCTTCAGCTCATTAATATTGCTGCGTACTTCAACTTCAAGGAACTTTAAAGACCTCATCACACAACAAACTTGGAAAGTGCAGCGATGGAGAGATAATGCGTGATTACTCCTTCACATGTCAGTGGTCGTAATGTTTTGTCTGATCCCTGTATGGTCCTAGCGAGCCGCCCACCGGTGCCATAGCGACGGACAGAACGGCCACTTCGACGCCATCGCCGCTTGTTAATGAAAAGTTCACAGCGGCCTCATTCGCACAAAGCTCGTCCGCGCAGCAGCCAGTCACGGCCCGTTAGCTGTTTATTTGTTCTGCTCCGATAATTAATTGATAAATCACTGTCAGGGGCGTTATGAGAGCGGACATGTGCTTACCTTGCTTTGTGGGATGTAAATTACGCGCTGATTGTTTCGTGGGCCAGTCAAAGCCGGTCGTTAAAATAGAATGCTAATTTGCGATGGGGACGAAACACGGGTAAAGCTAGAATGAAATTGCTCTAACCGTGCTAAAATGTGATTGCTAATTAATATCACAGATGGGATTAGGGAGGTTTGTGATATAATTTTCACGGGGATATTTACATCATTTTGTATGAAGTCTGGGTCAACAAACTTCCCACAGTTAACATCAAAGTCCTGTCAACTGAATCAAGAAGCAAATAATAGATACAATTTCTCCATTGAGAGATCAAAAAGTTGTATCTTATCTTATCTTATAACTGACAGAAACTGAGAAACAAGTTGTCTCTCTGTCTCCAGGAAATTCTCAACAGATCGTCCAAACTCATCATATAAAGTCCTTCTAGTTTGAAGAATGATAATCCAGTGTGAGATCAATAAAGTCTATCTTATCTCATCTTATGTGTAAACTATATACTAAAAACTTTACAAAACTGAAAATTGTTTATTTGATTTGTCAGTGTGTGTTTTTTTGTTTTTGCGTCTGCCTTTTGCATACCGTTATGTCAAGTTATTTGCAGACTCAATAATTAATATGTTCTTTCATAATTCAAGTATAACTAAACTTAAATTCATGATATAAATATACTCTCTATCTTCTGTGTGAATACATTTATAAACCTGTGACTGTATGTAAATATATATAGTGTGTATTTGATCATGAAGAAGCCTGTCTCACATTTTCAGCAAGACTGTTCCGGATTATAGCTGCATACTGCCTCGCCATGTTTAGTCCTGACTCTGGGCCCCAGCAGGAGGCCTCTGTGCTCCTCAGAGTCCTAGTTGGTTCATATGGCACTAAAATGTAGACCAAGGCCATGGAGAGACTTGTACACAAGCAGAGCCGATTTCAAGTCTATTCTGAGCCACGAGAAGGCAGTGCAGAGACCTGAGCACATGACTAATGTGATCATTCTTCCTTGAATTAGGATTTGGGGAATTCAGAAAAATAGATCACCTTAAAGACACTTAACCCTACTTTGCCCAAAGCCCCAACTGAAAGATCTCAGCTCCTGTGGACTCACCACCTGCAGGAGGATCAGTGAGGGGCTGGTGCTCTGTGTACTGGGTACAGCTCTGACTGCCACCCCCCCGACCCAGAAATGGATTAAGGGGAAGAAAATGGATGGATGGATAGATCACCTTAAAGACCTTATGACGGGTTTTTAAATAAAAAATTGTGGATATCAAAATTGCATGACAACGTCAATCTGAAAGAGATTCCGGCAAAAAAAATCCTATATTTTATAAAAAGAACATGTTTTTCATGAATTTAGGCTGTCTATGCTCTAACCTGTGTGTGACGTCATAGCGAGTAAAGCCCATGCATTGAAAACCATGGATCTATGCCACAGGACTGCCTTTTCTCTCTTTTCTCCACTGATGCCCAACACAATACTGCACTCTACAAGCGACAATTGCTCACTACACATAAATTGCCGTTTGAGAGTGAAAATGTGTCTGAGCTGGGCTATGAACCCATGTCTCTGGATTGGTAGCCCATCAACACAACCACTGGACTATCTCAGTGACAACGAAATGTCACAAACTAGTAGTCTCATACTCGCTGTACACAGCCTTGTCCTCTTGAATATCGGCGAAAAAAGAACGAATACCAAATTGTAAACAACTTACAGCGTTGAAACGTACCCACTCTGACGTCACCAAGGGCTGTGAAGTTTTTTCGTCTCTAAGGGCGTTGCTATGGGGTTATTTCGATTTGGGGGGATCAGACAAAAAAAAACGACAACTGATTTTGAAACCTTTAGTAGTTCTCTTCTAATATAAAATGGTATTAAAACTGTATTTCTAAATAAATCAAACCCGTCATAAGGTCTTTAAGTGTTGAGTCAACCCTGTACAATTAATCTGTTATGATGTAATAATAAATCAGATAAGCATTAAAACACTTCTCGATCCATAACCACATACCCCAGCTCTCTCTCTGTCTGTTTTCTTTTATGTGGTGGTGCTGGTGTCTTCAATGTCCTCAATCAATACATAATAATGACAGCCGATAGTACAGGCAGGGCCGGGACAGAGGCTTTGAACCCAACCCAGGCCTGATAAGCTCCTCTGACAATATGTGCCTTATCCCCAGCCCTGATATCGATCTGTGCTTCTGTGTTTGTGTGCGATAGCGATTATGGATACGAGCGCAGAGGAGACGGAAACTGCCGAGCCGCCTTCTGGTTCAACCCCTCCACGGTGTCCGGAAGCTGCAGCCACGGACAGAACTACCTCAACAGCACAGGGTAAGAGCGGAGAGACTGCCTGGAAGTCTGCTCTGGAATTAGCCTGGTTTTTCCATACCATCGTACACATTTAATTTCGTACTAAGATCTGGATTTGCTCCATTGGGCTCCGTCTACAAGTGGGAGGAGTTCACTCCTTATGCAGATTGAAACAATTGGGTCTGAGCTTACCCAATCAACAGGGATTGGGTGGTGATATATGTAATGCGCCCTAGTGAGTCGTTGGCCTTTATCCTAGCATCTCACTAACTGGAAAATAAGGCTTTTGACAAACCCTGTGGAGAGCCACCACATCTTTGCCAGAAATGCTCTGGCTTTTACTATCGCATTCGCCGCCATTTTAAAACTACAAAACAGCAACAGACCCAGATCAGATCAGATGTACATGTACAGTGCCTTGCGAAAGTATTCGGCCCCCTTGAACCTTTCAACATTTCGCCACATTTCAGGCTTCAAACATAAAGATATAAAAATATTTTTTTTTGTCAAGAATCAACAACAAGTGGGACACAATCGTGAAGTGGAACGAAATTTATTGAATAATTTAATCTTTTTTAACAAATAAAAAACTGAAAAGTGGGGCGTGCAATATTATTCGGCCCCTTGCGCTAATACTTTGTAGCGCCACCTTTCGCTGCAATTACAGCTGCAAGTCGCTTGGGGTATGTTTCTATCAGTTTTGCACATCGAGAGACTGGAATTCTTGCCCATTCTTCCTTGCAAAACAGCTCAAGCTCAGTGAGGTTGGATGGAGAGCGTTTGTGAACAGCAGTCTTCAGCTCTTTCCACAGATTCTCGATTGGATTCAGCTCTGGACTTTGACTTGGCCATTCTAACACCTGGATACGTCTATTTGTGAACCATTCCATTGTAGATTTGGCTTTATGTTTTGGATCATTGTCCTGTTGGAAGATAAATCTCCGTCCCAGTCATAGGTCTTTTGCAGACTCCAACAGGTTTTCTTCCAGAATGGTCCTGTATTTGGCTCCATCCATCTTCCCATCAATTTTAGCCATCTTCCCTGTCCCTGCTGAAGAAAAGCAGGCCCAAAGCATGATGCTGCCACCACCATGTTTGACAGTGGGGATGGTGTGTTCAGGGTGATGAGCTGTGTTGCTTTTACGCCAAACATATCGTTTTGCATTGTGGCCAAAAAGTTCAATTTTGGTTTCATCTGACCAGAGCACCTTCTTCCACATGTTTGGTGTGTCTCCCAGGTGGCTTGTGGCAAACTTCAACGAGACTTTTTATGGATATCTTTGAGAAATGGCTTTCTTCTTGCCACTCTTCCATAAAGGCCAGATTTGTGCAGTGCACGACTGATTGTTGTCCTATGGACAGACTCTCCCACCTCAGCTGTAGTTATCTGCAGTTCATCCAGAGTGATCATGGGCCTCTTGGCCGCATCTCTGATCAGTCTTCTCCTTGTTTGAGATGAAAGTTTGGAGGGACGGCCGACAGTATCTCGGACCTGCCTGGTGTGTTCCTTTGTCTTCATGGTTCTCTCTGCGCTTTAAACAGAACCCTGAGACTATCAAAGAGCAGGTGCATTTATACGGAGACTTGATTACACACAGGTGCATTCTATTTATCATCATCAGTCATTTAGGACAACATTGGATCATTCAAAGATCCTCACTGAACTTCTGGAGTGAGTTTGCTGCACTGAAGGTAAAGGGGCCGAATAATACTGCACGCCCCACTTTTCAGTTTTTTATTTGTTAAAAAACTTTAAATTATCCAATAAATTTCGTTCCACTTCACGATTGTGTCCCACTTGTTGTTGATTCATGACAAAACATTTAAATTTTATATCTTTATGTTTGAAGCCTGAAATGTAGCGAAATGTTGAAAGGTTCAAGGGGGGCGAATACTTTCGCAAGACACTGTATGATCCGACCCACATGTGCATATAGGGAAATGATAATTGACCAGTTACGAATGGCTAAGGCCAGGCTTCTCTGGAATAGGTAGGTTCAGTGTTTAATAGTGATGGTCGGTGTTGCATAGTTCATACTTGACCAGGAGGGAAGTCCAAGAAAATCCAAAAGTTCTATTCAAACATTTATTTTTGTGTTACATTAAAAGTTAATAAGATAATCCTTAATAATACTTGATTGATCCCTCGAAGGAGAAATTCAGGTTTTGGTTTCATCCCCTTTAATAATCCATTCTTGGGTCGGGGGAGTGGCAATTAGAGCTGCCACACAGTCGTCATTGCACCAGTCCCTCACTGATCCTCTTGCAGTGGTGGGTCCACAGGAAGATGGCTGCTCCGTCAACAACAATATTTAAATCCAATCAAATGATCTTGTGTTTTTAATCTTTAATATTTAAGGTGAAATGCATTGACCTACAGTACAGACCAAAAGTTTGGACACAAACTTCAAAGAGTTTTTTCATTTTCATGATTAGCGATAGTAGAGTAGATTCACACTGAAGGCATCAAAACTATGAATCAACTCATGTGGAATTATGTACGTACTAAAAAAATGTATGAAACAACTGAAAATATGTATTATTTCCTCGGTTCTTCAAAGTAGCACCTTTCGCTCTGATTACTGCTTAACAGAACTTTGACATTCTCTGATGTGATTCAAGAGGTAGTGACCTGAAATGGTCTTCCAACAGTCTTGAAGGAGTTCCCAGAGATACTTAGCACTTGTTGGCCCTTTCGCCTTCACTCTGTGGTCCAGCTCACCCCAAAACCATCTGAATTGGGTTCAGGTCCAAAACCATCTGGATTGGGTTCAGGTCCGGTGACTGTGGAGGCCAGGTCATCTGGCCCAGCACCACCACTCTCCTTATTGGTCAAATAGCCCTTACTCAGCCTGGGTGTGAATCTACAGTCAATAGTCATGAAAAGAAAAGAAACTCATTGAATGAGAAAGTGAGTCCAAACTATTGGTCTGTACTGTAGTTTGTAGTTTCAATCCTAGGAGTCCTAGTTTGTCTCCCCAGAAAGACAGAAGTCAGTCCAAAACTTTTCTCAAAATATGAAGGTTGAAACGTGTGAAAGAAATAGACTCCGGACCTATCATTCAGAACAAATCACACAATAACATTGCCACATAATAATACATATTTTTAGAAATAGATAGAAAGTTCTCTATTGTCACCAGAACTACCAACAACGTCTCACCAATTCTAGGCTTCGTACAAAATAATACAATTGTGTTTGACTGAGAAACATGCACAATACCTTAGACACATCCCACGCATTTTTACATGGATTGAATCATCAAGAAGGTGTATTTTTTCCTCTTCTTCTCTCGACCTACTTTAAGGTTATCACACCCTTTTCCCGTGGCATCAACCATTTTCAGATCCATCGACGTTTGCCACAAACACTTGGGCAATCAATGCAAATTTAGCCGAGACTAAACGCCTACACTATTTCGAGTCCCAAAACTGCTGTCTGTTTCTACTGCTTTTCACCAGCCTTTTCTCTCTCTCCGCTCCTCGCGAGAAAATTGACTGAGGATCATTTCTGTCAGTCAATATTTTATGTAGCAGCTTTTGGAAATCCAATTGAACTGTCCGCAGCACCCGAAAGCTACTGTTCTTCAAGTGATTGGCCCAAAATGAACTCTGCAATTTGCCCAAAGGATAATATATGTCTATCTTGAGTGATATATCTTTTTTACACTATTCCTGTGTAAAATTAAGCTGATGTACCATCCCTAATGATCCAGGTGCACTTCACCTGAAAATGCCATAATCTCGCCAACTACCTTAGGGATCTATGTAAAGTATGAATTGCCTCATTAGTCGTAATTTCAGCGCATATTATAAGCTCCTAGTAATTATCAGTGCAATGCGGGATTTGTTAACTGGCCAGGTTCACCTTAGGTAGTGGGAAAAAGTTCATAGAAGTATCGAGTTTCTTTCAGGTCACTTGAAGTACGGTCCAATTTCATTCACCAAACCCTGAAAAACAATGCCACGCTCTTTGGCCTCTAAGACGATTGAGGTAAGAGAGTAAAGTAAATGTTTCATGATGCGTATTTAAGTTGATTGTTTGCGGTTATTGCGAGACGAGTGAAATAGATTCATGGATTATTAATACTTGTGTAAGAAGGTTTTGTTTCGACTGGAGTCCCTCAGAGGTAGTGTTGAGGAAGGATGGGACAGAGATGTGCACGGCTAAAGTTTAATGTTATTACTTTTATTCAAGCTGCATTTTAATGCAAGGGTCTCCACAAAACTTGAATGTAAAAAGCTAAAATGCCTTAACTCCAAGTCAAAATGTACAAGTCCATTTTGTCCGCTAATAAAAGTAGTCAAATTATACGACAAGTCACTACTGCTGATTAGAACTACAGGTAGTTAGTTCAACATATGTGCTCCAAAAACAAGCTAGGTTTCACGCGGAGAGAGAGACACGGTCACAACTACAACATGTCTGCAACTGAATTTAACAAGTATGACAGAGATAAAACGCTGCAACAACAGAATCACAGTAGTTAGATGGACACAACATGTGCTAGTGAAGGTGTAAAAGCTAAGCTAAGCGCTAGCCATGGTGAACATAGGCACAAGCCATGCTGAACCCACGTGTGCAACTAGCTACGAGAATGGCTATAAACAGGAATGTGCATTCAAATGTGGATATGAATCATGATTTGCCCCTTTATATATGTCACGGGACATATCATATCCTAGCCATGACATTTCTAGAACACAAGACGTGGAACGTCACCTCACTGGGTGGGAAGGAGCCCGAGCTTGTGGGGGAGGTTGAGCGATACCGACTAGAGATAGTCGGCCTCACCTCCACACACAGCTTGGGCTCTGGAACCCAGCTCCTTGAGAGGGGTTGGACGCTCCACTTTTCTGGAGTTTCCCGCGGAGAGAGGCGGCGAGCTGGGGTGGCCATTCTCATTGCCCCCCATCTCAGCCGCCATGTGTTGGAGTTCTCCCCGGTGAATGAGAGGGTCGCGTCCCTCCGCCTCCGGGTGGGGGACAAGTCTCTCATTGTTGTGACGGCCTACGGGCCTAACAGCAGTGCAGAGTACCCGGCCTTCTTGGAGTCCTTGGGAGGGGTACTGGACGGTGCACCGCCCGGGGACTCCGTTATTCTCCTGGGGGACTTCAACGCCCATGTGGGAAACGCCAGTGACAGAGGGGTGATCGGGAAGAACGGCCCCCCCTGATCTGAACCCGAGCGGTGTTCAGTTGTTGGACTTCTGTGCCAGTCACAGTTTGTCCATCGCGAACACCATGTTCGAGCACAAGGGTGTCCACCAGTGCACGTGGCACCAGGACACCCTAGGCCGGAGGTCGATGATCGACTTTGTTGTCGTATCATCTGACCTTCGACCGCGTGTCTTGGACACTCGGGTAAAGAGAGGAGCGGAGCTGTCAACCGATCATCACCTGGTCGTGAGTTGGATCCGCTGGCAGGGGAGGAAGCCGGTCAGACCTGGCAGACCCAGGCGTATAGTGAGGGTCTGCTGGGAACGTCTTGCTGAGCCCCCTGTCAGACGGACTTTCAACTCACACCTCCGGGAGAGTTTCTCCCAGGTCCTGGCGGAGGAGGGGGACATGGAGTCAGAGTGGACCATGTTCTCTGCCTCAATCGCCGATGCGGCGGCTCGTAGCTGTGGTCGCAAGGTCTCTGGTGCTGGTCCCGGCGGCAACCCCCGAACCCGGTGGTGGACACCGGCAGTAAGGGATGCTGTCAGGCTGAAGAAGGAGTCCTATCGAGCCATGATGGTTCGGGGGACTCCTGAGGCAGCTGTCCAGTACCGGCAGGCCAAGCGTGCCGCGGCCCGGGCTGTTGCAGAGGCAAAAACCCGGGACTGGGAGGAGTTCGGAGAGTCCATGGAGCATGACTATCGGTCGGCCTCGAAGAGATTCTGGCAAACCATCCGGCGCCTCAGGAGGGGGAAGCAGTTCTTTGCCAACACCATGTACGGTGCGGGTGGAGAGAGCTGCTGACCTCGACTGGGGATATTGTTGGGCGGTGGAAGGAATACTTTGAGGTTCTCCTCAATCCCCCCGTCACGTTCTCTGTTACAGAGGCAGAGGCTGAGGATGTTGGGGCGGATACATCCATCTCCCTGGCTGAGGTCACCAAGGTGGTTGGCAGCCACCATGGTGGCAAGGCTCCGGGTGTGGATGAGATCCGCCCTGATTATCTAAAGTCTCTGGATGTTGTAGGACTGTCTTGGCTGACACGTCTCTGCAACATCGCGTGGCGATCGGGGGCGGTGCCAATGGAGTGGCAGACCGGGGTGGTGGTCCCTCTCTACAAGAAGGGGGACCGGAGGGTGTGTTCCAATTATCGTGGGATCACACTCCTCAGCCTCCCCGGTAAGGTCTACTCCAAGGTACTGGAGAGGAGGCTACGGCCGATGGTCGAATCTCGGATCCAGGAGGGGCAGTGTGGTTTTCGTCCCGGTCGCGGAACACTGGACCAGCTCTATACTCTCCATCGGATACTCGAGGGTTCATGGGAGTTTGCCCAACCTGTCCACATGTGCTTTGTGGATTTGGAGAAGGCGTTCGACTGTGTTCCCCGGGGTGTCCTTTGGGGGGTTCTCCGGGAGGTCCTCTGCTGAGGGCCATCCGATCCCTGTATGACCGGAGCCAGAGCTGTGTTCGTATTGCCGGCAGTAAGTCAGACCTGTTCCCGGTGAATGTTGGCCTCCGACAGGGCTGCCCTTTGTCACCGGTTCTGTTCACTGTATTTATGGACAGAAATTCTAGGCGCAGCCAGGGGTTCGGAGGGGGTCCGGTTCGGAGACCACAGGATTTCATCTCTGCTGTTTGCGGACGATGTTGTCCTGTTGGCTCCAACGAACCAGGACCTGCAGCATGCACTGGGACGGTTTGCAGCCGAGTGTGAAGCAGCTGGGATGAGAATCAGCACCACCAAATCCGAGGCCGTGGTGCTCGACCGGAAAAAGGTGCCTTGCCCTCTACAGGTGGGTGGAGAGGTCAAGTATCTCGGGGTCTTGTTCACGAGTGAGGGAAGAATGGAGCGTGAGATTGACAGGCGGATCGGTGCAGCGTGCGCAGTGATGCGATCGCTGTATCGGACCGTTGTGGTAAAGAGGGAGCTGAGCCGAAAGGCAAAGCTCTCGATTTACCGGTCAATCTTCGTTCCCTCCCTCACCTATGGTCATGAGCTTTGGGTAATGACCGAAAGAACGAGATCGCGGATACAAGCGGTCGAAATGAGCTTCCTCCGCAGAGTGGCTGGGCGCTCCCTTAGAGATAGGGTGAGGATCTCAGTCACACGGGAGGAGCTCGGAGTAGAGCCGCTGCTTCTCCACGAACCAGTTGAGGTGGCTCGGGCATCTGTTCCGGATGCCTCCTGGACGCCTCCCTGGGGAGGTGTCCCGGGCACGTCCCACCGGGAGGAGGCCCCGCGGAAGACCTAGGACACGCTGGAGGGACTATGTCTCTCAGCTGGCCTGGGAACGCCTTGGGGTCCCCCCGGACGAGCTGGAGGAAGTGTGTGTGGATAGGGAAGTCTGGGCGTCTCTGCTTAGACTGCTACCCCCGCAACCCGGCAACGGATAAAACGGAAGAAAATGGATGGATGGATGGATGGAGAAACAATAATAATAATAATAATAAAAAAGACATCTCCTTTCCTATCCATCTAAATGCAAGTTACAGTGTAGTTTAATATATTCTAAGATTAAACATGTAAAATGACACCACCTCAGGCCTGGCTGTGCAGATACTGTGTGTAATACCATCAGTCTGTGAGCTTCCAGGGGAATATAAAACAGGCCAGAGCTGGAGTCGCTGCTCCTCCGGGGATAGACGCAGAGTGAGAGTAAAATCTCAGTGGGAAACTTTTATTTGTGATTACATTTTAGGAAGCGTCTGGGCCTTTTCCGACACGTCTCCTGCCGTCATTTACTTTGCTGTCGCATCCGTAAAAAACAAATCAAACAAATAGACTTTAGATTCCCAACATGCTCTTTTGCCTCTTACACTTTTTGGCTTACGAAATTGTTTGAACACAGAAGAAGTGTGCAAAACTGGTATTCATACTCCAGCGTTCAGCAAACTGGGAGCATGGGTGGCTGAGCGGTATTTGCATGTTCTCCCCGAGTTTGTAATGGCAGGGTAGGATTTACAGGAATACAATTCATACGTAGATATTCATGACACAATATGTATATGGGTGGCTTTCATTTCAATACATAATGTTTCCAAACTATTCGATAGGATTCAATCATAATCACTTTACTCCCTTTGATGTAAAAAGCTTGTTACATCTTCATGTTTTTGGCTTATAAGGTTATTTTAATAAGAAAGCTAGAATTGGATAATTCCCTTTGTCAGAAACATGTCAGGTAAGCAGTACTAGTGTCTTTATCTTACTACCAGAACCTTCTAAGCCTTAGACTTTTAGCCCCTTACATCTATGGGCCGCGCCCCATTCATGAGAAAAATAAAGAATACAATATTGGTGAATATATTTTCCATTTACTGAAGAATGATTGATGAAAAGAAAGTCAGTTTCCAATGTTTGGTCTATGACTATAACAACATTAAAATATTAGAAAATCTAAACATGAAAAAAAGGAATATTGTGTACTTTTTAATTTTTATCATAAAGTGAAAAAAAATACGGACATAACAGACAGAAAAAAATAATTACAAACAAAAATTGTATGTTTAAAGGTATGAGAGCATTTTCCCAAATTTTAGGAAAGAAATGCCACTTTTCAACAAAACCCTGTGGTCTTATTTGACGAGCGCATTTCACAAGAATGATTGAGAATTGGGACGACCAATATTCTTGATGATCTACCTGCAAGTAGAAAATCCTCCTATATACCTTTACGTTGGAGCCACGACAAACAAATAAATGACACTTTTCTAAGTGTTTATGTATTTGAACTGTTTCACCAGGTATCGTAAAGTGGTGCTGAACAACTGCACGAAAGGAGTGAAAGAAATCTACACGGCCCGAAAGCAGCAGTGTCCCAACAGACCTCCCAAAGGACTCCAGCTCAGCACCCGGGACGGGAAGCTCACGGCTCACCAGGGAACCAACGTCACCTTCACCGTCAACCTGGACGAGGTAAACAGCAGTAATAAGTAGTACTTTAGTTTGTATATTTACCTCAGTCTCTTCATTCTGAATACAATCGTCAACGAAGTGTACACAAATGACCGAAAGGGTTTTTGCCAACCCCATACATTTACATACAATTACAATTTAAAGTACCAAAGCTCACGGCTTGTTTCAACTGCCAGAGAAGTGAAACTATTTTTTTTTTTTACAAAGTATAAGTACATAATGTGTGAAGTTTGTGTTTCCATAACAGGAGATACAGTATAAACCCTGTGTATGCATTTCACTGCAATTTTAATATGGCATAAATGTACTTTATATTTGACTTTATTAGGAACACATGGTCAATATACCTACAAAGTAATAAAGGGAATTTGCACTAATCCAGTACTGAAGTAGCCTGGTTGTACCACACCTTAGTACAAATTACATTTCGTACTAAGGTCTGGAGGTGATCCATTGAGCTCCGTGAACAGGTGGGAGGGGTTAACTCCTTTTGCAGATTGAAATGATTGGATCTGAGTTTACCGTGACGTATGTAATGCGCCTGAGTGTGTTATTAGCATTTAGCATTTAGCCTAGCCATCTCCTTTGCCGCTAACGGAGCCCGTGGGGAGTAGCGCCACAATCTTGACCAGCGATTACATTTGCTAAACATTCCTCTTGCTCCTGCTTCAGTTTCTTGATAGAACCAGACCAGATTACTTTACTATCGCATTCTTCGCCATTGCCGAACTACAACCTGCCCGTTCGGCGCAAACTCTTGACGTCACCGGCACAGACCTACAACACCCGCCTTCCGCGCTAACACAGGGACCAGACCCAGACGCAACATGCAGTGAAATTATGATTGAGCGGAGTGTACAGATGGATAAGGCCAGGCTAGTACTGCAGTAAAGGTACCTTTTTTTTTTTTTTTTTTTTTTTTTTTTGGAATATTTTGTGTTCCTGTGGAAACTATCCTTGTACAACTTTGTTTTCGATGCCTGACCGAATAAAATAAACTAAACTAAACTAAAGAGTAAATGGGAGGTGTATACAATGCCGTATTTTGTAATTATTCATGTTTTTTTGTATTATCAAGTCATTATTTTAATCGAAATTGACATGTTTCTTCTAAAATGAAGGCAGTAATATATAAACAATACCCCATGTAGCCAAGATGCTTTGAATTGAATGTATCGGTGATTCTGGTCTGCCATATACTGTATATAAAAAGATTACTCCTTCGGAGTGAGCAGGCCTCTGCTCAGGACTTTTTATGACTCCGTGGTAGCTTCTGCCATTTACTACGCTGCCGTGTGCTGGGCCCCGGGCAGCACAGAGCGGGACAGAAACACACTGAACAAGCTGGTCAGGAGGGCCAGCTCCACTCTGGGCTGCTCCCTGGACTCTGTAGAGGAGGTGAGGGACAGGAGGGTGCTAGTCAAAGTCACCTCCATCATGAACAACACCTCCCACTGCACAGGACTGTAGAGGAGCTGAGGAGCTCCTTCAGTGGAAGACTGAGGCACCCTCAGTGTAGGAAAGAGCGCTACCGCAGGGCCTTTATCCCCACCACTGTCAGACTGTACGATAAGTCACTTTAAGTCACTGTATAAGACTAAAAGAACCTGCACTACTATTGACACTGTTTCTAATTGCCACTCTTTAAATTGACACTTGACGCTTTTGTTGTACATAATATATCCTGCATTTAACATGCTGCACATTTCTTTCTTTTTGCACAATCTTGAGTGTTCTATCCATGCCAAATGTGACATGTAAATTTCTCCTTTGTGAGATAAATAAAGCATATCTTATCTTATCTTATATTACTCGCTTATTTACGTACTTATACAGTATACAGTGAGAGCAAAAAAAGTGCAAGTTTACAGTAAGATCTTTTTGGAGGTTGTTTGTACATAGCGAAGGCGGCTCAAAAGCAGAAAATGTGCCAAATTACAAACAGATCATTTTAAAATGTAAGTACTACACAGCAGTTCTTGAGCTGGAGCCTGAACTGGAGGAAAAGCGCAGAGTGTTGCTGATGACTTCAGTTGAAAAACAGCCTCTTTCTGCTCAGTGTTTCTGCGCCGCTGGGAAACGCTTCACCTTGAAGACATTTAGGAGAACGATTACACTGCACAAATGGTTTTCAGTTTCTGTGTGTTTTAAAAAGAGCAACAATGTCCTGCTGTGTGTGAGGGGGCATGCGTGTGTGTGCGCGTGTGTGTGTGTGTGTGTGTGTGTGTGTGCGTGTGTGTGCGCGTGTGTGTGTGTGTGTGTGTGCCCGTGTTTGTGTGTGTATTGCGTGACCTTTTATAAAATAACAAAACGACTTTGTGTGAATGTAGCGTTGGTACAAAACTGGGCCTGTCACAATTTGGCCTCTGTAAATTATGTGGATAAAGATAATATTGAAAGCACCACTAATGCAAGTACAATAAATCAAGATTACTCCATAAAGAAATTGATTTGTTTTAGATTAGTTTAGATTCATCAATATTATTAAAAATAGAGTTTGGAAAAATAAATGACATATGTGATAAAGTAATATGTAGGAATATTCAAAGGTGATTCAATTAAATTCCAACATGCTTTTTTTGACCATATGACCATGTCGTATCTTGTGAAGTAAGTGTTCTTTAGTTTTTTTCTAAAATCAATATATTTGTACAGACCCTCGCCTTGGCATAAACACCACTAATAAGAAATGCTGGAGAACAATAGTTGGGCTATTTACTAGGGGACTTGTTTATATATAAAAATATATTCAGTCTAATTAGGAAACGGTGGGTGAGAAAGTGTGGGTCTAACCATTCAGAAAAGTTACGGATATTTCACCTTTTACCCTTTACAGCTGAAACTTCATTGTTCTATAAGACAAAGGCAAAACAAACAATTTGTCTACTATTGCAATTGTTTTACAGACTAATCAAGGCCCAAAAGTAAGTGTGCTTTATTTTTTTCCCAAAATCAATATTTTCAATACAGAATTGCTGGAGAAAAATACTTGTTTATGTATGAAAAGGATATCCTGTCTATTTAGGAAACGGTGGGTGAGAATGCTTGGGTCGAACAATTCAAAAAGTTACTGATATTCACATTATACCCTTTACAGAAAATGGTAAAACAAACAATATGTCTGCTGTTGCAAAAAGGACAATAACACAATAATAACTAAGGCCCAACATAGTTTTTACAGCACATGTTATAGATAAAGTTAATCTTGAATCTTGAAAATAGTAGTTTTCTTGACAGGCCTGTACAGTACTGTTACGAGAGACAGTCTGTACAGGCCTGGACACGTGCAGTCCGGCGCTGGTGGAGTCTGGGGTCGTTTCTGACCGCGCTCCACTGTCCTCCGCAGCCCATTATCCTGTCTGCTTCCATAATTAACTACCAGCTATTTCTGCTCAATTTGCTGAACATGTGGTCTCATAAATGTGGCTTCAATGCGAGTTATAAAGCTGGAAAAGATGTGGCCAGAGTTTGATGTGAGTGTGAGTGAAGTGGCATTTTTTTTATTTAACCCTAACCCTTCTTTCTTAATTATTATTTCATGGTTCTAACTAGATTACAAGATAAATTATACAATACAAATCTGATAATCTGCTATAATGACTTATAGTAGGGAAACTTAATACACACAGCGATGCATAGTTTATGCTATCAGTTGCTCACTTACTTATGGACAATCTTAAACAGCTTCTGCTTTGAAACTTGAAATAATGATACAAAAAGAGGAACACAGGTGAAACTCTGAAAAGCACAATATGATTCAAAAGTCTATTTACTTCTTTAATTACTAGAAACTAACTAGAGCCTTTATGTGTTAAAATGAAAGTAATTAACTTTATTTATACAGCGCCTGTCACAGACCAAGGCCACAAAGCTTCACAGTAGAACAATACAAGTTCAAATACAATTAGAATGAGCGTACAAAAAAACAAATATAAAAGCCAAGACGAGTACATTATAGTTCATACACAAGGCAACTCAAAGTGCTTAAAAGACAAGACAAGATCAAAACACATTAGAATCACAATAGAAGACATTAAAATCATAAATGATCAGTGTGTTAAAAAAGAGTGAAGATACAGTCCTTCAGTCGTATGCACAGCTAATGATAATTATGGCTCACAGCTGGTATAAACTCTAAATAAAACATTTCTGAATAAAATAATCATCAATATTATAATAAAGGGATCACTTTACATTGAGTGAGTCTATATCATATATTGTGGTTCACATTTGGAATGACATCTCTTTTGGATGATATTGAAATGCTTATGTTGAATAAAAGATCATAAAAGAGATTATGCATAATAGTTGTGATGGAGCTGACGTGACAGAGGGCTATCAAATCAATTCAATTCAGTTTATTCTTGTATAGGCCTAAATCCCAGCCTTAGTTTTCTCAGAGGACTTTTCAAAACTGTTGACATTTCCAACACAGATTAGAGAATCAACAGTTCAATGCAAAGATAAAAACGCATACAGCCATTGGTCCATAAGGAGCAGAAGACCAATGTCTATACATGATGATTAATATCCATAAATGCAGTCTAATGTTGAGTTTAGTTTCCGGGATCATCACCACTGGCAATTGATGGTATGTTTTTGTATTTTTTTATGTTTGGCTTTGAGAGTAAACACTTTGCTTTCCAACATCGTCTCTGTTCCCTCACACCTCGGCGAGAAAGCTAGTCCAAGCCGTTTGACGTGTTATGAAGGTGCATGTCTCCAGCCACCCACAAGGTCTTCCACACAGCTCTAAGCTTATGCCAGCAGACCCAGTTACCGAGATGTGCCCTGGGCTTGTCGGGTTTCATGGTTATTATACCCGCACGGCTCTTCCACTCGAGCACAGTGCATTCATCCTCTCTCCAGCCTGTGGGGTGATGGCAACAGAAAGCTTTCTCTTCATCAGCTCAAGGTAACTGCGGGAGTCCCCCAGGGGCTGTGCGTAGCCCCACTGCTCTTTACACTTGTGAGGAAAACAAGGCAGTCTGAGATGGGAGAAAGAGAATGAAGTGTAGCAAAGGACAGGATGAAAAGTAGAGAAAAATCTGATAAATAGGAGTGTATAGTAATGAAAACTGGGCTTTGCTGTATATGTCTGTGCAATGGATTTACCACAGAATCTGTTGTTATAAGTAAGACAAGACAAGTTTATACGTACAGCACAATTAATGCACAAGGCAACTAGAAGTGCATAAATAACATAAATAATCACTGTACATTAAAAAGAGTAAAGATATCCCTCAGTTGTATGCACAGCTAAACAAACTGTTTTTTAACCTGGATTTGAAGCCTGTCCCACATTTTCAGGAAGACTGTTTCAGATTTTAGATTTTTGAAACTGAAATGCAGCCTATTTAGTTTTGACTTTGGGCACCAGTAGGAGGCCAGTCCCTGTGCTCTCCAGAGTCCGAGTGGGTTCATATGGGGCTAACATGTCACTTGTGTACTTTGGTGCGAGGCCATGGAGAGAATGCTTTAAAAGTCTATTCTCTGAGCCACAGGAAGCCAGTGCAGAGACCTGAGAACTGGACTAATGGGATCGTAATAATTTCCTGCATGATCACAGAGGGTACAAGAGCTGATTGAGCAGTTATCAAACCCTATACACTATAATGTAGAAAAGGCAGGCAATGGCAAAAACATTCACAGAGATGGCGATTATCACAAGAATAGTATTATCACCGGACTTCTATGTTTGGCAAATTGATATACTAGGTAATTTACTGCGGAATTTTTACTTTTTACAAATTACAGACATGGCACATTCGCACAGGACTAAGATCTCAGGCATCCTCCGTAATTACCAAAAATCACCACAGGAAATAATAATAGGGCTTAAGGTGGATTTATTTTGTCACGATAAGTGGTTGTTCTGACCAATAATTGAAATAATAAGTGAGTAGACTTTTTTTTATCTTTGGCAAATATTACGTTCTGGCATATTCTCCAGCAGATGTGTTTCTTGGCTGGGGAAGTGATTCATTGGTCTCTTTCCATTCTAAACAATGTTGATACAACTGCTTTATCAAAGTCATGAATGAAAATATAATTCTTCAGAAATGTATTTTATGATCCCTGCTGTAGATACATATTCATAGACTGAACAAAAAAAGAAATATGATGTTTTTAGACGATACACCCACAAGCTGCCATTTATTTTCAGTTGAAATTAAGACACATAAACAACAAAAAAGGGAAATGAAAGAATCTTTATATTCTGCTGTAATGTCACCAATGTTTATACTGTGCTTTAAGCTGTAGTCATTCATCTCTCAAATGGCACACAATCCAGTTTTAATCTCGCTGTAATGAAGAGAAGGCTTTCAAGAGAAGTCTTAGTTTAACTTCTTATTTTACATAGCGTTTGAGAAAATCTATGTATTTAGTTGTGCATGGACACTGCAAAATAACAGTACAAGGAGCATTAGAATGTTACCTAAAACATATTACCGATATATTATACTAATGTCTACAGTTGAACTTGGGCTGTAAGTAATGACTCGTTGGTTAGTTGATTTGAACTCTGATGTGAGACTAATCTAAATTTGATGCAGAAAAGCGATTCAGCTTGAGGACATAACAGAAACGTTTCAGCATGACATTTACCAAGTTCACATTTAATTGTTTTGTTTAATTTTTACTGGACACCCGGTAACTTAATAAGACGTCATATGTGGCTAAAATATATTGTATACTGAAATAGTTGTAGTGTTCCGTTGTAGTGTACATACGGAAGGTCGGTTTGTTCTCTGTTGGTTCTTCCTGTCCTGTACGCGTATATGACTGTTGAAATGCTAAATACCGAAGGTCTCACTTTGAAACTGTATGAATGGGATGTACTGTCCGAGGTCAGACATGCTCTCGACAGAGGCTCAGCTGCTTGTGCTCGGTTCTCTAAGACATCTCTCCTTGGAAGGCAACCAAGTAATTAAAGAATTCGAGAGCTGTGTCTGTCTGTGTGTGCAATTTGTCCAGGTTCGACTGTAGTTAAATATCAGCATTAAAAGAAGCCAACATTTGCTACATTGGCGCCAAAAGGGTTAAATCACATTTCTTAGCATTTTCATGTTTTTAAGTTTGTATGTAGAGCAGTTACAAAATAACTAATTACTACAAAAAATTAGTTCTTGATTATTGGACAAACTTGAGTAGTTGCTTAAACTTGATCATTTCAATTTTTATTCCATTTTGATTTTCATTCATGACTCTCTTAAGGTAAGGTTCCATATTGGGACGCCTCTACTTTGCCCGCTATAGACAAGGTCGATGTTGACATGGGAGACAAGTGATCCACCGGTCGAACCCTGTATCTAGTCATCTAGTCTACCGTCCACTCCTCCACTCCATATCATTTTCCATAGTGTGCATATATTAGCACCAGTGCTCCCTCGCCTGTCTTTACTGCCTGAAACTCAAGTCTTTTGCTCCCAGTTATTATAATGTAAGATGCCTCTGATCTGCCTAAGCACCACTGTGTCGGCCTGGATTAGTCTCTCTGCCTCCGTTTCACTCGGCTGTCACTTTTGGGAGGGAGTATAGTCGCAGTTATTCCTTCTCTTGTTATCTCCGTGATACTTATTTCTGGCCCAGAGGATGATTGAGATGGAGCCTCCTGTCGACAGGCTGCTGTAACATGACAGGCGTGAATATACTGTACCCTGCAATACACTAGACTTTTCTTTCTTGCAATAACTTTGTATTTGTTATAGCGGCTAAACTAATAATTTGGTCGCACTTTTTCCTGTTCCAGTCCATAACTAGATCCATGAGGTGTTTATCAATGTTATTGTAGGCCGCCTTGTAATTTGGCCTGTGGCTTTATTGTGCAGTAATTGATGAAAGAAACACAATATTTTGGGGCTCATCAATATCATGTATCTATCACACCACCTCCGTATAGTCAATAAACTCATTGCCTGCCAGCCCATTTCAGAACAGGTACTCCCATATTGCCAGCAGTTTCTGATGATTTTTATTGATTTTTCAAGACCCACAGGATATTGTGTACTATGCCTATCTGAAATCCGAAACCAGATTTGGAAAGAATGGACTGTCTACTTTCATCAGAAAATAATATTTTGTTTCAAGCTTGTTTCGTTGTTTCAAGAAGGAAGTTTTACTGAAATCATCAGTCTCAGACGAAAAGCTGAGAAAAAGAGGTGCAACAAGTGCCTCTTGTTTTCAAAACATCATGAGGCAGCACTGGTGCCACCTGCTGGCTCGATAAAATATAATCTAAAGATAATCCCCCTACATATTAGATATAATAGACCTCTACTATTTGGTTTGATGTCTTTGCACGTCAATGGCAGACAATGAGTTGCAAGGCATAGTAAAGGTATCTGATTAGCTTTTAGCATTACCATCCGAGTAGCACCAACTCATAACCACTCCCTGGTCATGTCCATTCCTATTAGAAAACACATAACTTGACTACTTTTGCGGTTTAGGGATGTTTCCCCACAGTATTTAAAAACATGTGTCTGGAAAAATCATTGAGTCAATCTTTCGAGAGACTTTTGAACGCGCTCGTGCCGGCTAACGCAAGCGCAAATAAGATAAGCTTTATTTATCTCACAGAGGAGAAATTTACATGTCACATTTGGCATGGATAGAGACACTCAGATTGTGCAAAAGGAGGAAATGTGCAAACATGTTACATGCAGGATATATATGTACAATAAAAGTGACAATAATTATGTACAACAAAAGTGACAAGTCTGCGACAAATGCGTTTTTTTCACATTTTAATATTAATATTTACAGTCTATGTTCCAAATTCATGTCTGATATTAGCTTTGTTTCTTTTCACTTATTGTGCTTGAGAACACTTGTTTTGTTTAGGCCCATTAAAGTCAAACAGACCAATTCTACGTTTGTGGATATAAAACATTCCAAAAAAGTGAACTTGTTTCCACTTTTTCTCTTCAATCCATTTATTAATTTTCATCAAACTGACCCAGACTCGGTCCCATTCATAAACTACATAAGCACAACAACACAATACATATCCATGTAAAATCTTTTTCTCTTCACCTTCTCGAAACCCTTCAATGTTTGTTTTGCATCAATGTTATGAATTATCTTTCTATAAAAGAATGAAGCTTGCTGGACTGGGCTGTTTTTTATTCAGTCCATTCTGTTGTTGGTGAATCGACAACTTTGTAAAGTCCTCCGTGATTTAGGTGCAATACAAGAATTTAATTGAAAGTTCCAAGTTTTAACACAACACACAATCTGTTTGGATTTGACGTGGCCACACTCCCACTTCATTACAAGTCCTTTATTTGTGCATTTCAGCACTGGATCAATTATCCGCTTTGCCTGGCCTGCATGTAAACACACAAATGAGAAAAAAAAAACAATATACTGTCTATTTTCTCTGTCTAATCTTTGCCTCTGCCACGCCACTGTGTAATTGAGTGTTCAAATGTCAACTCGTCCACACACTTCTTCTGGTTCACATTTGACAAGCACCTGAACAAATGTTAGGATTGTGTAGCAACAGCAACAACGAGACAAACCCGCGGTCCAGAGGCGAGCTCTGTGCTTTTGATTCCTCCTTCACAGTGTCGGTGTCACGGCTCAGGGCTGTAGCCTCGCTGTGATGTTGGGATGCGTTGGCCCCTCTGAGGGATCCCAGCACACAAAGACTGACATTTAGACAAGCGGGGCCCTCCTCAGTCACATGCAGATGAAGCCGCCCCTCTGAGGATTCGCACACACAGCTTGCGTAAACACAAAAAAAAAAAAAGGACAGCAACGGCGCGGAGCCCTGACAGACATTGGCGCCACCATCGTACGCGCCAGCTCATTATACAGTATTGGTTTTGCTTTGTGAGCTTTAAGATAGTGGTTCTCAAAATAAGGTCAATAATAAGGACATAGTCTATATAGGTGGTGAGAGATGCCTGATAATTTTTTTTCAAATTATGTTTTTGCCTTTTTGACAGTGCGCCCCCTGTCAAAGTCATTTTATATTACGTCTATGGGAGCTGGTCCGACGTCTACTGCATCGAAGAGCCATGCATTTCGATACACTCAGGGTGCGTGGTCATATTTACAAAAGTCATTATGGCCATGCACCCTAAGTGATAGAAAGTCCATGACTATAAGATTAAGAGATATCTTATTCGTCCCACAGCAAAATAAAATCTGTATAGTTTGTATTGAAAATGTAAACATTAAGTTGTTTTTTTGCTCTCGTTGATTTTGAATTCTTTGTAATGCATTGTGTTGTAGCTAAAAACCTCTATAGAAGTGGAAGATCAAGAGCTTGCCAAATATTTATATATTTTTGACATGAGCTGCAACTGCAGTTGCAAATACAACTTGAACAAATCTGATTTCACAGGTGTCACTGGTGGTTCAACTCTTTTACAATTTCTCACCATTATTTTTTGTTTGGCATCCTGAAACATTCAACAAGACCCCTGCTTTTTGTTGTGTTGCTGTATCAATGACAGAAACTCCCCATTGTGTGCACTGTAGTATGTGTGTGTGTAGGTGTGTGTGTGTGTTTGCTGCTATGTTCGTAAGAAGGATTTCACTCACAATCTGTGGTGTTGGCGGACTGTTATTGACAAAATATGCTCCGGGCTCTGGAACTATTTTCTTTTAAGCAAAAGTCAATAGAGAAAATTCCCCAGGGATAAATAGCATATACCTTTACCTAACCCAAAAAAAAACACATACCTCAGATCTTTATAGTCATGGCTTTGGTTTTGTCACTGCCATAAGCAGGATTAGTTGAGTTCAAAAACTTCCCCATTTTCTTTTAGTCACTTACCCAAGAAACAATTTTGCAGGCAGTATGCCGTAAAATCATCTCAATATGGTATTATACAAGCCAAAACAATCTCTTGTGATTTCACACTTTGTTTTCACTCAATAGATCAATAGAAAAACGCGAAAGAACAATGGACTGTTATTTTGGATCCATTGTCCGCCACGGCAGCGCGGCTATGCTAATGCAGAGCTATCAGAATCCCAGTTGTGCTGTTTTGCATTGTGCCAAAAGCATGCTGGGAGTTTGCCTCGCGGCCTGAGGGGAGGAGAGTGGAGTCGGTGAGAGCAGCAGCTGTGGCCATCAACACTTGTGCTTTGGAACCTGCCATGCATGGTGCCAGATGCGAGTCCCAGAGGAGATACAGCTGAATCATGTATACACAGGGAAAAAGGCAAACAGGAACAACTGGCATCTTATACATGAGGACGTGTACGGGACTTTAATGTGCCGGCGTGCAGCTGTGAACGAGTTGGCCTGATGTGGTTTGGTTGGAAATCCCTAAGGCTAAAGATCACTTGTGCATGCATTTGTGAATCTTGACTTGAAAATGTCTTCCCAGCAAAGCAAAGTCAACGGAAACATATTGACTCTCTCAGGGCCCAATCCAATTTGAAAAATAGGAAAAGTCTGAAATTTGTGTAAAATCATCAATATGATAAGGTAGTGACAGAAAATCCTGACTTTTTCTTTTGAGAGAGACCTTCAAAGGCAATGCCTTCTGGAATGTTGCATATTTGCAACATTGGCTCGCTATGGTGAATAGAGCTGACCCTTGGAAAAACCCAGAGGAGATATAATCCACTAATTGGCTTTTACTGTATTTATATATATTCATCTTTCATTGTACACAGTTTTGGTTTCAAATTAATAGAGGTTGATAGTGATCAAAGTCAAAACACCTAGACCAGAGAACACAAAATAATTGGAATAATATAAATCTATTTTATAGAGATGGAGCATTAAAACGACTTCCTAAAGGCTTCATGACAAAGTCAGCGATCAGAGGATGTTTGGGCTGAGGCAGAATCCACTTTGCTTTATTCAGCACCTGTTTCTCCCACGAACAAAAAATACAGTATTAGTCCAATCCAACTTTACATAGAATTATTTCTCAAAAAACATGTTTTATTTATGTACTTCAAATCAATTGATGTATTTTGATTCATTGACCTGTGAATTATCTGAGACACGTTCATCCTGATCAGAGTAGTGACCATCCAACGCTGTTCGCCCCTGCATAAAGTTTTCAACAAACCCTAATGGAAAAGTGCCACTTGCAGTTTCAAGTTTATCTCATTGTCCATTCCCGTGGGCTGAATATTTGGCTTCTTAATGGATTGTGCAATGTCGCAGGTGTGGACAGCATTAATGTATATGAAATATCAGTCCAACAAAGAGCTAATGCATGCCTAAGAGCCGCAATGAGTGGGCCGAACCTGGCTCTGAAAAGACTTTGAATTTATGTATGAAGCCTCCAAACAGCCAGATGCCCACTTTAAATACATTCATGAGTCAGATTGATGGTTTTGGATGAATGCTGGAAAATTGCATAAAGTTTATTGGAAATGTTCCTTTCTAAATGTTGTTGTTATACATACAGATTAAATCAAAGAAAACAAAACGGCAGACAAAATCGGCAACATCGAAATTTAGGTATAGCTACTGTATATGGAACGCTCTGGCCCGACATTTTCAATCTGCACCTTCTATGGAGTGTTTTAAGACCTGTTTTTATGCTCCGGCTTGAGTCGATTAATTTGAGGATGTTTTATTGTTATATTTTATGTATAATTGGTTTTATCATAATTTATTATGTATATAATGGATTTTTAATGATTGTACTGCCTTACTTTGGATTTTTAAAATATAATCATGTTTTACTTACTATGAAATTTGCCTTATAAATAGAGTAGAGTGGATTGGATTTGGTTCCTGTAGAAAGAGGTTTTTTTGACCTTTGCCGGTGCAGGAGGGTATAAGGACAGTGATAACCCGAGACATGTATTCGACATTTATTAACATTCATGGATATTGGTCATCCCTCTCCCTATGGACCAATGGCTCTTATGTCTTTGTTGTTATTGCATTTCCTGTGTTCAAACTGTTTTATTCTCAGAACTATTATGTAAAGTCCTCAGAGACGACTGCTGTTGTGTTTTAGGGCAAAACAAAACATTCATTGAATTGAATTGCATTGGATTTTATTGAATAGAGCAGTGTCTCCCAAAGTTGGGTCCGCGGCCCCTGGTGGGCCACGGGGGTACTCCAGGGGGGGCCGTCATCAAAAAAATAAAATGTTTTTAATATAATTATTTTATGTTAAATTAACAATATTTTGTTTGTAATATTACAATATTTGTGTTTATTATTTGACTTGAATCATCAAATTGTAATCATTGGTGTATTACAAAGTGGGGATGGTCATTTACACGTTTGTAGCAGAGGCTATATCCCCCAAATAAAATAACGAGAAGAGCCTATTTTTAACGTTGTCTTCTTGGTTATTATTTCGGGGGGGCCGCGCAGACCCGTCAGATTTTTAAGGGGGCCCCGGTGCTACTGACTTTGGGAATGGCTGGAAGACAGTATGCTAGTGCATTCAAGTTAGAGAAAAGTCAATTCAAAACTATGGTTTTCAAATATGAACTAAATACATTAAAGTTGTGTGAATATTAAAGGGTACAACATACTTTATCGGGAACAAGAACCACTAATCTTTTTGAGAACATGTTTAAACAGAACATAGACGACTTTCACAAATAACAGCTCAAAAGGAGTGGGCCCACCCCCTATTCTAGTGTACTGTCTGCTCAAAAACACAATCATTTTCTAAATCTGGCATTTCCGAAGAAAAACAAATATTCAGTCAACAAGCATGTTTTGATTCTGTATCAAAACATTCATATTTTATGCCAGGATGAGTGGAGTAAGTATGTCAGAAATGTTCTGAGAAATACAGTGTTTTGTAAATAAAGTAAGTATTTATGTAAGTAAATAAAGCTTACTTGAAAACGGTAGCTATTCTGTTTGATTAATCAAGATTTATTCTGTGCATAGCGTAAACTAGTTGTACTTTCCCAAACCTGTACATTCTTTATACCCAAAACTGGTGGTTTATTTTCTCATTCCAAGGTAGACATTTCTTGTATATTTTTATTATTTTGCTTTGTCCCATTGGCAAATCTTATATTAAGGCAGTCAATAAGATACATTTAGCTGAATTTGTGCAATTTTTGACTTATTTTTCATCACTTTTGGCATAAAATGAAACATGAATGGGCCAAACTCCTCTGACTTCTGTATATATGGACCCATGCTTAAAGGAGGTGTCTTATTCCCAGGGCGACTCCTTGCGTACCAACATCCAGCTGGACTTCGGGGACGGTACAGCGGTCTCCTACTCCAACCTGAGCTGGACCGAGGAGGGGATCAAGCACGTGTACAAGTCTGCTGGCATCTTCCGGGTCAGCGCTCTGGCCGAGAACTCTCTGGGCTATGACTCCACCACACTCTACCTCCACGTCACATGTACGTATCTATCTGCACAGTCCACATAACTAACAAATGGAATTCTGCAAGTTGCATGTAAGACTTTTCTTATTCAACGCATATGTTTTTGGATTATTGTCATCACTTCCAGACAAAACACTTCCAGACAAAAACACTTTTCAACATTTTTTGGTTTGATGTGGATTGACCCAGGGTTTACCATAGTCTTTTCAACCTCACTTCTGTACTGTGTCTTAAATTAGTTCATGCATAAAAAAACAGAAGCCCGAAAACTGCTGACCTTGAAGCGCAGTATATGATGTCCCATGCATATTTAAAACACGAAAAGCCAAAGCAAAGCCACTCTGTTCTTACGCAAAACACATGACCCAACTATAACCTTCTATTTGTTCTTTAGCCATGTTCCATCAGGTCAGAATCTCAAAAATATGACAAAAGCATTGAGATTTTTGACTGTATGTTCGGACCCATGGAAAGGCTACCAAATACGCTTTTCCTATTAGCATAATTTCCGGCCTATAAGCAGCTACAGTACTTTTTTCTAATTTTGTCTCCTGACAGTTATATAGCAATGTGGCTAATATGTTTTGTTTTTTTTCACTGCGGTTGTGTTGGGCTGTTTGAGAGAGTGCGGATTTATTATTTTGACTGATCAAGTTTTGGTAGGTATGGATACTGTCAAAACAGAGGAAGGTGAATGGGTGATGGAAGCGAACGTTTAATTTGTTAAACACCTCGTCATTAAATCAGGTTGTGACCAGTTAAAACAGTTGTCTAGCTACTACATTACAACATGAAAACCAATGCAGCCTATGAAATGTAAATTCGCCCTTTATTATCCTCGTATGGAAATTTGTCCTCTGCATTTCATTTGACCCATTCTGATGCCACTAAGGCTTATGTCAGGAGCAGTGGTCGTCGTAGTACCAGCGCCCGGGAACCCATCTCCAGATGTTGATGCTTGGCTTGGTCAGGACTACTGCAGCTGGAAGATTTTACCTATTGTGCATATTTGTTAGTGGTAGGGGAAACCGGAGCCTCTGGAGGAAACCTACGCAGACATGGGGAGATCATGCAAACTCCTCTCAGAAAGGCCTTGTTCCGACCGTGATTCGAACCCAGGACTTTCTTGATGAGAGGCGAGATCAATGTTACAAGGACAAAATGGATTTTTCTTCTCAAATTTGGGTGGTATGGCTTATTTACAGGTGCGCCTTATAGTCCAGAAAGTACTGTAAAGTATTTATAATCACAATACTGGGTTAGAGTGGAATACAGTAAGAGCATTCTATACACAGTCATTGGCAGCGAGTCACGAAGAGTTTTGATTTCAGAGCATCGTTCTCCGGAGTATGAAGGAAGGAATTTGATCTGTAATATGTCATAAAACAAGAAGCGTTTTGAAACAGATCAGTCCTGTGGAGCTGATTGTCAGGTGCCCTCAGCAGATGTGAAACGTGTGCTGCCCCTGCCCTTTCACACGTTTTATAATTCAGCATCAGAGATAAACAAGAGGCTTCTGTGAGCGGTCTGCCGGGTGACCGTAGGTGCACGCTGAAAACTGGCCTTCAGATCAAGCAGAAGTCGCTAATTGCCAGTTTTTCTAAGGCTACAGCTACAAAACAATGGCATAGTTTGAAGTAGCACAGATTTTTCAAAGTAGCGCGTGGACTTTATTACTGAGCTCTCTTTGTTTTAAGCTGGAACAAGTTTCTCGCTGACCCTTTCGCTCTGCATTTGCGTTATGCTTCCAATTGTTTTGATATGTTTTGTTTTGATGTGTGCGGCCACCTTTGGACAATGAGCCAGTGTTAGTGAAACGCTATTATTTTGAGATAACATGAAACAGGAGGGTCAAACTCAGTCCAGGTTTTCATTCTCAGCTGAATGAAAACCTGCAGACACACGGGCCCTTTCTGGAATGAGTTTGACACCTCTGGTAAAACATGAGATAAGCTATAACTGTCTCACTATGGGGAAAACAGGTACATGGGTCAGGGTAAGAAAATATAACTACATTGTCAAAGTTGCCATGAACAAAGACAACAATATATTTATTTAGTATTTACAGTTTTTTTTACGAAACAAAACACAACCACATCAAAAACAATCAAGATTCTTCTTCACTGAGCTCGTCCAATGGGCTAATGTCTCCTAGATACATGATAAATGGCCTCCAAACAGCTTCAAACAAATCACTTTCCCCTTTTAAAATCACTTTGCCCTTTTAGAAAGTGATTCGTTCCAGTGGCAAAACAGAGAGCATCTTCTTAGCCCATTGTTCTATGCTCGGACTTTTACTATTCTTCCAGTTCAGTGCAATCAACCTTTTAGCTTGTAGGATATTCATGTCTAAGTATTTTCTCACTACTTGTATAACTTACATTCTTTGGATAAATCCTCAAAATTAAAAAGCTTGGTTCAAGGGTTACGTTCTTTGAAATAATTCCTTTGATAATTTGACTGATTACTGTTCAAAATGATCTTATTATCCTACAGTTTCATATGCAGTGGAATAATGTACCCTTTTCTTCATTGCATTTTGTACATGATTCTGGGATATTGGGGTTGTATTTATTGAGTTTAACTGGGGTGACATAGACTCGCATCAATCAATAGTTTGTTTTTGAGCTTTGGTGAACACCATATGCCAATCTTCTAAAGATATGTTTGTGTCTAGATTGTTTCTCCAAGCATTGAGTTTCAGATTTGATTGTTCAAAGAGTTTGACAACAAAAAATTATAAAATTCAGAATCTGCCCCCTTTTGTAGCCTCCCCTAGATACCAGGTGGTATCAAAAGATCAGTTTTCTTTGTCCCAGTATAGTTCCTAAGTTGAAGACATTTGAAAAAATACTTCCTGTGAATATATTTTTGCTGCAGCTCTTCACAAATTCTAATATTATGATGTCTTTTGAGGTATAGATCTAACAAAGACATCTTAATTTGTTATTTGATGTATTTATTTATTTATTTTTTCAATTTTGCTAACCATGACCAATCCAGGACCAGACCAACAGTGGTCCAGGTCCAGGATTAGACCATGATCAGTCAAGGTCCAGGAACGGTCCAAAACCAGAACTGAAAATGGCTAACTAGTCAAAATGACTGCTCTGGGAGTTACTTCTCACATTTCTGTAATAAAATACAATTTTATAGAAATATTTACATATAAATAGACTGCTTTACCTTTTTAACACGTTTGCACGTTTCCTGTTTGCATATTTCTTGTCTTTATGCACAAATCGTGACGCCAATTTTGACGGGTACATTTCTTCATTGTGAGATCAATAAAGTCTGTCTTATCTTATCTCATAAAAAGTTAAAATCAAGAATACAGTGAATACTTAAACTCCCTCAAATTGACTGCTCCGGGATTTGTAATGATGAAACACAATTGTCTATATAGATTTGAGGCAGAAAAAGGTTGAGTGAAGCTGCTGGAGGACATTCTTTTCCATCATATTTCCAGACAAGACTGTTTTATTGATACATGGAGACATTTATGCAAAGATTTGATGACTGCTCTGTTTAAATCCCCTCTCTCAGACTTACACAGACTTACAAGTGTTGGAGTCTGTAAACAAAACACTTTACAGTCAATTGATTACTACAATTTAAACCAATTTATTTTTGCATTGCCCTAATTCAAAACAGCAGTCGTCAGTTGAAATTAATCAATTCATTATTACAGCTCTAATCTATAAACATAATTGCAAATGAGTTGTGTTGAAGGCCAAAAGTGTAAAAAAAAAGTCAGCTACATGTCAGAAAGAGGGGGTCCAAAACAGAAAGACCACAGTGAGAGACACCACCAGACTTACCAGCCGTGATTACACCCTCACTCGATTGTGGTCAGAGGGATCAGCCATGACACAGTGGTGCAATGGAGAGGGACCATTGATAGCAAGACACACTACAAAAAGTCATGACAAATGTAAAATGTATCTTCATTTGATCACATTTTTATTGCCTTAAAACAAGATTTACCCATGGGAGTATCTTGTTTTGAAAAGATATAAGAAACGTCTCCCTTGGAATGAGAAAATAAAGCAACATCAAGCAATTATTACCTCATATTTTATCATTTTTTGCAGTGCATCAAGAAAATTCATCCTAATAAAACATGTATATGTGCTTTTTCATGTAAATGTATCACTCATTTGCTCCAATAACTATAACTCCGTTGCTACAGGTCCAGTGGAGCACGTCCAGCTGCTGGCTCCATTCGTGGTCATCAGGAACAAAGAGGTGAACATCTCTGCGGTGATCCTCCCCAGCCAACCTCGCACGGTCACCTACTTCTGGTGGCTCGGGAACAACTCAGAGGTGAGGCTATTACTATTTTGTCAGTAGTGTTTTAGAGTTCTACACTGCAGAAAGTAGGGCTGCACGATATTGGAAATTAGAGTGTCGATATGAGTGTTTAGTGTTGCGATAACGATATTATTGCAATATTTTTGTCTTTCACCTAAAATTGCAATCTGCATTGGAACGCAAGAGACAAATAACAAAAAATATTATTATATACTTTTTGTTTGTTTGTTGTTCTTGTTGAATGGTGATGTGCCTGTCTGTTTTGTCGTCTTTAATTAAGGATTTTTTTTTTTTTTTATTGTGAATCTTTTTGATTTGGATTTTGCAAGCACCAATATCACGCTAACGATATTTTTTGATATATCGTGCAGCCCTACCAGAAAGTGATGAAAAATAAGTCAAAGATTGCTCAAACTTGGCAAAATGTGTCTTTTTGATTGCCTTGAAACAGGATTTGTCAATGGATTTATCTTTTTTAAATGATATAAAAGATACAAGAAAATGTCTCCCTTGGAATGAGAAAATAAGACGGCTTTGCTCCATTGGCAAATCTTGTTGTAAGACAGTCAGAATGTGCTCAAATCAAGATAAAAAAACACTTGATTCAAGCAATATACCTCTTATTTTATCATTTTTTTCAGTGTAGACTTTAAGACATAAGAAACTATAGACGTGACTTAACACACTTCAACTTGAGGGAAATACTTTTGGCCAATATTCAAAGATCTGTCTCTCCCCCTGAATGGTATATTATACAGCTGGCAATGAAAAAAATATCTAAAATATTTTAAAAGATTAAGAGATCCTTTATCCGTCTCAAAGTCGGGAAATGTCAGTGTTGCCTCACAGTTACAGGCAGTAGGACTGAGGAGCACAAAACACAAGATAAATGAATAATAACTCTATACTAAAATAAAATAAAATCTCATATAGCATAAAACGAAGCAGTATAAAATCTTGATCTTTGGCATAATGTGGAAAGACTCCTGAAATCTCCAACTTTAGCATGATGAAGAAGCAAGATTTGTATGTTTTAGTCTGATTAGGTTTGTTGTTGAAGGAGAGAGAAAGAGCCAGCTCCATCAGACGCGGTTCAAACGTGAGAAAACACTCTGTGGGCTGTTCTGAACCGTGCCGCGCTGGTCTCTGTGAGGAGGAATATATGAACGGAAGACTGAACTGTGAAATGTTCAACTTCTTACTGCATTTTTTCTTTTTCATCCCCTATAAACGCTGTCATTGATCTTGTGAAGTCGACGTAGCCTCCTTTAGCCTATAAAAACGATCCGAGGAAATGTAAATGCTTTTGAACTTAAGATACAGCCGAGTCTTTTATAAGTTTGATGCAACTTTTCTCGTTGCTCTTGTTAAAGTTACATAAGATTTCCGAAAAATAGAAAAGCAATCGTTCTCTGTCCAGAAAAACAGCAACAAAGGTTTATAGACTTTTTCATACAAGTAAAAATGATGTTTTGTTTGAATTTGATTCTGTTGCTGCAATATTATGAATTATTAGGCTCCAGGGCTTTTTGGAAATGTTTAGTGCCAAAGGAAAACGGAGCACAAACCTACACGGGCACAGGGAGAACATGCAAACACATGATTCCGATTAGTATCCATATAGCAGGGGTGTCCAAACGCTTTAGTAGGAGGGCGGCTTATTCAAGGCCGACAACCTGGATTGTTAAAATTGTTCTGACTGGATTTGGGCTGTTCCTGAGCTTTGGAATTAGCTCTGACGAAGCTGAAGTTGGCTCACCGGCTGCACAAGCGCCATTAAAAGAATGGTGCGACAATATCAAAAATAATTGTCAGTATAGAGAATAATAATTCACATTACATGGGCACAAATCATCACAAAAATCAAACTCCAAAAAAATCACCCTTAAAAACACATTTGAAATTAATTATTTTAAAACATTAAAACAATAAAATCACACAAGAATTAAAACCATTAAGACAATGAAATCACACAATGGATGAAAATAATGAATAGATAAAATCCTTCAGTTGTTTTACATAGGATCTCTCTATATCTTTTCACTTTTTTAACATGTTTGCAAACTTCCTGTCTTTTGAGCACAGCCTGAGAGGTCTTATTGATGCCAAAAGTAACATGTATTTCTCCAGCGTGAGATTAATAAAGTTGTATCTTATCTCTTGTCTTATATAGCACAAGCTGATGATGAAACGGTAACTCCCAGCTTTAAAATGAGGCTGTTCAGAACACAGACTGGTATAGACTTGTTTGGCGCAGCAGTCTATCGCAGGATGAATGGTTATCACTGAGCACAGTTATTTTTACACTGTTACCTTTTTGGTTCGACAGACTTCAATGCTGTATATGCCTTTAAAAAAAATAATTTAAAAAAAATCAACACAGCGCCTGAGTCTGAATCCATTCTTGTCTCGGAGCGCAGCATCACCCGTAAATCTCTTCTCCGTTGGTCTCGGTAAAACTGAAAAGCAACAGATTAGAGCCGAAAGAAGAGACATGAATAAAGCATGAGTTTGTGTTGAATGCAGGAAAGGTGATGGTTTTTTTTTGTTTTAATTAAAGGCAACAAAAACACAGCATTTAATAAGAATACAAAAAACACAACATGAAACAAAAACACAGCAGTACAACCCCAAACAGAACGTAACACAAGGACGAGAAGACAAAAACATAAAGATAAAATTGAATAATAGAGAAGAATAAAATAAAAAATAATAAGAATATATAATGATAAAAATACTACTGCTAATACTAATACTACTACTGCTACTATTCTTGCTACTGCTACTACTACTACTGTTGCTGCTGCTACTTCTACTACTATTCCTACTACTACTACTATATATATAAAAATAGTATAATAATCTTAAATTTATAATAATAATGTAAAAATATGATAACAATGTAAAAATATGATAACAATGTAAAAATATGATAACAATGTAAAAATATGATAACAATATAAAAATATAACAATAATAATAGAAAAATAATCTGTTTTGTTTTTGTGGTTGTGCAGCCTCTTATCTCTCTGGACGGCAGTATCTCTCACACCTTCAGCTCTGAGGGGATGCACAGCGTGACGGTGCAGGTGGCGGCGGGCAGCTCCATCCTGCAGGACACCAGGACCATCGCCGTCAAAGGTCAGTGACTTCATCGCAATGTGTGACGTTGAAGTTCACTACACAAACCAATCATTCACAATGTATTTCTGTAGCACAGTTCATACATAAAGCAACCCCAAAGTGCTTCACATTGACAACAAATTGACACTAGTTTTCCCAGAGCTGTCAATTTGACGGCTTTTTGTTTTGGAAGCCGCATATATTTTAAGTTTATTTCTATGTCATTATTTTGATTAAATTGTTATTATTATTTTGTTTAAATGTGAGGAGTTCTACCATTAACTCCTGGAGAAGAGCCAGTACTAGTTACCATAGCAACACACTTTTTACTATAAGCAGTTAGCATGTCGCCAGTTTTAGCACTTCTTTTGCTGTATCACTCCTTGATCAAACTTAAAAACACCGTTACCCATGGTGTATGCCGTAGAAAAGAAATAGTCAAAAGTCTAAAAAGTGTTGCAAATTCTCAACATAAAATAACTAAGTTGGTGTAAAAAACAAAATACTTCAGACTCTTCATATGGATCGCTTCAGTTGCCAGATCGAAAACACTTATGTCACAAGTGTAAAAAAACATCAAACCCACACGTCATTAAAACACATTTAAATCCCTCCGTCTGCTTCTCTCATAAGTCGTCCAGAAACCTCTCATGATTCGGGCCAAATCCTCGTGAAACAAATTGCACCTCCTTGAGTCAAACATCCCCATAACTTCTCTCCCCTCTTGAAGAACATGCCTCCATTTCATATGAAGTGGCAACCCATCTGAAATGTGATGATTTATTACCGGAGGACAGTAAAAACTGGCGTGAAAACTGTGACATTTTCTAATTATCGGGAAGTGCATCTCTCGCCCAGAGCGGAGTAGGGGACATGGGGGACACCTCTTCCACGGCTCATCCTTTGTTAACTACCTGAGCTGACAGATGGTACTGCTGTAGACTGGATTATGCCTGCAAGTATCAATGTGCAAGTGCAGCGCTGCTCAATCTGTGGTGTGCGGGCCACTGGAAGGCTGTTGGTGCATGGGGAAACTTCTGCTGCTGTGCTGTTTGATTGATTCATTTTGAGTAGCTGCCCTTCTAGACTTACTTACTCACTTAAGGCGCTACATTTTCGCATAATTTATTTGTAAGAGTTTGTCAGTGTTTGTCCAGGTCTGAGCATAAAACTTGTATACAACCTAAATGCCACATAACACTAACGAGTCCTTCAACAGCTCTTCACTGATATTGTTGCTTGTGAGACAATGTTATGGCTATACTTATATTATTACCAAAAAGAGTTTTAACAGAGTTTGAACCAGTGTAATTGCACCTGCAGTAGATATTTTTGAACGACTTGAGTGTTAAACATCAAATCATACTATAGTGCAATTTTAGAGCTTTTTTTTTTTTTAACCCTGATTGAGGTTATTTCTGAAATACTGTTCACATAATGTTCAACCCAGGGTGAGATGTGTTACAAAAGCCTCGCCTCTGTCAGTGTGCCCCAGGGCAGCTCTGGCTGCAGTAGTAGTTTATCACCACTGTGTATGGAAAAAAAGAATAATGACAAATGTGAAGTGTGTCTTTGAGTGTCCTGAAAAGCACTGTATAAAACACATGCATTATTATAATCTGCACTATTAAACATCTATAACGGGCTTTCATATAATAAAAATAATGGTTATTAGAATTCTATATTATATTTAGATTGTGTATGCATGTCATCTGTCTCCAATCCACTTTATTTTTATAGCACATTTAAACAACAATCATGTTTCCAAAGTGCTGCACAAACAAGTATAATATGCACACAAAAAACTGTACAAAAAAAAAAAAAAAAAGACAGTACAACAGACCTGTATGAGTTAAAAATATGCACTATTGTTTGGTAGTTAGTTAGAAATGTTAGTCAGTTAAAAATGTTTTTAATGTATGTACAAATGTGATATGGATGTGTTTTTTGCTGCTGGACACTTGAATTCCTCCTACGGGGATCAATAAAGTATCCATCTATCTCTCTATCTATATATCTATCTATCTCTCTATCCCTCTATCTATCCATCTCTCTATCTATATATCTATCTATGTCTCTCTATCTCTCTCTATTTCTATCTATCTCTTTCCATCTCTATCTGTCTATATCTACATATTTCTCTCTATTTATCTATCTATCTAACCACCACCATACCAAAGCTAATTCCTCTTGTGTGACTTCCTCTGACTCTACCATGGCCATAAAGATAATTCAGATTCTTTATTCAGACATATTCGCACTCTTAGCTGTCCATGATTTAGTTCTCCTTATTCACGGTCCAAGAAAAACATGATTTTCACACGTGGCATGAAAAGCTAATAAACCTCCATTAACACAATCCTCCTTTCTCCCTCTACAGAATTCTTCAAATCTCTACTTTTATCTTTCTCACCCAATCTGGATGAGTTCAACCCGGATATCCCTGAGTGGCGGCACGACGCGAGCCGAGTAATTAAGAAGTCTCTCCTCCAAGTGAGTAATTTCATTTCCTTTGGGCTTTTTTCGGCCTCATATTTCCAGCAATCCATCCGCTCTCAATTATTTCTGGAAGCGCGATCACCTCCACTGGCCCACACTCTCTGCTCACTGGAGCGTCTCGAGAGCACCCCAGGGCGACGGCCAGATCCATCAGACGACAGGTGCCTCCGCTTTTTACCGTACGCGTCCGACCAAGATGGCTGCCTGGGTTTTCAAAGTGCCACATAAATGATCTTGAGTGGGTGATGGCGAGATTATGTCTGTGGTTGTCTCTTTGTGTGCGTATGTGTGTGTGTGTGTACAAGAGTGAGGTGAAGTAAGATTCTTAGCTCATTTAAAGAATAATTTATTGACAGCAAAATTTGTTCTTGGGAGTGATGCTGGACGAAAAGATTTCATATTAGTTATTTACGTTCAAAAGTTGCCAAGTGTGTTGGTGTCATTAAGAAATCTAGCTATATTGTATCACTCACTTGTAATGTCACATTTGAATTATTGTCTTGAAGTTTGGGGAAACTGTTATAAAACAAACCTATTGCCTTTGATTACACTCCAGAAAAGAGCACTTAGGATTGTTCATAAAGTCCCTTACAATGAACACACAAACCAGCTTTTTCTTAAGAACAGTGATTTAAAATTAGAGGACTTGGTCAATTATAAAACTGCACAAGTTATGTTCAAGGTATCAAAACACTCTCTTCCAGCAAATATCCAAAATCTTTTTTGTGATAGAGACACTCAGCTCCGAGTGAGTTTGAGAAGAGTCCAAGTGTTTTACTATTCACTGTATAATTGTTTTTTTTTTTTTTTTACAATTTTTGGTATTTTGACAAATTAATTTTGTTTGAAATTCGTCATTTTTTTTTTTCTCGTATGTTTGGATTTAATTATATTATTATTATTATTATTATTATTGACGATTCATAGTTAAATATAAAAAAGTAACTTGACTTCTAATTACTGTCTTAGTCAACATTTTAAACAGATTCAATTATATGTGTATATACAGTAAGTATCGCATTACCATCAATGCTGCTATTTACTGTAATACGGATAACTGAAAATCACTTCAGGGGCCACTAAAGATGGTCTTGCGGGCCGCATTTGGTTGAGATGCTTTCCATAGACCAATGGCTCCCATGTTTTCGTCAATTTTGCATTTCCTGTGTGTTTTCTGATATCTTTTGGCGAATCGACAACTTTGTAAAGGCATCAGAGGCGACTGCTGTTAGGAATATACAAAAATACATTGAATAATTGAATTGCTTTGTAAAGACCCTGCGTCAAAACTAATAAACTAATTGTAACATAGTAATCCTTATAATTGCTACTACGGAGATAAAACAGTTTAGTTCTTATTCTTGTCAGACTTGTCATCTACAGCTTGAAATGTATTGGCAGAAGTTTATTTGTATAGCACAGTTCAGACACCAGGCAACTCAAAAGGCTTAATTAAGAGATTAAGATTAAGATATCTTTTATCATTTCAAGTTTTAATTTTCAATTTTTTTGGAGCTATTGCAAAGGTTCAGGGACTGGAAGATCTCTTGTGGTTGCAATCCCTCCTTTTTTTCTACTTCGTCTACTCACCTTCCTGTACTAACCAGAATCGGATTGCCTTGATTAAAAAGGTTTCAGCTCATGATATATGTCGGGGTGCATGAATTATGATATGCAAATACTATGTCTTATTGGTCTCATACACTCATCACGTCAGCTTTCACCATCACCTGGCTCTCCTCGGGAAGCTTAACTTCCATAATCTATATTAAATTCCCTTCTGCATACGTATAAATATGCTAAACTTCTGCCAAAGCCATAGTTCCATATTACATGCGTCAATAAATATAATGTTATATTTTTAGTAAACTGGGTGTAAGTGTCAAAAGCCGTAATTTCATGCAAGCCCAAAACTCAATACACATCATTTTGATACTTCCAGGGGATCAGGACTTGAACTGTCCTCCTGCTGGTGCCCAGAGTCAGCACTAAACATGGGGAGGCAGCGTTTCAGATTTATGCAGCTTATATTTTGAACTGTCTTCTTGTCTTAAAATGGTCAAATCCAGGTTTAAAATCAGTTCTGTTCAGCTGTACATACAACTGAAGGATTCCATCTTCGCCCTTTTTAATGTGCCGTGATCATTGTGGAGAAATGAGAGAGAGGCAGCGACAACCTCATGCACTTGTAACTCTCAGTTTATTTCCAAGTTCTTCCAGATAGAACAAAAGGAGACGAGGCTTTGTATATTATGTATATCAATGTGAATAAGAACAGAGACACGTCATCCTTGAGATATTTATGTCGCCGATGCTTAAGATAAAGACACTAGTACAATGTGGGTCAGAGCAAAGATCTTTAGTTCTTGAGATAATGTTTTGCAGCAATATACGTATAACAGAATAGCCAAAAACAAGCAGGTCAGACAATTTAAGATTTGAATGTATGATTGTTTTCAGAGTGTCTCTAAAAGAAATGAAAGTAAACCTCTCCTATGAATACACCTGTTGCATTTGATGTACCAGATGACAATAAGAAATACAAACATGTCACTTGACTAAAGAATGCAAACGTGATACTTTAGTAGCTAGTGAGCTTCCTGTTCTGGAGGTTCTTTATAAATCCAGACTTTTAAACAAAGCTCTTAGGATTGTCAATGACTCTTCTGGCCACCCTGGAAAAGCCATGATGCAGGACATCTCGTTACGCTAACAGTTTTTATCCACAAGCTGTTATCAGTGTGAACAGAGCACTTTAATGATTTGCACTTCTTTTGAAACTGTTTTAGTCGATCGATTTCACAGCGACATTTGTTTACTGTTTTATTTGATTTATTTCTGTCTTTTAATGTTGTTTTATGTCTGTATTTGTCTGTGCACACTGGTGACTTTTTGGTAATGTATTCCAATGTGGTTTTTTTACTGCAAATGGCAAATAAACTGAATCTGAATCTGAATCTTTAGGAAAAATATCTATATATATATATTTCAATTGTGAACATGACAATACATCACAAGTTACTATTTAATTTAAAATAATTGTAGTTTGAGGGGCTGGTGCTCTGTGACTTGGGTGGGATCTCTGACTGCCACCCCCCCCCCCCCCCGACCCAGAAAGGCATTAAGGGGAAGAAAACGGATGGAGGTAATTTATTTATTTCAAAATGATGGTTCTTTTTTTTATCAACATACTAATTTTCTTGTGTTTGTTTCACATCATTCCTTTCATATGATTTAATTTTTGTTGCTTTGATTTTTTTATTTTCAATGCTATGTTTCCAATAAAACAAAACATGACGGTACATGCCACACATAAACTGTATGACATTTAAAAAGGCCAGTATTTTATTCCCTTAATTACCTCCATTCTTTAGATTGTTTCGCAAAACATGCATCATAAATCACCAAATAAGCATATTAGCTCCTTCATGAAACGCAAGTTAGAAGCGCCGTGCAGAGTTATTTATAGCCGGTCAGTGCCTGTAGCCTGCACGCTTTTGTTTATGCTTGAATCCATTGGACAGAGGCAGTAAATTTGATCCTTAAATTAATTAGCAGGATTATTGTGCTCTCTCCCAAAGGCCTGTGCGCTTCAAGTGCTGCAGGAAATCACAGCGCTTTCATTTCAAAGAGCTGGCAGCGTCGCAGCTTTAGAAGGTATTAGATTCCACTCTTGAAGCATAAATTGGAGAATGTTTCTGAAGTGTGAGCTCCAGTGAGAGCGGCGGAGACTCTGCCTTTCACTGGTGCGAGATTTCAAAAACTGCTGGATTTGTCTGTGAAGAAAGTGTGTTGCTTTTGGGAGTCAAGCTGCCGGTTTGTCCTCTTAATGCCTAATTCTCAAACCACAAAAATGCAGTGTAATTATTTAATCTATCTAACGCAAGCAAATCAAAATCCAGGCCTGTGGGCGAAATCCGGCCCGTGCGACTATTTGTAAAGGCCCGTGAAATGATTTTCAATTATCACTATTACAGTAGCCTGCCGCGGTGATGGTAATGGGTTACTATGGCATGTTATACCTCATTTTAAAGCTTACTTTCTCAGGATTATAACTATAAAATGAGTAAGTTCTAAAGTGTTAGCTGACATGTAATTAGAAGTCAAGTTAGGCCAAATCTTTTCAAATATATATTTCACTTTCTTTTTTTTAATGTTTGGCCCAGTTGTGATAGTAACCTACAGAAAAATTGTATCCAAACTCTAATCCAAAATCTCATGTCAAATTAAATGGACATTAAATGTGTCAAAATACAAAAATATTGTAAAAAAATAAAAATAAAAATAAAAAGTAACCTTCTCTAATGTTTTCAAACTCGGCCCCAGACCAAAACGAGTTAGTTACTCACTTTCAAAACAGTTTGGTTCTAAAGTGGCATGTTTGTTTGGCCTCTGTCATTTCTTCGGATCATCTTTTTCTGACGGAATAGTTAGGAAATATAATTAGAAAAATTAAAGAAAAATTATCAATATTTTTCATTTTTATTTTTGTTATTATATTTTTTAGAATAACTATTCTGATTCTGACAGAATAGTTCTATGATAAGATAAAGACAGCATGGCCTGGTTTGATTACACAATTGTACTTTTCCAAAAGGCTTTCTGTTGAAAGAGAAACGCAATGTATTGTTTATGAAAAACAATACATTGTGTTCATGTCTTTTGCATCTTGCACTTCTGTCTTTTGCACAATCTGAGTGATTCTATCTGTACCAAATGTGACATTTCTCCAGTGTGTGATCAATAAAGTCTATCTAAGACTTAATCTTATCTTAATAACCTATATTCAACAAACATAGTCACAATGATATTTCAGAAATTGCTGAGACAATACACAGTAGATTAAAGTTGTATTCTATTATTATACATTTTATCTAGGCACTGAGTTTATAAATTTGAGTTAACTTTGCACAAAAAAGTACAGAAACAAACAGTACTGTAAATGTTTTTCTTCATCCTATAATCAAATCAGTTCACCATTTAGTTTGTGTGTGTGTGTTTTGAGACTCGTCTTGTTACACCTTTGGTTCTGTCATTAGCTTACTTAGTTTTCTAGGTTATTTGTTTACTGTAAATACTTAATCCTATAATGTTATACCCCTTTTACCTAATTTTTCATCTAAATAAATTATGATTTTAGTTACCATTTCAACATCTTAGTTTTGAATGTTACTTCCTTTACACCTGAGATGAGCCGGTGTCATAACAGTACTGCATATTCTGAAGCGTATTATATGATGATTTCTATGATATCTGTCAGATTCTATAATATCTGATATCTATATATTCATATCTATGAGTTTGTATCTATCTTGTGTTTTATCCCAAACTGTGTTTTTTTCCGGTCCTGGTTTCCTGGTTCTGTCTTTCCCTGAGTATCTTGCACACAGTTGTTTTGCTGGTTTGCTCGGGTTCAGAAGTGATGGTCTCAGTAAACAGTTCACGGACCATAAAGCGCGTCCATAAAGCCGCAGATGAGATAGAAGAGGTTTGACGCAATTAAAGCCAGAGTCCGTTTAACTGTGCTGCAGTTTCTAGGGGGGGAATTTCACACCATCATTGTCGACTCTTCAGCCTCTGGGCCATTTCAAAACCATTCAAAAGCCTAATACCAGCAAACACACAAACAACTTTGCTTTCAACTCTTTCTTACACACTTTCAGAGAGTAAACAGAAAGTGCAGGGATTGAACATTGCATATTTTCAAAAAGCAAAACACACGAAGGAAAAGACAAGATCATGGATAGGAGCGGTGCCAAATATGTTTTCTCTGCTGAGTGGAAAATAGATGCCAGGACTCAAAATAGAGCTACAGTAACTTATTACACATTTCACTCTAATCTCATTTCACCCTGCACGTATGAATATAAACTCAAACAATATATTTACTATCCGGCGCAGCATCAGCAAGTAAACAGTCTTATTGCATCAAGTAAGAGGACAAAGCAGGATATTGGATGACTGAAACCATACAGAGAAGGGGTGGGTAATTATTTTTTTCCACATTGGGATATCGGTAATTTGTAGATGCCAAGACTCTTTTTCATGTGGTTACCATTTAATTTGAGTGTAAGCTAATTCGGTTAAAGATCTAACAAACATGTCTGTATTTATTGTTTGTTTTACTATTTGGAAAGTTGTTTTTTTTTAAATTGCAAAATAATTAAAGTCTGTAAACTAATTTTCGGCGTCTTGAGATTTCAATTCTTGCTGGAAAAAAACTAAAAAAGCCTAAATTTTGTGGACAGATCGATGTTTTTGATGAATTATTGTGAACATGCATCGCGGCACTCGTAAGGCTGCAAACATTCGTAGGGATTCCAATTCATTTAAATATGGGGAGACAGTCTGTGAATGGGAAAAGGTCCACAAATAAATTTGAATCGGGCCGCATGTGTCCCCCGGGCCGCACTTTGCCCAGGTCTGATATAAAGCCTGCATTTATTATTTATTATCGTAAATAGCTCCATTTTGAGATCAGTAAGGCTTGTCTTATCTTATTCAAGTCCAGAAAGAGTTCCTAGATTGGCGTCCATATGTGATGCCAGATCTATAGTGTATTTTACATTTTTATATCATTTTGAACCTAATTTTGTTTTGTTGTATGCTGGCTCCTCCCTTCTCCTTCTCATTTCTTTCTCACAATTGTCCAAACACACTCCCCTTCAGGTTTAGTGTCTGTCATCAGCTCACGGTCCGTGCACAAAAGCACTGGTGAGAAATGGCCGAGGAGTTTTCAATGGGCTTCTGCGGCGCCATAACTCTGTCTTCTTCAGTCGATTAAACAGCGACAGTGTTGATCGTTTACTCTCAAATAGCTGCGTATGGATCTGAGACACGTAATCTCGCTCATAATGGCCTCTCCCGGCATTTCTCTATATTACAAACCTATAAGAATCACTGGAAAGAAGCAGTATGTCCATTGATGTGTGTTTTAGTTAAAAGCCAATAATGAGTTTTAAAAGGTTCTCAAAAATATGGGATTTTTTTAGCAAATGAGGGATATTCTTGGAGACGTTCAATAATCAAATAAATTATGATTGAACAGATTCTTTATTCGTCCCACAGTGGGGAAATGTCAGTGTTGCGTTACAAATTGCAGTTACAGAACAGTAGGAAGAACACACAATACAAGTGAATACTGTAGGCATAGCAAAACTCTATACTAAATTAAATCTATATCTATATAGAAAGCTTAATAAAGAAGCAAGACATAAAATTGTGTAGTAGTAAAAGAAAGACATACTTGTATACCGCTGTATCTGTAAGGTAAGGTAATAATAAGGTAGTTAGTCATTCTGATGGGAAACGTGCAAAACATTCAAGCAAAAAAAAACAATCCAATACGTTTTTCATGAGAAATAAAAACTTCCATCCATCCATCCATTTTCTTCCCCTTAATCCATTTCTGGGTCGGGGGGGTGGCAGTCAGAGCTGCACCCAGTCACAGAGCACCAGCCCCTCACTGATCCTCCTGCAGGTGGTGAGTCCACAGGAGCTGAGATCTTTCAGCGGGGGCTTCAGGCAAAGTGGGGTTAAGTGTCTTGCCTAAGGACACGATAAAATAAAAACTTGTAAAATAAAAATAAAAAATAACTTTGATAAATCTGGGATAAATTATCGCTGGGTTCAACTCTCTGGTCACTTAATTCCTTGATCAGTATATTGCTTTTCTTTCTAATCTCTTAAATTCTTCCTTAAGCCCCTCCCCTTTGCCTACCCCCTTTACCTTCTCCCTTTACCTCCTTACTTTACCTCCTTACTTTACCTCTTTACTGTGCCTCCTCCCTTTACCTCCTATACCTCCTTATTTTGATTATAGTGACTTCCCCCCATGAATAACTGGTGCCCTCTGGTTTGTGGGTCTGGACTGAACAACAGCTGCTGGAATGGAGAGGCCACACGCACTCTTTATAAAATCATTGAATGGTTTATAGAGCTCATATGTGATAAAATGTGCTGTAGCATTCAGAGAGAGAATGGCTTACCCCTGTGTTTGGAAAAGCAATGAAAGCCACAAGCAAAAATGGTTTCTCTGCTCTGTGAATTGAGTGAAATTGCGTTCTTGATGTCACAAAACCCTTTTACTCTGCAAAATAGACTTTATGATGGAATGTACTTATTCTGCTCTACACCGTGAGGTTTCATGAAATATGTCTGATTTGAAAATGGTTTGACAAATACCTTGCCGGGATAGTTTTTGCACTGCCTTTGGTTCAAAGGTATGTCAGGCATGATGATTAGGTTTTATAACATTAGCACCTTATCACTTCAATCTATTTCCTCTTTTAAACGGCTGCAAAACATGGTACGATTACAAATGGTTGGACATTTTCTAAAGCTGGGACCCTTGTTGAAACATTGTAAAGCGCCTTGGTCTGTAAAAAAATCCATCCATCTTCTCCCATTCTTCACTCATCCTCCTGCAGGTGGTGAGTCCACAGGAGCTGAGATATTTCAGTGGGGGCTTCAGGCAAAGTGGGGTTAAGTGTCTTGCCCAACGACACAACGACAGCAGTCATCAGTGTGACTCATGAAGTAGGTCTTATGGTGGGCTCGAACCCATGACCTTCAGGCTCAAAGTCCAATGCTCTACCAACTGAGCCACTGTCGCCGTCTGTAAAAAATGTGCAAATCAAGATTACTTACGTACTAATTATATGTTGGGACTTCTGCACAGAGAAGGTTCAAAGTCCAAGTCTGCCTGCATGATCTTTGGTATTTGACTGGAAAAAACTTATATTAACAAATACGGCTAAAGTGGAAATTCAGACAGGGAGATTGGGAGACTTGCCACACTAAATGTAGTAAGTAGTAATCTTTATTTATATACCGCCTTTTCATTGCACATAGGAGTCTCAAAGCGGTTTACAATTGTGATTTTTTTTTTGGGAGTGGGGGTGCCAGCACAGGAGGCACATGCCAGACCTATTGTACATATTTTTAGTGGTAGGGGAAACCGGAGCACCCGGAGGAAACCTACGCAGACACGGGGAGAACATGCAAACTCCACTCAGAAAGGCCCTGGTCCAACCGGGATTCGAACCCAGGACCTTCTTGCTGAGAGGCGAGAGTGCTATCCACTCAGCCACCGTGCCGCCCATGCTTCCTCTGCTTCGCACCAACACCTGAGCTCATCTACATCACTTCACGGCTGCAGCTGGATGCGGGGCTGTTCGTGCTGCAACCCTGCTCCTCCTTAACCTGGCAAAAGCCAGATTGATGATTGTGTAGAACTCTAACGCGTTCTCCGCGATATCAATCTGGGATTTCTCCCGGAGAATCCTTTCGGGGAAAGGAGGGGTAAGCAGCAGAATACTTGAAGCTGATTGGGCGAAGTGACGCTGTGTGCCCGCCTACCAAGGTTGCCGTCCAGAAATGTACCCGGATATCCCGCCCTAAACCCCCAGACTGGCGCGTGATTGGCTCGCACACCCAGTGGTTCGACTCGAAAAGTGTAAGCGGGAGCGGTACAAGATGTATTCTCGAGTGTTTGTGAACTCACAAATACCGCGAGAATTCAGCTTGCAGGCAAGGTTAGCTCCTCCTGGCCTTTTCAGTGGATAATAGGCATGGGTTAGGGCTCAGCTTCCACCACCACCAGCGTTTAGGCTCATAATCTCGATTATATTTCCTCGTAATCGCCAAACCTAAATTAGCACAGTCCATACACAAGGCAAGTGCTAAACATAACAAGATAGAAAAAAATCATGCAAGGCATTCAAATCAGAATGATAATAATAACATTTTACTTAGTTGTAAACCTAAATCAATACATTGTCAGAGAAGAAGCGGCAAAAATCTGTCTTTTTACCTGCTCATGTTCAAGTCATTTTTCCACCGGGTCTAAAGGGCTATATGTACGAGGAGGCGTGGTGTAATTTCCTTTAAACACAGAACAGCTCGTTTACCTCCTGTCTATTCTCTCGCTATGGCTTTATGGTGAGTTGTAGTGACGTTTTTATTAATTAGATTGATACATTCAGCTGTGAGACTGACCCAAAAGTGTTGACGTGCTTTCTCACTGAGGAATAGCTTTGACTGTGGCCACTCAGAGAGATTAGTTAACTTTATAAAAGCACAACGACAGCACAATCAAAGAGCACTGCTGTGTCCCAAAAATGCAGAGTATTCTCACAGTTTCATTCCCGTTTGAGCATTATTCAGGAAACTCTTGTAAGCATCTGCTGAACTCCAGTGAAACTCAAGCCGATCCCCGCGCACAGGAAGTCAAGTGGGGTTATAACTAAAATGCGGAAGTGGTGCGTGCATTGTCTAATAATGAAGTTATGGTTAATAATAATTTAGTTATTTGGGACCGGTAATAAAGCACAATGCAACAGTTTGATGGTAACATTTCATCAAATTATGAACCCTGTTTTTTTTTTTCCAGCCTATTTCTTTTCCAGCCTGGTTTTGTTTTCAGCCTCAGTTTTTGATTTTCCAATACTCAGCGAATTGTATTTCTTCTACAAACCAGAGGACAACCTAACTGCTAACCAAGTTGTCAAAGTGAATCAGTATTGTATTTCTGGTTAGAGTTCTTGTGGCTGGCTCTTTTTCAACTCTTCTTTTCTTAACGCGCTCAGAGAGAACTTTGGGTTGGGAACAATCTGTGCCATGTCTCTCTGTCTCAAGTGCAAAGCGATCACAAAAGAACTTAACTTCCAACCGGGATGCGGCAGTAGCCAAATTGCACTAAAAGAATTTCGTTCTTTTAGTAAGACAGAAAAAACGTGTGCCTGGGTGTGTCTGGGGGTATAGATGGCCCTAGTCTTAACTCCATAACAATAAAGTATATATCGTATACTGATAGTTCCACAGCAAATACACAGACAACAAGGGCCAAAGATTAACTCTTGACAAGGATAAATAAGATAATAAAATCCATGTAACTTGTTCACCTTGTCAAAACATGTTCTGTCACTAGTTTGCACATTTTCAGACAGAAAAGTGAATAGAGGAGGACCACCGTAGGGCTGAGTGGATAGCAGTCTCGTTTCCCAGCAAGAAGGATCTGGGTTCAAATCCCGTTCGGAAAAGGTTTTTTCCTGTGTGGAGTTTGCATGTTCTCCCCGTGCTTGCGCAGGTTTCCTCCGGGTGCTCTGGTTTTCCCTATCACTGTCAAAATGCACATTATGACATATACGTATATCCTCCGGCTCTGGTAGTCCTAACCAAGCCGAGCATCAACATCTGGAGTTCCCGGGCACTGTTACTTCGGCGACCACTGCTCCTGATAGACGCCCTAGTGGGGGTCAAATGCAGAGAATTAATTGCCCATACGGGGATAAATAAAATTCCCCTTCACCTTTACCTTCACTCAGTACAAGGCATCAAATAGTGACAGGAAACTTTCTTACACTTTTGCAAAAGATGATTGGTTTTTTGACGAAGACTACATGATGTGGTCTGATTTGCTGGCACCCCAGTTTAAGTTTACATAATGTGTGCGATTTTGTTAGCTTAGCCGTAGCACCAACTGGAAACCACTCATTCCCTCCCGTCGCCTCTCCACCAAACCAAACATCCAGCATTTTCTTGTCTTTGTCACAACTGAGAGAGTGGGCGGAAAACATGAAATTGGCAATTTCTGTTCAGCCATTGAAGGTTTTAGAAAATCCGATAACTCAGGTGCGTGCACTCGCGAGAAACGGGATGAGGGTGAAGGGGATAAACGCATCCCATGTGTTCGTTGAGGATGAACAAGTCCGCTTCAAAGTATTTTTTTCATAAATTATTGGGGACTTTAGGCATTTGGTCAATTCCATTACTATTTGAAAACACATGATAACTTGAATACTTCTAGGGTTTAGCGACATTTTCCCACAATATTTAAGAAAAGAATGTCTCTGGAAAAAATCACTGACTGCATCTTTAATGTTGAATTAACTTTAATGTTTCACCATGGAGTCATCTGTTTAATTTCTTTTTTATAACAAAGTCCCTCTATTGGACTAATGGCGATACTGTATGCTCTGACAAAGGTACCATTGTGATAATTATCTATGCACAGTACTTGACTTATGAGTGTTATTTCTGGTCTGCTGCAGGTCTCGGACTTCCCAGAGGAGCAGCTCTTGGTGGCTGTGTTCCCAGGTGTCCCCACTGCTGCCGAGCTATTCTTACTGCCGCGCAAGAACTTATCGGAAACACGCAAGAAAACAGAAGAGCAACTGGAAAAGGTGAGGGCCGCTTGTGGCTGTTATTTGTCTAACCACAGAACGTGTATTCCCTGGGTACAGAGAATTATCAACCCAGGTGTATCTTGAGGTCCAAAAGCAGCACCAGAAAAATTATGAGATTAAGAATATGGTTTGAAGAAGAAAAAGTAAATGTTATTGCTACCAAGTGCTGCCACATGGAACCTGCTTTATCTTCCCATAGAGCAGGCATGTCAAAGTCAAATACATCAGAGGGCCAAAAAAAAATGTTTGCTATGCGCCGAGGGCCGGACTGGTTCATGTTTCTCAACATCCAGAGGCAGTGCCGGTGACACCTGTTGGCTCGATAAAATATGCTCCAAAGCCAATCCTCATACTGTACATATTAGATGTAATAGACATCTGAGAACATGAAAATAGTAAAAAAAGAAAAAGCTCAAACTTGGTGAAATGTAAAAGAGCAGTCTGGACCTCTTTTCGGGGCGTTTTTTGATTAAATCTGAAGAATGGATTATATTTTGGGAAATACAAGTGGATATTCTTCTTCAATGAACAGTTACGGAGAGAAAGAGACTAAGCAAGGATGGGGAAAGTCTAATTTGTTGGAGCAGCAGAAGACGAAAGGTAAAAAACAAATACAGACTGATTTATTTTGTGCCCATATTATGCGTTATATCTTTTTAATGCAATGTCTGATATCATTTACACTTACATATAAATATAGCTTTAAAAATAGAAAATAAGCTTTAAAATGATATATAGCTTGTGGCTTATGAAGTTCAAAATACTGTACATCTGCTATTGCCAGCAGATGTATTTTTTTCCTCGTTTGCTCCCGCCGGCGGGGGCTAGCGAGCTTAAGGGGTCAATACATTGCCTCAATGGCAGGCAATGTCCCGGGGGCCATAGATAATTCATTCGCGGGCCGGATTTGGCCCGCGGGCCTTGACTTTGACACATGTGCCATAGAGTGTCCATATTTTCAGTGTCACAAGGATTTGCACAAAACATAATGAATCTCTAATGCCCGGGCTTCCAAGCTTTTTAGTAATACCTCCTCTTTTGTTCATCAGAATTGTCCAAAAGCCGACAACACAAATTGTAAAACTGTCTTAACTGGATTCAAGCCGCTTTAAAATGGGTCACAACATAATGATACATATTTTACAGAGTTCAAGTTGGCTGAATGAGTAATGTTTATTTTCTCGCCAGCTACATTGTCAGTAAATGATCCCATAGATGTTTAGCTTTACAACAAGGTTTAGAATGCCCATATTGGCCGAGCTGAAGTTGGCTGGATGACAACTGGATCTTTCCAACTTGGTTCGAACGTTGTATCAGCCTGCCTTCAAGAATAAAAGAAAACGGCACAACAACTAGACCTATGAAAAAAGCTCATTTCAATTGGACTAAAACAGGGACGTCAAAGTCAAATAGATCAAAGGGCCAAAAAAAACAAATTTTCTAAAAGCCGAAGGCCGGACTGGTTCAATGTTTATTAAAACATATGAAAATGATTGCTGTTGAACCAAGACCTAACACAGTGGACCGTATTTTATTTCATGATTAAATGAATAATCTAATATTTTTGTCTGGCTGTGTGAGTCATTTCAAGTGATTATAAATGTCAACAGGCTCACAGACAAAAACAAACTTCCTTCAAAGAGAAAACACAGAGAAACACATTAAATTAATAATCCAATATTTTCTTATGGCTATGTGCGGGCCGGTTATATTACTAATCCAATATCATCCCGGGGCCAAGATAACTCATTCATGGGCCGTATCTGTCCCTCGGGCCTTGACTTTGACACCCATGGACTAAAATAATTCAGATTTCATTCCGAACAAATCCTGCATGAATCCCCTTTTCGACGCAAGTTCACAAAACGTCTTCCTTTTGTCGCACTCAGGCGTCGGACGTCATCGTGAACGCTCTGAACCAGAACTTGGTGGAGTTTGAACTGAAGCCCGGGGTCAGAGTCATCGTCTACAACACGCAGCTAACACTGGGTAAGTTTCTCCCTATTTACCAAGAAGCCGTCAACACTTCCCTTTCTATTCAGGTGCAAATAACCACCCTGACATTCTGAAATCTCCATAATAAAACACCAAAGAAGTGTTTTTGACAAGCATTTTATGTGTCCGTAGCAAATTATTATTGCGGCGTGTGTCTCGGCGGACAGGAAAACACAGGAGACGGGCCCAGGTGCTCCGAATGTGCCTCTTTTATGTCTGTCATCAAAAGTCTGTTTTTATTAGCCGCTCAAACCACGAATTGACAACGCTCTGTATCATTATTTCCGTCAGTGTCCTTGAGAAAAAAAGAAACGAAGCCACACATGACAGCTCACATGCTACTTACACTATATTTTCTCTCTTCACTTCTTTCTTGTTATGTCTGTTCTGACTTGTGTGTTGACGATATACACCACTTTTGTTCGAGACTGATAATGATGTATTTAAAATGTAAATTCTGAGTGAGTGTCTGTGTGTGCCAAGTTTATTGTCATTCTCAGCGATAGTAATTCATTTAAGTTTAGAGAATCGAGAACAGTGCTTAGTGCGTTGCCAAAGAGAGTTGTGTACTAGTCAAAGATCATGCCAACAACTTTTTTTTTTTAATAGTATATATTTCTGACCATGGAACACTGTACTAGTATATACAGTATAGTTTCATAATAATAGTAGTAGTAGTAGTAGTACCAGCAGTACCACCTCCTTTTGGCATAACTATGGACAGTAAGATTTCCTGGAGGAGAATAATCAAACCAATCAAGAGGGGCCTTAAGGATTTGAATTAATTGTGACCAATCAGGATGCTGCTTGTCTAGTAAAAAGTGATTTGAAGTAACTAACATTTACTTTCAATAAGGAAGTATGAATGAAATAAAAAAAATTAAGGGCTGGGGGTGTAAAAAATATTTCTCGAATCAAATAAAGGAAAAACATATTATGATATTAAAATATTAACATGTACATAGTTTTGCTTTATCACTCATGGCCTCTCTGCATCTATTGATTATCTGAAGAGAGCATTATAAATATATTACTAGTACTTCTCATCTAAAGGCTACCCAAACATTACATTTGAAGAAACAACATATTCTCTTCTTTCAGTTTATTCTCCAAAAAAGATTTTTAGACGCTGTAATTGTACAGAACATTATGTGAAGCTCAGCAGATTTGTCAAAGCCAGGACTCAAAGAAGAGTATATTCTCACCGCAAAGGCAATCCGCATCATTATTCATGTAATTTCAGAGAGTAATAAAGTCAATATATGCCGACTCAAGGGCTAGAGCCAAATTACCTTTCTGACATCGCCGCTAACCCTTTTGAGTTCACCTTTTTCTTTTTTTTAATCACACAGACCGATATCATTCAAATCAAATCAACGCTGAAGTCATTACTGGCCATACTTGCATGTGAAATCCAGATCTAGTCAGACTTCTGATGCAATTTTTTTCATTTCATCTTTAATTCAGACACACAAAGGGTCCATATAAAACAAAAGAGACAAAAAAAACACAAACATTCAATATTTACTAAATTCTATAAAGACAGTTTCTCCAATGCCTCCAGCGGTCAGGTGTGCCTAACACTGCTCTGTACAGTAAAAACATTCATTATTACATTTAAAGTGTCCCCAGAGCGTTTCATGAACCTATATATAAAATGTCGGATCACAGCAGTCAGTGTGGGGACATTATTAAAAACAGTGAGCTGGCACTAGCCCAACGAGGGACTCGCAGTAAAATTCTAAGTGCATCATTATATGCAACCTGCAGCTTCTTAAATTTACTCTTACTGTATCTGCACCACAAGTGGGCAGTATAGAGCGGTGTGCAGTAGGCTTTAAACAAAGTTATTTTCACTTTATCTGTACACATGTGAAATCTCCGTGCCAAAGTGTTAGCCTGTCCATACAGCTTACAGTACTGCCTCTGGATGTCATCATCATCACTGAGGTCACTCCTGATAACGTGCCCCAGGTATTTGGCCTACTCTACATACTGAAGCACCACACCAGACAAATAAAAGGCAGGAAAAGAGGTCTTCAGGTGTTCTTTGGTCCTCACCACCATAACTACTGACTTCTTAGAGTTAATGTCATATAGTTCCCCATATTCTGTGCAGACTCTCAGCAGCTGCTGCAGACCTGCAGAGTAGGGGGACATGATGATCAGATCATCTGCATAAAGTTGGGCAGGGCCTGCTTAGTACTGTGATAGGAGACCTCTGCGAAAACCAGGTGCCACAGTGGGGCTGACAAGTAAGGCATCTTTTAGTGTCCAAAAACCATTATATACAAAAGTGTCCATATAAAACCATTGCGTAAAAGTGTCCATTAAAACCATTGGGGGGGGGGGGGGGGGGGTATTAGCAGGCTGCAGAGCTCTCGTGACGTCGTGCTTTACTGCGATGACATTGGAGGTGTACTCGGCTGGATCTCTCTTTATGTTTCACCTCGGAGAAAAGGTCTAAAAAGCGTTCAAGCTGCCGGAGGAAAGGTCAGCATCAAACACGCCTCTGTCTCTTGTCTGCCGAGCAGCGGAGGAGAGAACGGAAAGGCGACGGCAATGACAGGCACTATATGCAAACGTATATAAGAGGAATAAGGTCAAAGGCTCCTGGGGATGTTCAGGCCGTGTGACATTAACTAGAGAGCATTTGCGTGGGGAGGATGGTGTGTATGAGATGAGTACTGTTTTCAAAAGGCTGACCCAGCTCATTGTGATGATTTTCTCCTGGTTCTCGATTGTTTTTTGCTGGGGCACCTACATTTCAAAACACTTATGGACGTTGGTCATCTGCCCCCTATGGACCAATACCAATGTGTTTTCTTTTTTTTTTCCTGTAACTGTTTGATTCTCTGATCTGTGTTGGCGAATTCATCGGTGGTATAAAGTCCTCAGAGATAACTGCTGTTGTGATTTAGGGACTTACAAGAATACATTGAATTGAAATTGAACATTGAAAACACAAACATTCTCTATTGAGTGGAATTTCTGGAAAAGTTGAATAATGTTCAAAAGTCCATATACAGTATGTCTGGTATTCAATGTGGAACTAATATGGGATGGACTCATTACATGCAAACTGAGATATAGCAAACTTGTAAGTGTTGTATTGCTGATAGTTCAACCATAAATAGTAAAGAAAAAGAAAAAAACACAAACAAAACATTTCTGAAAATTAGAATATTTTGAGTCAATTTCTTCTTTACATTGGTTTATTCATAAAGTTGTTTAATGGATATTTTTGTTGCTCCCGTCAATCCGACAACTATTCTTCACACACATCTTAGTTCACACCAGAAGATTGACTGAAGTCTACATCACTACGTTGACTACTTTAATAAGTACTTTCTCAAATAGTAATGAAACATCCAACACTTTTCATGCAGACTCTCTGGTTTCAAATGTGTAATTAGCTCTTTCAGATTTACCTGCTGCTGTCACTGTCTCCCAAAGAGAAACAAACAATTTCACGGTAGCTTAGTTTGAGACATTTGTGGTGTTGGAAACACAGGGATCTCATTTCTGGATCCATTACCAAACTGACGGATGTGTATTATATGAAGTCTACAGTATTTTTTTATTGGGGACTGAATGTCATTTCTGTTCCAAAGATAATTCATGTGAAAATGGAAAGAACGTTCACAAAGCTGTCAAAGCCGACGCATAAAGTGGAGATATTGACAAATCTCAATGATAAGGACGTCTGTATTTGTCAATTGTCCCTGAAAACACTAAAGCTCTTCACAATGCAGTACTCTGACTGGAGCATGTAATGGAATACGTTATAAATGCAGTCATGCCACATTCCATCCAGCTCTCAACTCTTTGAATGTATGTATTTGATCAGGGACAGCGCATAATAAAAATGTTTCTAAAAATAAATTAAACACCGTCCTCTGCATTTGACAAAGCAGTGGTCGCAGACACTGGGAGAACCTGTGAACTCTACTCAGAAAGACCATGTTCAGAGTGGGATTCGAACCCAGGACTTTCTTGCTGAGAAGCAAGATTAAGACCACTGTTTGCGAGTCAATTCTTATATTTAAAGCAATCAGTTTTCAGTCTCAGAAATAGATGTATATGCATGTATAAACAATATCACACACAAGTATACACACATCCTTTCTTTGACTTCATTGGGATGACTGAGAGTTGTTTTTGATCGTAACACAAAATTATGCCTATGGCTCTAATGTAGCTGGAGAGAAAGTAATAATTTGTCATTCAGCCAGCTTCAGCTCCGTCAAATGTGAATCAACATGGACATGACGTCATACCTCGCTTTACAGTAGTTTCATCACTGCATGTTTGAACCCACAGAGCTAATGATTTACTCCTGCTTCCTCCTTGACAATTCTGGTGAACTAAGATGGCCTTCTTACTAAACGTTTGGGCGCTCCTTTACCTGACCATGACATGTGTGTTGTTTCTAGTGGTGTATTTATCTATTTCAGTGTTCATATGTTTTTAATCCAGTGTGTGTGTGTGTGGTCTCTGCTGCAGCGCCCCTGGTGGACTCCAGCCCTCATCACAGCAGCTCGGCGATGCTGATGCTTCTCTCCGTCGTGTTCTTGGGTTTAGCCGTTTTCCTCATCTACAAGTTTAAGAGGTACGACTTTTTTTTTCCACCTTATATTCTCCATTACCATAGCATTCATTATTGATACAAGCAGTGGAGCGCAGTCCGAACGAATCAATTACACTCGTGATGGGTGCTATTCTGTTTGCAAATGTAATCTGAAAAATCCCCCAGAGACCCTCCTCACGTCATTCCTCTGCAGCAGTGATAAAATGCAGAGAAAGCGCCCATTAAACGCTTTAATATGCGCCCGCTGTGCCGCCCTGTGTTATTTGCTAAATAAATTATTCATCCTCAAAATGATTCTCTTGAAAAGTGTTGGAGAAATGGGGGGAAAGCTGTCATTAATTATGGATATGGACTTTTTCTCATTAATCTAAAGAGAAGTAATTTCTTCTGGAAGTCTCAGAGTTGACAAAACAGGGCTATTAATAACTAGTTGAATTGTAATTAGGAATAAATTGGAGCAACAACGGAACGAGGAAGTCAATTTGGTGTTATAAATACGCCTCGGATGATGTATGTAAAAGAGACATAAATGTGTTTATAATTGAGTTTGATAATACTGGTATTCTTCCTACTTTAACCACAATTTCTGGGGCGGTAAATTGCTTTTGGATCTCACATATGTTGACCCAAGATGTGTAGGTTTGGTTTTGGAAATCTATTTTTTTTTTTTATTCTTGTTATGCATCTATATTGTGACACTGGATATGTTTGGTTATCTTTACTTGTTTAGGAATAAACTAATGTTGGATGCTATGGTACTATTTTAAAGCTATACTGTGTCCAAGTAATGTATCATATGTATTAACTCTTTAGCTGCCAGGTTTTGTTTTTTTAAGAGATGTATTGTGATGGGGGATTTACACCGCAGGCGTTACAGCACGTAAGCGCCATTTTAACTTATTGTGATATTTACACTAGTGTTGTACGAGCATAAGACTGACGTATTACGGATATGGAAAACATGTTTTTGTGGAGCTGATCTAGAGCGGTCCTTGGCTCTAGATCAGCTCCACACACAGCCCTTGTATCTAAACATTGGGTGAGCAGGTTTGAAGGAGATTCTGGACATCATTTTTTTTGTCTTTCTTAACCATCCCAATTCTGAACCCTAATCTTAACCACTCCTAATAAATAGCTAATTCTAACCCCAACTAATCCCAACCTTACACAGATCCTAACTTTAACCACCTCTATATAAATGCCTAAATCTTAACCATCTCTCTATTAAACAAAATTGAATATACTCCCAGACCAAGTCCTAATCCTAACCACTTCTGTTCTGATCCTGACCTTAAACCACCCCGGGTCAAACCCACCAACACCTTTTATTAAAAACATAATTTTTTATACATAGAAAACACACCAGAACAACTGAATATTATAATGTTAGGCGCGTCAACGCTTACGTGCTCTGAACGCCTACTGTGTAAATTCACTGTGAGATAGACAAAAGGTGACACCCAGTAACTTCATAAAACAGGGCTATTAAAAAACGGGTTCAACTGTAATTGGGAATAAATTGGAGCAACAACGGAACAAGGAAGTCAATTTGGTGTTAAAAATATGCATTAGTGAGTAAGTAAGAAATCTATATTTATATACCGCCTTTCACAGACTGGAGTCACAAAGCGGTTTACAATGTGTACTGTTGCACCCAATGGGACCCAGTGTCCTAATTGCAAAAAAGTGTGAAACTGCAAACACAAAATACAAACAGGCATTCAGTATGCAGAAAAATAAAGTGCATATGTCAAAAAATAGCAAACACTGTACTCAAAGGGTTAACCTTCACATCACTATCCAAACATCTTCAATAACGATAATAAACGTTGCATATCTAACAACAGCACAGGTTTGTTTACTTCTGCCCCACCTACAAACTACACTTAAAACAATCCCCAAAACAAGCGCCCTCTAGCGGTCAGGAGTAAATATGACATGCTGTAACAATACACAATGGCTTTTTTTTAGGCAATTGTCCTCTCACTCCACACAGAGATGGGAGAGGGGTCGCCAGTACAGGAGGCGCATGCCAGACCTATTGTACATGTTTTTAGTAGTAGGGGAAACCGGAGCACCCGGAGGAAACCTACGCAGACACGGGGAGAACATGCAAACTCCACTCATAAAGGCCCTGTTCCGACCAGGATTCGAACCCAGGACTTTCTTGCTGAGAAGCGAGAGTGCTATCCACTCAGCCACTGTGCTGCCCATTCCGCGCATTAGATGATGTATGTAAAGAGAAATAAATGTATTCATAATTAAGTTAGATAATACTGGAATTATTTCTATGTTTCCCACAATTTTCCCACAATTTCTTGCTTTGGGATCTCAGAACCAAAGATGTATAAGTTTGGTTGAAAACTGGGTATAGAAAAACTACTTTTGACAATAAATCTGTGCACTTAATCAAAGTGTTTCTGTGTTTACTCAGAAAAATCCCCTGGATCAACATCTACGCAGAGGTGAACCAGGAGAAGGAGCAGGAGATGATCGGCTCAGTGGGGCAGGACACCACGCCCAAAATCACCCTCAGCGAGTTCCCCACGTCCAAAGAGCTGATGGAGAAAGAGCTGGACGCCAGGGTCAAACGTAAGTCGGTCCCCAACACACGCCCACAAAGGTTTAAGCTGAGGTACCTGACTTTCAAACCACAAAACAATGGAGCCACAGAATGTCATACAGATCCTTGCTTTCAAAACAGTTTGGATCTATCGATAGTTTTCTCATGGATATATTTTCGTCTACTGTCACATCTTTGGATCTGCTTTTTTCAGACAGAAAAGTGAAAAAGAGAGGACTGCCCTCAACCAATCAGTTCTCAGCCCAAAGAGTCATATAGTGACTCACATGGCTATTTCTTACAAGTATGCACAAAATATAACATGTTTTGTAATAGCCATGTGAGGAGGCTGGGGGGAATTAGGTACCCCAGCTTTAATTCATTAAGTACTGCAGTATTTTTGCTGAGATCTTATTGGCTGAGGACGGTCCTCTCTTTTTCACAATTATGTCAGAAAAATAAAGTCCTACTGTAGACAGAGGCCAAATACCTTTAAAAACAAGAGATAGAACCAAGAGCAAGGAACAAGCAAGATGAATTTACATTATTTTGTATTTGGTTTTAAAGTTAGGCACTACATTTAAGAAAACAGCTCTTATATGTGTGTAGTTAACTTTTGTAAATCTTGTTCTCATGAACGACCTGGTCCAGTAATCTGATTTAAATACCACAACATATTTAATAAAGAATAGTTACAGTTACAGCCTTCATGGTAGCTATGTACTTGTAAAGATGTGTATTACCCATCTCCAAATGGCTTTTTCCAACATTCCCCGCAGCGTTTTCTTTTTATGTGTCTAAGGCTATATCCACACGAAGACAAAACGCTTATAATTTCAGAAACTTTTTCTGTAAACACGGAGTTAGCTCAGTAAATGTGTGCGTCCATATGAATGTAGTCAATACGCCTGAAAACGCTGTGAAACTATGCCAGACCTGTTGGTGGCGCTGTGACGCAATGACTGGATCAAGCCCAAACTTCCGTGGGCATGCGCGGAATTTTGTAAACAGGCAACATGGCGAGTGGGCGAGCTGGTACTACATTAGTATGGACGGACGATGAGGTTGAACTGTTGCTTCGGGTCACACTGCATTACAAAACCAACAAGCTACATTGTTTTTGTCATTATTTTCTGAGTGCGGCGCATGCGTGCTTTAACAAGAGGCGGGGCGATGACGCAAGCGTCTCAGATACATTGCGGAGAGGCAGTAACCACGGAGCGGCATATACGGAGTTTTGAAATCTTTCCACTCTGGGACCTACTTTCAAAAATGTTCGTTTACAACCCCCCAAAACGCTGGCCTCGTATGGACGATACACTGGATTGATAAAGTATTTTTGCGTTTAGGCCTGAGCTTGACTTCGTGTGGACAGGGCCTGAAACGGGGGTGAAAAATATGCAACCACCAACATTTTTTCAATTAATATTTTTAACTTTGAAGATACAGGCTTCAATGGCTCGAAGTACATCATTGTAAATCTAATGTATTCAATAAAACCACCGTATTGTTTAATCCATGCTCAATTTTAACTCAAATCTCATCGTCAAAATTAGTAATAGGCCAATTATGATTTTTGTATTTACCGTCTGTCTACAATAACAATGATTCCTTACATTCGGTCAAGTTTTGGTCCAAGCCTTACAGTCTATTTGAGCTTTTAACACACTTTATTAAGAAAACAATCGATAACTTGGAATAAAAGATTAGTCTGAACAAAAAAGCACTTTGTGAGTCTGGATCTAAAACCCGTTCGTATGGATTCCCAGAACTGGCTCGATAAACAACCACTTGGTCCGACCATCAAAAGACAAATTAATATACGATCATGTGAATATATCGTGACCTCCCTCGACACTTTATAATTACGTCAAACTATCTTTTATAAACATTGTGCTTTTTCATAAATAAACAAGGTATTAGACTAACCAGCCTTTTTTTCTTTTTCTTAATCCCCCTCAGGCCTCCTTTCAAGCCATTGAATTAGAATGATTGTTTACCAAAGGAAATCGGCAACTTATTATCTGTTTAGCATTTTTAATGAATGTGCAGAGAGGGAGTTAGCGAGAGCCCTGAAGGCTTTAAGCAGTGGAAGAATAGATTGCACTAAGACTAAGAACAATGAATAATGAATGAAAGTAAAAAGTCTGCATTCTCAGCATCCAGCTACAGCCAAAGAAGGACGGCCGGGCTCCGAGAACAGGTCACAGCTTGAATAAGTTTGAAATTCATGTAGGGACAGTCAGAATTTAGCAAAAAAATGATTAAATATGAGGAATTTAGTGGTTTTTGTGATCATTTTGAGTACATTGTGACATGATTTTCCAATGGGACAAAGCCATTAAGTACTGTTATTTTCTCATTCCAAGGGAGACTTTTCTTGGATCTTTTTAAAACAAGATATTTTTGCGTTGTTCAATTGGCATATTTTTGAGGCAATCACAATGTGCACAAATTAAGATACATTTTGCCAAATTTCAGCAATGTTTAACTTATGTTTCATCACCTTTAGCAGTGTAGTACTTTGAAAAGAGTCTGTATTATCACTGGAGCCACTTCTACATTGGAACCAGGAGTGATTTGTTCCTTGCAGATGCAGGAGGGTTTAACAGTAGAGTCCGAGCATTTTGAACTGAAACAATGAAAGTTTTATTCAAGTTGAATAATTCACACGGTAATTATCTTAAGTACATGGTAAAACTGTTTAACATAAATGAGATACAGCTAAACTAAATGCTAACCAATGCAAATAAACATCGCGTTGCCATGGTAACTTGCACTAGCTCCAGGCTGAGGTTGCTCTGAACCAGTCCAGGACCAGCCTCAGGTCGAGATAACTTCATAAACATAATGACATAGAAATGAACTACATAGATACAGAAAAAGTCACAAATTTATGGAGACCAAAAACGTTTTCCAAAAGGAAAAGCCGTCAAATTGACTGCTCTGGGAGTCTAGTGTTATGAACATTGGTTATCCCGCTCTCTTTGGACCAATGCCTTCCATGTGTTTGTTTTTGTTGTGTTTTTATATTGTCTGTATTTGAACTTTTTGAATCTGTGTTAGTTAATCAACAACTAAGTAAAGTCCTCTGACACACCGCTGTTGTGATTTACGGCTATACAAAAATATGTTCAATTGAATTGAATTGAGAACGTCTAAACTTTCTTTTAATTTCTCAAGATGTTTTTTTCCAAGATTCATGGGGCTGTCATGGGGTTAACTATTGTTATGAAAACAATTTGCAATGTTATTAATTGAACAAATAATTAATTGTTTAGGTAAACTCAAATTGAAGCAGTTTTCCTTATCTGGAAGCACAGAGAAAACAACAAGCCGCAGCCTTTAGATGTGCATTTGAGAATTGATTCAGCTCATTCACTCAAAACATGTTGTATTGTGTTGTGTTGAAATGTGTTGTATGTGTGTTGCATAAATGAGGTACACTTTCATTTGATACAAGTTTGACAAGTTTATTTTTCAGAAAGTTTAGAAGTGACCAAGGACCACTATAGTTAGATGGAAGAAAATCAATCACAATCTTCTTGGAACAACTGGAATAACAACAGTAGTTTACTGTTTCGATCTGAGATTCTGCATGAGAACTGTGTGGAAACAGCTGCACTGGACTTAATGAAGATGAGGGTCTAACAGTTTATATTGAGGCTGAGGGGTTTTAGAGCTCGCAATATATATCTTGTTATCCTCGACACGATAAATATCTAGATACAGGGGACTTTCAATTCAATATGATTCAATATGATATATTTCTTAATGATTTGATGAGATTAAGCAAAGTTTAAAGGCTGTTGTTCACATAATTAACCCCATTTTGACTCAATTACACTATTAATTTATTATTATTTCTTATTATTTAATGAATAATACTGCATTTAATATATATATATATATATATATATATGTTTGTATACTGTAAGTATTATGTAAATATCATTCTAAATATTGAGCTAAAAATCTATATTTTTAGGACACTCGTACTTTATATGTTATATAAAAACAAGATTGCACTCCCATTGCTGATCCAATTGCCCATTGTATCGTTTGTGGTTTCCCTATAAAAAAAAACGTATATTGCCCCAATGTCTGGCTACCCCCTCTGGCTGCACAGCTTCTTGCACATAAAAAAGTCTATTTACTATGCTATACAAATAAACTTGACTTGCATTGCGCACACAGGGGGTACTCTTGCACATTTATTCCAATGTGGTTTTACTGCAAATGGCAAAAAAAGTGAATCTGGATCAGAATCAGGTCAACCATAAGCAGCACTAAAGGACAAGGAAAAAGCTATATTTTATGTTTACCTACTTTTAATGGCTAGCTCCTCCTCATCACCTAACCACGCCTCTTCTTCCTGTGTGTGTGTCTGTGTGTGTCTATGTGTGTGTGTGTGTGTGTATCTGGGTGTGCGTCTGTGTGTGTGTGCGTACAGGAGGAGTGGGCAACGCCTGCGAGAGCACAAGGGAGATCCCGAACTGCACCAGCGTGTGAGCGGACGGAGCGGGGCGTGTACAGAGACGACAGCGGCCGGAGGCTTCACTTTGTTTTATAATCCAACACGCCGATGTGAATAGTTTTCTAAAAGGGACCTCATTTCTACGGACTCGCATGGATGTCTCGTCGTACAACATCCAAGCAGCAGGGGGCGTCGGTGTATACTCAAGATTAACATTATTATTGTAAAGTTACTGGCAAAACTTATTGGGTTTTGTGGATGTATAAGCTACGTAAAACGACTTTACTTTGCAGAGTGAGATATGTTTTTGTCCAATTATATAAAGAGTACATTTATTGATTAAGGAGTTTGCTTTGAAGATTATTTCTGCCTATATATAGACTCAATGTCTCAGTCAAACAGGGAATATATGAAATGTATAATATGCTCTTTTGTTCTTTACTGTATATAATATTACTTTCTACATGCTCGTAGTCTAAACAGATACAGAAGGTGTGTTACAGTCTGACGATGCTTAAAGAACGATAAGGTCCTTGACTTGTGCATGTTCTAATGGAGAACACGATTATGTGCTGTTGTAGATAAGTGTTGTAAATAGATATTTTATAATCATCCATCTGGAAAAACAATTACATTATTGTTTAATTTGAGTGAATTTTTTTTTTTTGGGTTTGTTTGTGATGTCTGTCCAGGAGAAAGAGGTTGTTTGACTTTCAAATAAGGTTGCCGTTCTCAAGTACATTGGAGTCAATCTTTTAGCGAAAGAAACCAGAAAAATAGGTGGTTGCTATGGCTACTGTAGTTGATACGGGTTTTTTTCCCCTTAAATAATCCATGTTTTTTGTCCCAATAGAGAATGTATTGTAAAAAAAAATAAAAAAATAAATGGAATGGAATAATGATAATAATAAATAATAATAGTAATTATTATTATTATTAATAATAATAATATAACATGCACTGTACCCACACACTTTGACATGTTTTATTATATTATTAGCTGTGAATTTAAAAGTAATTTGCTCAAGAAGAGGTGAAACTGTATTTGTATGGTACTAAAGTAGATCTGGCTTTTTTTTTTAAACCAATTTGGTAAAGGGCAAATGTTTCTAATATATTCACCATGGCACGTATCTATTTTTGCAAATTAACTATTCAATTCTTGTATTTAATTATTGGGGCTGAGAGCTGATTGGCTGAGTGAGTGTGGTCCTCTCTTTTTCAGTTTTCTCTCTGAAAAAAGGGATCTAAACATACGACACGACCAAAAACACATGTGAAAACTATGAATGAACAGTTGGTATTTAACATGAGTTTCCACATACATGTAATATTGGCGTGTATTTTGAGAGCTTGGGAGCATAGTTTTATTTTTAGTTGTTTAAAAGTTTGGTTCTCCAGCTTTAACCAACGAAACGGTACAACACACAAAGCTCTTTCATCACAGAATTGGATGAAACATGAGCAAAAACTCTTAAAATTACCGACCTGAGCGTTTGGCAATGACCCTACGCTCCTCCAAAATGGCGATTCAGTGCCACTTTTCAGTCCTAAATTCGTGATCTTATCGCTGACAAAATGTTTACAAGCGGTGAAATGGCCTTCATCGTTCTCTCTGATACTCAGGGCCCATTATTGTGCCATAAAGCCAAACGTTCAAATGATCTAATACTCCGAAGCTTTCTCGAAAAACTGTAAAATGTGGCTCGTACGTGTTATACAGTCCCCTGTTTGGAAAATGAACACTATAGCCAAATAATAACTAGTGTAGTAAATAAAAAACCATAAAATAACTTTCTCTCTGCAGATTGTGGCTAAAGCTACTATACTGCCACACAACCTTATATGGAAAGCGGCAAACACTTTCTGTAAACCGAGACCACCTCTTACGACAATATGTAAATGGTAAGCCTTTGAATATATGGACTCAAAAGGATGTGCTCAATAGTTCCAACATATATAAATATCATGTTTTGATTTTCTTCCTTCCATCTTTCCATTCATCCTTCCATCTTCTTGTCCTTTGTCCATTTCAGGGTTGGGGATTACAATCAGCTACCACAAGAGGATGGCTTCTCTGTCGGTGAGAGCATAATAGCCTTGGTCTTTCAGCGTTGGGGGTTCAGGCAAAGTGGGGCTAAGTGTGTTGCCCAAGGTCTCGTGGTGGGCTCAAACCAAGCCCCGGTGATCCAAAATGGCGCCGTATTCAAATGAAAGGCTTGTGCTCAGTAGCGCTCCCGTAGACTTCACAGGGACCGAAAGATTAGAGGAATTCGCCTATATTTGGGCATCGTCTGGTTCTCTTGGTTCTGCGCAGTGGACGAGCTCCCATGATGCTCGGCCGTGCTTTAACCAATCAGAGCTGCTGATCAGAGCGGGAAGGAAAGGAGCAGAGATTGTGGCAGTAAAGTGTGGATTTAAAGAACAACAAAGGATTTTAGAGGAAACAAAGTTCAGGATAACAAGGGACACTAAAATCCCCAAACTCATTCAACACAAGACACACACACACCACACCACACAAATTGACAAACACACACACACACACAATAACAACAACAACAAAAGCCACAGGATATAGACCTTTAAACTTCAACCCAGATAGGCAAACACAGTACATAACGTAATATAAGATTTCAAATGAATTACATGGAAAAAGCAAACGGCAGAATTATATTGGGACACAGTGAACAAAGTCTAAAAGAAAGTGCAAATCCATAATTTAGAGCACTAATAAAACTTGTGTCTGCTAATATATTTTTCTCAGCTTGGACTAGGAAGAATCAATCATCCCATCGTCACGTTAATTTGTATTTGACTTGTTTTCCCCCTTTTCTTCTCCAACTCAATGAATGTAAAGATGGTGGTTCTGATGTCGGGCCTTAAGAAAGTTGCAGTCTATGAAACAAATATGTATTTTAAAGCTTTTGGGGATGTTTCCATTTCAGATGCACGGTTGGATCAGCGCTTCAACAATCTGTTTGAAGGGAAGGGAAAAAACTATGATATATATGCATGATTTGCTTTGATCTCGTTTCACAAATTTGAACGATTTTGTCAAGATTTTAACATTTAAAATAGTACATTCAGTTTTATCGGAAAGATTCAAGGCATTTTGCATTTGCAGTACAACATATAAGTACTCCAGTCAAGCAAAGCAAATTCTTGATTTAACACCAAGGCCTAAACAATCAATTAGTTGAGTAAAAAAAATGGTTTGTGGCAAATTCTCTGAAAATATCACGCATTTGACCCAAACTCTACTCATAAAACTCAAATTTGACAGATAACAGCTGCTAGCAGATGCAAGCAGTTGAAATCCGCAAAATGGCAGGGTGCTTCCTTAGAGATTGCGTGAGGAGCTCGGAGTAGAGCCGCTGCTTCTCCACATCGAGAAGCCAGTTGAGGTGGCTTCTCGGGCATCTGTTTTGTGTAGATGCCTCCTGGATGCATCCTTAGTGTTCTGAGGAGGGACCGAAATATGCCCCAGGATAAAGCGGAAGAAGATGGACGGAGAGTTGGGACAAAAAAAAAACTAGAAAAAATAGCTACTGGTAAATTATCTGCCAGTGGGTCATGATTTTTCCACTTGTTCAGATTTCTTGAAGCAGTAAATAATAAGAATAACACACATTAGTATCTTCAGTCCAAAAAACGGTGTGATTGGATAAAGACACTGAAATCAAGTGAATTATACATTTTCACTTAATTTTGCAGTGAAAAAACAGCTAATTTTGCTTAAAGTCACTGAAATATGTAGCTCCTCTTTACCCATCCATCTTGTTCTTTACGTATCTTTTCATTTTGACCGTTTTAACATAGATATTCTAATAGTTAGTCGACTAATACTGACTTTGGTCGAGTCAGAAATCAATTCATAAACTAAAAGACTAAATATTGACAGCCTTAACAATAACAGCAGTATTTACAGATTGGTATTTGACATCGAACAGGTGTTAAACTGTTCCTAAATGTCTTCCCAAACGTCTGCATCTCAATGGAAACATCCCGACACTACAGAAAGATAAAGTTTCCGCTCTGCAGTCCGGAAACACTCAAACTCCAAGATTGTGGAAGTGAAAAGTCTGAAGGCCTCAGTAATGTGCCGCGCTCTGGTGCACCGCGACCTGCATGCATCATCTGTGACGTTCTGTTCCATCTTGATTTCAATATTTCTACTGTAAAGAAACTGTCATTTTGAAATTGTTTCAAATAAATGTATTTTTGTATATCACCGCAGAGTTCCTGGTCCTGTTTGATTCAGAAGTGTTTGAAATGAAAGCAGGCCGAGATCATTTATATGTTTGTTAAGCCATAATATCAACACTTGGACTCCCAGGATTTGGAAATAACTTAGAACCGTTTACAATTTCTCTTGGAATTCTGAGAAATTTTGCCAAAAAGTATGTTTTCTACCAGATTTATTAAAACTGCATAATGAGTTTAACTTTAGTCACTTTTTCATAAACAATTAATATGACCTATAACAAAGAGTCAACGATAGGTTTATTTATATAGCACATACAAAAAAGATATTATTACCACAAATTGACTTACAGAGATTCCAAAAAATAAATACAGCGTAAAATAAAATACCGGTCCGATGTCATTTTCATTTTAGCTTGAGTTGAAAAGAGGAGGCAAATCTTGATATAACAACACTGGCTGAGTGGACAAGCACTCTTGCTTCTCGGCAAGAAGGTCCTGGGTTCAATTCCTGGTTAGAACAAGGCCTTTTTTAGTGGAGTTTGAATGTTCTCCCCGTCTCTGTGTAGGTTTCCTCCGGGTGCTCCGGTTTCCCCTACCACTAAAAACATGTACAATAGGTCTGACATGTGCCTCCTGTACTGGCGAGCCCACTCCCATCTCTGTGTGGAGTGAGAGACTAATGCCCACAATTGTAAACCGCTTTGTGACTCTGGTCTGTGAAAGGCGCTATACAAATAAACATTACTTATTCATTTACTTATAACGTCCCATTGCGAAAAACGCACCAAACCACAGCGCCGCCATCTTGGACTGAACACAACACAACTGTCATAGAAACACAGGTTAAATTCAGAAGCGGCTTAAGGAAAATAGTTTTTGTGTTATTTCTTTAGCCTAAACTAAAACGGGTGGAATAATGCACAAAAGAATAATGCTTTTGGATTTGTTTTTTATTGGACACTTTTGTCAGATCACAAAGATGTTAAAGACAGATCCAGGGATTCTGGTGACGCCGCACACTGCAGCAGTAACTCTGTATTCATAAATATAGAATACACTTTATTTTTGTCTAAAGAAATGAAACGAGGCTTCAATAAACTCTGCTCCGTTCACACACAGACTGCTGGATTCATCTTAAAGGAGCCACAGCAGAGTTTCCTACAGCGCATTATTTTAAAGTCAAAATATTATGAGTTTAATCGAAGGCTGTCTGCAAAGAAATGAAAAAAATACAAATCGGACTAGCCTCATGCTACATTGCAACACCTGCTAACCTTTATGTTAGCTAGTTCTCTGTGATACCAAATATCAATCCACTTTTCTGACACATACCATTATACCACATGAGCTGATTAATTCCACCTCAAAAACTAAAAGCCGCCAAGTTGACTGCTCAGTTCTACGTTGCCAAAAACCTGTGCAAACCCTCCCCATCCTTCCTACTGTATATTTGCGGTTCACATGATGCTTGCACACTACATATTTGCGTTAGGAGCCAATCACTGTTTTCTTCTGAAATATTTATAACCCCAGAAAAACTCGCCGACCGTAACACCTGCGATTGGATGGAACGTTCCGAAATCGTATCTCTTTAGTCATGAGCCATGTTAATATTTTATCATGGATGCACTCATTTGAAATCATACGTCCTATTTCTTCATTTCATTCATTTCCGCAACGTGATGTGAGCAGGGATCTTGTAAGTGAAACGTAAAACCGATGGGTCCTCGGCTGCGAACTGAACACAAGACACCCATGGAAACAAAATCTAAAACTAAATGAATTTATGATTAACTACAGTTCTGGAAGTGTACAACAGAATGGTCTTCAGATGTAAGTTATAGGATAAGATAAACCTATATTTGTCCCTCAGTGGTGAAAGTCCAATGTCATAGTTTTGCACAATACAGAATAAAAGGAACAATAAGAGCAGGTTTTGCAAACATGAATGAATCATTTATTTCAAGCATGAGCATAAAACAATAACAATTAATCACAAACATGTTGTGTCCTAAACATTGTGGGAAATACATGTTGATACATAGATTACATATTTGTTTTAACAATAAAGTAATGCTCTTTGCTTGAAAGGGAGTGTGCTGTCCAGGTGTGCCCCTCCTCTCGGCCCCCTCTCAGTGCACTCAGGTGGGAGCAATCCTGCAATTCCACTCCTCAAACAAACAGGTTCAACTCTGGAGTCTCACTCACTCAGACACAAAGCTAAGGACTGAAAGGGTCTTTTTGTTTAAACCATCCTCGAAGAGACCAGAAAAACTTTGGATATCCATTCCACAGCACCAGGAGGACAGTCGGTATGTTAGAATGTTATTGTTTTAAGTTATTGTTTAAATGTTAAAACGAGAGTGCTTTGGTTGACTCAAATCTGGTGTGTAATTATTTATAAGATCTAAAATATATGAATGTTAAATTGCATTAAGGCAGATGAATATATTTGATTCTAGAAAGTTGAAATATTATTATTACAGTGTCTTGCGAAAGTTTTCGGTCCCCTTGAACGTTTCAACATTTCACCACATTTCAGGCTTCAAACAAAGATATAAAAATGTAATTTGTTGTCAAGAATCAACAACAAGTGGGACACAATCGTGAAGTGGAACGAAATGTATTGGATACTTTAAACTTTTTTAACAAATAAAAAACTGAAGTGGGGCGTGCAATATTATTCGGCCCCCTTGCGCTAATACTTTGTAGCGCCACCTTTTGCTGCAATTACAGCTGCAAGTCGCTTGGGGTATGTCTCTATCAGTTTTGCACATCAGGAGACTAGAATTCTTGCCCATTCTTCCTTGCAAAACAGCTCGAGCTCAGTGAGGTTGGATGGAGAGCGTTTGTGAACAGCAGTCTTCAGCTCTTTCCACAGATTCTCGATTGGATTCAGGTCTGGACTTTGACTTGGCCATTCTAACACCTGGATACGTCTATTTGTGAACCATTCCATTGTAGATTTGGCTTTATGTTTTGGATCATTGTCCTGTTGGAAGATAAATCTCCGTCCCAGTCTCAGGTCTTTTGCAGACTCCAACAGGTTTTCTTCCAGAATGGTCCTGTATTTGGCTCCATCCATCTTCCCATCAATTTTAGCCATCTTCCCTGTCCCTGCTGAAGAAAAGCAGGCCCAAAGCATGATGCTGCCACCACCATGTTTGACAGTGGGGATGGTGTGTTCAGGGTGATGAGCTGTGTTGCTTTTACGCCAAACATATCGTTTTGCATTGTGGCCAAAAAGTACGATTTTGGTTTCATCTGACCAGAGCACCTTCTTCCACATGTTTGGTGTGTCTCCCAGGTGGCTTGTGGCAAACTTTAAAGGAGACTTTTTATGGATATCTTTGAGAAATGGCTTTCTTCTTGCCACTCTTCCATAAAGGCCAGATTTGTGCAGTGCACGACTGATTGTTGTCCTATGGACAGACTCTCCCACCTCAGCTGTAGATATCTGCAGTTCATCCAGAGTGATCATGGGCCTCTTGGCTGCATCTCTGATCAGTCTTCTCCTTGTTTGAGATGAAAGTTTGGAGGGACGGCCGGGTCTTGGTAGATTTGCAGTGGTCTGATACTCCTTCCATTTCAATATAATTGCTTGCACAGTGCTCCTTGAGATGTTTAAAGCTTGGGAAATCTTTTTGTATCCAAATCCGGCTTTAAACTTCTCCACAACAGTATCTCGGACCTGCCTGGTGTGTTCCTTTGTCTTCATGGTTCTCTCTGCGCTTTAAACAGAACCCTGCGACTATCAAAGAGCAGGTGCATTTATACGGAGACTTGATTACACACAGATGCATTCTATTTATCATCATCAGTCATTTAGGACAACATTGGATCATTCAAAGATCCTCACTGAACTTCTGGAGTGAGTTTGCTGCACTGAAAGTAAAGGGGCCGAATAATATTGCACGCCCCACTTTTCAGTTTTTCATTTGTTAAAAAAGTTTAAATTATCCAATAAATTTCGTTCCACTTCACGATTGTGTCCCACTTGTTGTTGATTCATGACAAAAAATAAAATGTTATATCTTTATGTTTGAAGCCTCAAATGTGGCGAAATGTTGAAAGGTTCATGGGGGCCGAATACTTTCGCAAGGCACTGTATAACTATAATAAATATAATATAAATATAATATATTTAGATGATCTTTTACTCATGAACCGGGGTTTTAGACGGATACAGAATATGAACTACCTTCACTCGCAGTAATTAAATGTCCATCTCTCATTATTCTGTTGGCACTAGCGTACGCACGTTTACCTTGATTAAGAAAAACCTTTGAATGACCAAAACAAACATGTGGCCAATTATTTATCTTGAGAGCCTTCAAGGCCAGGAGAAGCTGTTCTTACAAACATGTCACCTGTGTTTGCAAAATGTGAGAAAAAAGAATAAATAGTGATCAGACTTTATGAAGTGAGTAGACCACAGGAAAACACAATATTAGAGTTGTGTGTATTTCAATATATCAATAATAACCTCACACAGAAGCAGCCGAGTTAGACATTGGTGCCTGCTGTTATACGTGTGGATGGATTGAAATTTAATTTTAATGAAAAAATAATGGTTAAAAGTCAATTTATTTATAATATTTCTACTTCCAAAATGATCCAGTTGTGTGAGCATCTTCATGACTTTGGGTACCTCCTTTTGTGTATTGTGGATCTAACAATGTAAAATGTGTTTTAATTGTGCTAAAATGGCCCTTCTCTAGGGACAGGTGTTTCAAATCAGGATTTGGCCTTGGCTTTAAATGTTGAAGTGTTCCACATGTTGATTGTGTATCTATCAAATACATAGTAGTAAGATAAATGCTGCAGACAAGAAACTCTAGCTCAAATATATATTCTACATTAAAACTTAATTAAATTACCCGACATACAAATGTCAATCGACAATAAAAATAATGAAAAGAAAAAGTCCAGAATCCCCAAAATGTGTCCGGGGCCTCACATCAAGACGAGGGTACATACATTTTCTGTGAATGAAGTTTGGATTCTTTTAATTTTTTATGTGACAACCTGAACTAAAATAATTGCATTCTTCATAAATCATGTCATTAGATAATTAGACTCCCACACTGACTTTAAATGCACTTCTATCAAAAAGTATAGACCGTGTGGTGGAGTTGTGACGCTAAATAATTGACAGTATTCATTCCGCATTAATGTTATGGTGGCTGCTGACAGTTTGATGAAAAATGAAATTAAGGTTCAATGGGAAACAGCCTTTAATTAGAAACGATCAGCGAGTTCTTTAAATGAGAGCCAGTTTGACGGCCTCGACAGACTCTGCGGCGGTAATTATAGAGGCAATACGTCCCAAACAGTCAAATAAATATTGTGTACGCCATTTCCAATGATAGCAGGCAGCCTATTACTGCAAATATCAAACATGGAGAGGGAAAAACATGCTGTCAAGACTTCATTATAAGAAAAGAAATGTTTTTGACATTTCGTTATGCATTTATAAGTAGAGGTTTATTTTGATCTATGTTTTGTTTACCGGCGTGCAAAACTATTCTCCATTCTTTGATCAATAAATATTAATAACGGCCTCCCAAAATGACATATTTACAAAAATACAAAATATAACTTCAGGTTAAAAGGTGTCCAAATATATACGTACTGATATATATTTTCCAAAATCTCTCACTTGTTTGGCAAGAAGGCATCATGGGAATTCTACAGCATTAAAGTGAATACAAATATACTTACCTGATTGTCCAACTTATAAAATAGGGAACTAACTCCGGATGCTCATGAGGCATATTTTGGATGAGACCGGAGCGCCCGGAGGAAACTCACACAGACACAGTGAGAAGAATGCAAGCTCCATAGAAATTGGCCCAGTAGTAGTTTTACATTTTTTTACAGATATGTTGTTGCCATAGTGACCTTAAGTGGGGCTGGGATCACATACACGTCACAAGTCAGAGGGAGAGGAGGAAAATGCTCAGAAACATTGAAAACAAGAGCTAAACCAGGATTAAAGACAGGCAACGCAGGGAATTGTGGCCGTTTTCAAGGTCAATTATCAAATGTACATATTTTTGATTTGAATACTTTATTTGAGCCATGCAAAATTCTTACAATAACATTCTGCGCCATACAGAAAGCACTGTACTCGCTTACATGAGCAACACATGAAGAACAAAACAAAGGTACAGGGAGGATCTGCACAGCCTATATGTACGTATATGTATATGGGAAAAAGAGTTTGGCTCAAAACGTATATAATGTCTTTTTAAGAGTTAAGATGTCGAGCTTTGCGATCTTCATGGGCTCACGTTCCACCATCACGGAATGAAATGCTGAGGACACGATCACGCCCAACAGAAGACAGAGATCCTGGAGCAGCTACTGGAACAAATGGCGCTATTCCACATAATCTGACCATCTGTGGATGATCTCGTGACCCAGACAGTCTCGTTTAGTGAAGTGCATGAATTAAACCGAAAGCCATTTGCTCAAACTGATCTGCCGTCAAAGCCATCACAGCCGCCAATCTCAACTGCTGTATGTTGTCTACGGCATTAAACGTTTTCACTAAGCACACTTGAATGAGTTTTTATGAGGCTTCCAAAACACCCCACTGTGATGGTCCAAGTCCCACCCAATAGGACAGTAGTGAATTGAAACGAAATGTGTTGAATTGAAATGATGAGTAAAAGTTGAGGCAAACATATCTCTGGTGAACTGCTTTTTTGTAGACCTTTTCTGTCTTTAAAACTACACCTCACTCGTTACACTATTGTTTGTTCTGAAAGGGTGTGATCTATAATTGATTGCATGTTATACTATGAGACTGTAATAATGCTGCATTCTATAACTGTACGCAAAAGAATAGTTTTCTTTAGTAAAGTATCTACGCAAAGTCCGAGCAGGTCTTAGGTCTGAACAGGCCGACGACGAACCCGACAACTTCACCTCATCCCAAAGCATCAGAGCAGGAGGAGGTGGTGGCTTAAAAGCTCAAGTCCTTACATCTGGCACGTTTTTACCAAGAATGAATTCACATTGGCATATTGGAAATATTTCTGCTCAATTTAACCAAGTCAATGCCGCTGATGGTTGTCATTAAAATGTATGTGAAGCGACATTCTCATTGTTATATACATATTTCCCTAAATAAATGTAAAAAATGATTTCTGCCTGTAACTCCCTGTGCTTCCACCAGAGGGCGGAGTTGCATGTATCCACAAGTGTTAGCCTTCATCTTTGACACGCAATATTTCTGCTTCTTTTAACCGTTTCAATGCCACTGATTGTTGAACTTTACATTCATCATTTATAGACCGTATGTGGACGGTGTCAAAATTATTTCCCTCAATCATTTGTACGTGTTTGTATATGTTTCCCTACTTTTTGTTCACATTTTTTCTCAAAATGGGGTCATTCGTATGTAGTAAGTCATACTAAGTAATCCTTATTCATGTACCGCATTTTAAAGACCAAGGTCACAGAAAGATATTCACAATTTAAAGTAGCAATATATTTTTCAAATGCAAATATATTCTGCCAAAAGTGCACCCCATTGAGCATTATCTTTTTTTTTAAAAACACCAAAGGAAAGAGGTTGTCCTATTACCAGTTCATTTCATCACAACCTTTTCCTTCGCCCTTTACACGTGATCTCAAATTCCGCATTATAAGCCGTCAGAGAAGAGAGCCGCCGCCCGGGTCAGAATCACAGATATGGAAAGATTTATGTCCGTTGTTGCTGCTGCTGTTAATGTTAACGTTATTGTGGAGCCAGGGGCCGCTGCCCGGAGACGCTCACGTTACGAGATAGTTATGTTTTTACGAGACGACTGTAAGAGACACACATGTAATTCCTCTGGCCTTTCCACCGCACACGTCGGCTTTATGACAGATGCCGCAATTAGAGGTTTTCATTGATCAGACTGAATTATCACTGTGGTGGTGAGAGTCCGTGTCCACACACTGTTAACAATACAACAGAAACAACATACAATATTTCAATGGGTGAATACAACACAAACTCCAAACAGACCTCTACTCTGACCGTGTGCAAAAAAAAAAACAGGTTTAAAACACATCTGTATTTGTTTAGCTGTGCATACAACTTTTTCAATATGGTACGTTTTCTCATTTCAATATAAATATTTAAATTTATACGTACAATAGTCTTTTCTTCTTTTAATAAGACGCCAAAAAAGGCACACACATCAACATTCAACAACAACAAAAAAAGAACACCACATGAATCAAAAACCCAAAAGTAGATTCAGATTCAGATTCCGGATTCAGTTTATTTGCCATTTGCAGTAAAACACCACATTGGAATACATTAGCAAAAGTCTCCAGTGTGCACAGACAAATACAGACATAAAACATTAAAAGACAAAAATAAAACAAATAAAACGGTAAACAAATGTCACTCTGAAACCCCAAACTGAACAAATATAAAACAAAGACAGATAATAATAAAATAAATAGCGGAAAAATAGAGTAATGTTAAAACATTAATATACATTTATATTTCTATAGCCCTAAATCACAACAGTAGTTATCTCGGAGGACTTTACAAAACTGTTGATTTCGCCAACACAGATCAGAGAATCAAACAGTTCAGACCCCTTTTGTCCGTAAATCTCTTATAAATATGTGTATACCCCAATTTTAGTTGAGTTTTTACCCAATACTTTGATGCTGCTTTGTTTTGATACAAAAATGTTGTTGATGTTTTTGTTTTGATTTGTTTTTATCACCCTGTGTGGGGTCTCAAAAGATAGAATAAAATATCTTATTACTGTACTGCCCTATTAAGACGGGATTAGTATGACCTGTGGACCCCTGGTAATTTGTGACAATCACGGAGGACGTCTGAGATTTTAGATCCGTGCAAATGCGCCATGTCTGTCATCTTTAAAGTATTGCAGATGAAAAATAGTCTAGATTATAACTTTGAAAAGTCAGGACAATAATAAAATGCAGTAAAACACAGAATAGAGTAAATAGAGGAGAGCAAGAAAACATACATCACACAAGAAAAAACACAGTTCAAATACTTCAAGAAATAATTTACAAACGATCTTGCGAGTGGCACAGCCTTTAAACAGGGAAACATCTGATTCATGTCCAATGCCCAAACTCTATTGTCTCATTGATTACTGATGAAAAGAGACAAAACCCTCCGTATCAAATCTTCGAAATGCACGCCTTTTGTTCTCCAAAGAGTCCCGTTGTCATCTCCAGTCCGCATCCCGTTTGTCCCAGCACACCTCATGAGATTTGAACTCGAAAGCTAAAACTATCTCTTAATGTGGGCCTGACTTGCATACAGATCTTTGCCGCTGCCTTCTGTGGTCATGCGGCGTATTACTCCAGATATCAACGTGCGGTGGCGAGGGCTGACACAAAAAAAAGCCATTTGTCTTTATTCACCGGGGAAAGACTGAGCGGCCTCATTATACTGCGGCCAGGATTAATCTTGGGCCCCTGTCTCCCCACTTCACCTTGGGAGCCCAACTCAATGTATTGCTCGACTTTAAAACCCCAAACACATACACGGCGGATTAGGGATTGATCAAGGTTGACGTTGAAGTGCAATGGTACATTTACAGATGGAAATAAATAATATAGTTTCCATGTTATTATATTAAATAGCGTATATAATGTATTTTCGATTGCACTGATATTGAAGTATTCAGGAGGATTTTTTGGAATTTTAGGAGAGAGCCGCCCTCAAACTCAAAAAGGTTTCTAGTCACAAATCACCAGAATGATTGACAGTTAGGGGAACCAATCATCTTAATGATCCACCCAGAAGAACTATATACACCTTTTTTAGGAGAACATGTTCGGTGAAACAAGTATACAGTGTAAACAATGGGTTCTGCCTGTAACTCTTTATGCTACCACTAGAGGGGGTTGAATTGTTTTTTTCCAAATTCAAAATGGGCAAACACAGCCATGCGATTGTAAAGAAGATGATTTAACCTGAGAACTCTACAAAACCAAATATTTTGAAAGTCCTGTGCAGTGGGAGGTGTAGTCCATGATGGAGGTGACTTTGACTAGCACCCTCCTGTCCCTCACTTTTTAACCACATGTTTTTGAATTGTAAAGCCTTTAAAGTGTTTACATTTACAAGCACAAATAGACAGCACAATTTCAATATAATATGCATAGTTCCTACATAAGCACATGTCAGATCAGATTTTTCTTCCATTCATCTGGAAATGGTCAACACAAAGAACCTCAACAAACTGACAGCTTTTCGTTGCTATAGTAACCAGCACTTGCTCTTCAAAGATTGAACTACTCACGTTTCAATAAAATAATTCAATAATTTCCTACAGATAACGACGGAAATAAACTAATTAGAGACAGAAAAGTGAAGACCGAAAAGGTACATGCACTGAGTAATCACACTATAACTAAAAGCTGTCAATTTGACTACCCATATCTCTATAATACCAATACAATCAATGTACAGTCAAATAGTCGCGTTCTTTTCAAGTGAAACAGAAGCTATCAATGTATCAGAGTGTGATTGTGATTCAGATCTTGTGTTGTCTGATTGTTGCAGTTTGAAACAAAAAAGTCAGCGCCGCCGTAAGGGACAAGGGGAATAGGTCAGGCTCATTACGCTGCATCGATGGATTCCTCTTAAACAAAGGGCGGCATATGTGGACCTGAATCAAAACATGATTTGACCACGACGACACAAGTCTAAGTAATGCATTATTCTAACACCAAGTATACTAAAAATGAATAAATAAAGAAATATGGGAGAAAAATGTGGTTTTGTCAATGTCAGGAAACACCTGCTGTCACCTTGTTGGTTTAATGGCGTGGGACCCCTGAACCCGGCCTCCTCCATCTGCACCGTCTGGACTGTCTTCCCTTTTCCTACAAAGCTGTGAATTCCCCATCACAGATTAGAACATCAATGATAAAAAACACAAGGGCAAAAAAAATCCTGCCTAAGGACAATAGTCATTTACCTTTTATGGACCAATGCCCTGTGTTTTTTATCATGTTTGATTATTTAAATCTGTGATGGCTAATTGACAGGTTTGTGAAGTCTTCCAATACCACCAATGTTGTGATTTAGGGCAAAAATAACTTTAATTGAAATAAAACCGGGGTCAGTCCGAGACTCATCTACAGCGCGGCCGAACATGGCTATAAAATCCTTTCATTGTAGCTGCGGTTTTTTTCTCCTTGCTGAAGAAAGACTGTCTTAGGGCAGAGGATGCTAAACATTCATCCATTTGTTAAACTCTTGCTAATACTGGTTTGTCTGTCTTTTTTTTTTTTATCAGGATTGAGTTTTTTTTTTTAATAAATGCAGAATCCGTGAAATTGATTTGTTTGAAATTATGTTTATTCTCCTATCAAGCTCAAGTTTGGCTGGGAAATATGAAAAATAATACTCAGAAATGCAAAATGTTGAAATTAAATTACATTCAGTCCCTACTTCTTTTTGAATGGAACCGCACTGTTTTGTAGCAACACTCACAATAATGTTAACCACTAAAAAATAAGTGCTATCCAAACAAATTGTGGGAATCTGCTTTCAACAGGATTTCTGTACAACCTTGTCTCTGCACATGTTAGTCTGTCAATGGTTTAAAATCCCAACTTAAGATCTATTTTTTGGGAGGCCTTCTCATCCGTACTTATCTGAAATGTGTTCATGATTCGTCTGTATTTTTGTTTATTGAATCTGACTTGTGTGTGTAATATTTTTCTGTGTGCCAATTTGTGATCGTGGTCTGTGAAAAGCGCTTTATAAATACATTTTACTTACTAACTCTTTTGAACACTTTTTTTTCTTCTTTCTTGAACCTACTTGAGCATGTTATCGCTGCGTATTATTATATGTTCAGACACACATGGCTTATACGAAAGGTAAAGAACACAGGTCTTACACAGACACTTAAGTCATTTTTCATTTTGTTGGAGGATCATGAGGTCAAGCAACAGAGACCACAATCGAGGGAAAAATAAGTATTGTCAAAGCAAATTGTGTAAATCTGCTTTCAACAGGATTTCTATACAACCTTGAATTACATTATATCACAAAGAAAAGCCGCGAGCCAAGCTAATCCAGACAGTATTGAACAGTACGTTATGGTGTAGCAGAAGAGAAATCAGTAAAACGACACAGGTCAGCGGACAACATTGAGAAACGGAAGTAGATAATAGAGACATACAATACTTCACTTCATGGACATTTTTCTTGGAAACTATTTTATTCGTGAACAAGTGAAGGTCGGCCAGTCTGAAATCATTATAAAGTGATTGAATGAAACGCCTTCAACCATGAAGTATTGAATATTATCAAAGCATGTACTCCAAAACTACTAGAGGTATGTTGGAAAGGGTGGAATATGTTCATCTCATGGAGTAATTTACAGAAATGGTTCTGGCATTAAACACATGTACAGGAGGTGTGGGATCTGGCCTTCACAAAATGGCGACATAATATTCAAGTGATCAGGCCTTTATGGTCTCGGCTGAATCCATATGGGAGGGTGTCTTTGTTGTGGTGCAAATTATCATAAAGAATGCTTCCTCTTTCTTCATTCTATCTGAAAAAACTGGAACTTGAAAAAACCCTTAAGGCTTGTATTTTAAGTACCCGATGGATGATCTAGATTTCACATGGAATGTTTCATATTATAGCATTACATTTTTCATCTATTTTAGACAAGCACGTGACTTAACAAGGCTAAGTGAGAAGTCGTATTGGCAGAGAGCTGACCCAAAGTAAGAATTCAGGTTGTTGAACTGTAAACATCTGTAATTGAATTGACCCATATTCCTCCAATCTTGAAGTCCGTACTCTGGCCCCCTGTCACACATTAAAATTCTGGTTCTAACATTCAGGGCTCGTCATGGTCAGGCCCTCAACTCAGAACCTGTTGATGGTCCCCTGCACTTTACTTACTTGTGGTACCGAGGAGACGGATCCTTCCAGGCTGTTGCTCCTTGCCTTTGGAATGAGCTTCCCCAGTATCTGCACATGTTAGTCTGTCAATAATTTTACATCCCAACTTTTTTTTACTTTTTTTTTTCGGGAGGCCTTCTCATCCGTACTTATCTGAAATGTGTTCATGATTCGTCTGTATTTTTTTATTGAATCTGACTTGTATGTGCATTTTGTGTGTGGCAATTTGTGATCCATGTCTGTGAAAGGCGCTATACAAATATACTTAAAAAATACAACAAACAAAAGCACAAAACATATTCTTTTAAAAACCCACCAATGCAATCATATCCACCGCAAACGCTTTCAAAACCGCAGAAATCCACGTTGGTACCTCGTGAGTTATGTCATTCCCTACCCTTGGATAACTGCTGCATTGTTTACGTAGCCTTGAAAGGGAGAGCACCGAGGGAACGATTGACATTTCTTCAGTACATGCATCACCGAGGGCCAAACTGTCAGAGTGCGGAACAAGCTCTTCGTTTGTCATGTTTGTCATTGTGCTGTCTCCTGCCTCTGCCTTTGGATCCTCGTCGCACACATGAAAAACGCACACATGGGGTTTGCCTAATCTGTGCTGTTTTCATCTTTACTCGCGGCTCCGGGCATTACGCGGGAACTGGGGATAATTGCAAATCAAAGTACATTCTTATGAAAGAGGCAACGGATTTGACAATATGTTCTATCTCGCTATTGTTGTACCGAGAACAAAATGACAAGAGCAGGAAAATAAAAGTATTTGCAAAGTCAAACGCAACCGGATGAACTGTTTTGTCGTTCCGTTGAGATATTAACGCTTTACTGGTTTCCTCAAGTATTTGGTGGATCACTTTTTTTGTCATTATATCTACTTGAAGCTTGGAACAGAAATCTACGTCATTGGGGAATCTATCACTTGTAGACACCTTTACATCAACCTACGTCTCAACCATTTGGTAAAGGCCTACAATTAAAAAACTAGGGATACAAAAAATACCCCTAGTTTCATCATCACCACTGTCCTTTGCTATGTTATTAGTGCTCCCACATATTTGAAAAAATACAAAATAGATATGTATATTTTTTAATATATTGCTAAAGTAGCTACTCAAAATAAAAATTGAGTAAAATTACTCTAAAGCAAAGGTCGAGACTGGAAACTCTACATGTGCACAAATTCACTGTTCTCAGTTCTCTCCCGCACTGTTTTGCGTAATCATTGAGCTTTCACATTGTACAGCAAGCTTTCATTCGTGCAGAAACCTTCCTCCTCCACCAGTCAGCTCTTTTCAACCCTTCTCCTGAGCTACCACCACCACTCGAGGGATTCCATCTCATAATAAGCTCTATTTTCTGCCCGTGTCTTAAACTGCAACAACATGTTTGTCCCCATGGACCTGTAGTGACCACTGCTCCTGACAGGTTGCCTTTGGTTTGCATTTGAACAACGGGTCAAAAGCAGAGAACAAATTCGTCAATGGGGACATATTAGTATCCCTCTGCCCTGACCTTAAAGGAACATAGAAGGATTATCCTGAATTTTAGGAAAGAACCGCCCTCCACACTCTCTGGTCTTGTTTGACGTACACTTATCACCAGAATGATTGACGATTAGGAGGACCAATAGCATGATGATCCACCAGGAAGTGTCTACGTAAAGTGAATACGGCAGTATAACAAAACCGTATTATATTTCATAGTTGCACAGTGGAGATGTCTTCTTTCTAAGCCAGTGGTTTCATAGCCGCAATTGCCCTCTGAACTTGCCTAATCATCTAAATATAAGAGCTTTATTAATATGCACCAGCAGACGGGGGGAGACTCGGAACATTAGATAAACACCGAATATTGAGCCACTGGAGCAGACTGCGGAGACACTGACCTTTGCAGCGATGATGAAAAAAACACTCTTCATTGCCAATTAACCACCGAGCACTTCAGACAGAGCAAACTTGGCCTCTTTTAAACTCTTATAAATCAGCGAACAATATGAATAACACATTCATGACTTTTTGCAACATCTGAGATAATGATTAAGAATAGTTTGCTTTCTAAAACTTGGGGCAAGGATAATAACTTTTGGATCCATAGACAAAAGGGCAGCACAGGGGTTTGAGTTCTCAGTATGAAGGTCCTGAGTGTTCTGTGTAGGTTTCCTCCAGGTGCTCCGGCGGAAAAAAAAACATGTACAATAGATAAAATCTCCAACTCATTATGGGGGCACAGTACAATGGCAATAACTGCTATTGACTGAGGACCTTGTGGCATTGCGGGGTGGGTCAAATGTAAAGGACATATTTTCCTTATGGGGACAATAAAGTACGCCATAACTTTCCCTGAATACAATTTGTGCGTTCAAAGAGATATACTTACAGATACGATGCTTAAACCTAATGTTCAATGTCAATCAAACACATTTTATTCATAGAACCCTTTACAACACTCAAGGAGACCAAAGTGCTATACAATAAAATCCATAAAAACATTCATGCAGTCAAAAAAGTTAAAGTAAGCATATCAGGGGGCAGCTTGTTCGAGAGTCTGGGTCCAGCGACCGAGAAGGACCAATCATAATGTAATCAAACCCATGTAACATTTCCTGGCTCTAATAAAGTTTGGTTCCTTTACTACATATATTATTCACATTTGTTTGTATTTATTAGCCTAAATCACATTTTTATTTTAAATCAAATAATTTTTCAAGCAGAAAAACCAACTTCACTCAGCTCCACTACTTGCCTCATGTCCGTGCTCTGTTCAGCGTTTTGAAATCAATGTGTGTTATTCATTGCAGTCATTTCAAGTTAATTTATACTATATTGTTTCCCCACAGGGACAATAAAGTCAGCCCAGGGAGCTATCTCCAGCTGTTGATTCTCGGCTTGGTCAAAGACTATCAGAGCTAGAAGAATGGTTTTAATGGTTCGGGAAATCTTAGCCCCAGGAGGAAACGTAAACAGACATGGGGAGAGCATGCAAATTCCACTCGGAAAGGCCCTGTTCTAGCCTGGCCTTAGCCATCCGTAAACTCGGGTCAATTATCATTTTCCTACATGTACGTCTGGGTCTGATCCGATAGTGGCTGCGGTTACCTCGGTTGAACCCCCTCCGATCGAACAGCGAGTGCGGGACGCGGGTGTTGTAGGTAGGTGTCGGTGATTTTAAGAGTTTGCGCGGAATTTGCTAGTTGTAGTTTGGCAATGGTGCCAAATGCGATAATCAAGAAAGCGCTCTCAAATATAAATAAATTGAATCTGGAGCAAGATGAATGTTTAGCAAATGTAATTTGCTGGCTAAGATATTGTGGCTCTATACTCCCTACTGTCAAAGTTTGTGGCAAAGGAGATGGCTAAAGCTAGGCTAAATGCTAAATGCCTCACTCACTCGGGCATATTACATACTAAAGCCTAATACAAAAGGAAAAGAGTACCGTGGTGTGTAAGACCAGGCTAGTTGGGATTTCAAACTATGCACCATGTCACCCCCTCTTGTCATTGGTATCCTTATGTTTTGCACACATAAAGCATTGCGTGATTGAAAAAAGTCAATAGCTTCATTCTGAGTAGAATCTGTCTCTGTGCTTAGAAGGTCATAAAAGGCCAATTAGAGATAAACTAGCCATTTGAATCAGATGCACACAGCCTGACATCAATCCCATCGCTGCATCTTGATAATAATTTAGATATTTGGATTAGCCCAAGCTGTTAAAATAAGCCATTAAAAGATAAGTTTAAAGGGGAATGATGCATGGGCAGAGTTTGATTACTGCTAAATGGATTGAAACTTATTAAAGTCTTTAATCAAAAACAGAGATTATCTAGCCCAAAGTGTTGGAGCCAGAGGATAGCACTTCATTATTTTCTTCTTGTTTTGAGTGACAGTTGAAATATAATCATTTAACATTGGGAGAAGCGACAGAGGACCCGTTGCCACATCCAGACACTTCTAAGAGTTTTTGTCAAGCAGCGATGCGCCCCCCCAATGGATTGCGACAACATCTGTGCTTTCATTTTCAATTTTACCTCCTTCAAAGCCCCATATGGAGACTGTCGCGGCTCATTGTGTCACTTTGTGCGAGGATCTTCAGGTGTTCAGACGCTTCTCTGAATCTATGCAAAAGGTGCAGATGCATTAGCGAGTGTGGCGCTGAAAGGCTTTTCTGCCAGAGACGATGATTAAAAGATCCACTAGGCCTTTGTTTGAGTCACTGACGAGAGCTGAATGTGGAGCGAAAGGTGCATCGGCAAAGTTTGGAGTTATTTTTTGAAAGAGTCACACTATCAATGCAAGTAGGAAAACAACAAAAACTTGCTTTCTTTCGATTCACACAAAATACATGATTCTTGGTGTTGTATTAATGTTGTTGCGTATAAACAGATTCCAGCTATCAAGTGGAAGATTTGAAAATCCATCCACACTTTAATGTCTATTTAAATCTGGAAAGACCAGTGGGGGCGGGTCCCGGCTCAAAAGTGGCCAAAATGACGTGCGCTGACATGCTTGCAATACCACCCCGGGCCGATGGGGGTGGACCCAGAAGAAGAATTAGCCAATTCTAACATATAGCATCTTCTTTCCTCTCAAAAACACCTTTACAGGATGGTCCAATAGTTGGCTCTTGGCCCAAAGCTCCGTTCCACATGTGTGTCAATGGTGAGGGGAGTGAATTTATTTGGACCAGTCTGGTTTACTCACTGTGAATTTTTGAAGTCACTCGTTTAAATGAATGGGGCTCGTGACGGCTGACGCATGCACAGATATGTTTTTTCATATTTTCCAGCCCTTTTTGAATCACTCCATGAAAGCCCAATTTTTGGCCCATTAGTTAGAACGGCCGTTAATATATACAGTCTATGGGAAAGAGTCAAGACAAATATGCTTTAAAATTATGTTTTTTGAGCATTCATAGCTTTATAGCTTTTGGGCAATTCCGAGACATTTTATGGTACTATGCATTTATTGTATTTGAACATGAAATGATTGATAGGATCCCTACAGAAATAATTTAATAGACAATAGGAGCATGTGAACCCTGAAGCCCTAAACTCTGGTGGTGGTGGTGGAAGCTGGGCCAAAAACATGACAATTATTCATTGATGAGGCGGTGATGGGGAGGAGGTGGGTTGCTGCACCAACAACTCCACAACAGCTCGCTGCCATGACTGAGAGGCTCTGTTTAAATGCTGTAGTGACGATGATGAGCTCAGGTGCAGGTGTGCAGTAGAGGGAGGACTCAGTGTGGCAGGTCTTCCACTCTGAATTTCCGCTTTAGCGACAGTATTGGAGCTTGCTTCATTTTGTGATTTCATAACAGATAATCCCAACATCGGGATAATACTGAATGGTGCACATCCCTTTTTATAACACAGTGCTTTGTACAAAAGTTTGATTCATTTGAAACGATACATGCAGCAACCTAAACACACAAAAATCACTTTCTGTAGAAACCTACAGACAGAAAGCACTTTGTATTCGGTTTTTTTGCCACACATTTTCTACATGAAGGTTTGTCGAGTGGTTTTGTCGGAAGTCCCGCGTCGCTGAAGAAAATGTGTTTCCGCAAGGTCGCATTAGTCTTTTTTCACTCCTCTTGTCTCTCTCCCAAACATCTCCATAAATCCCTTACATGACATATGTATCTTTCTAAAACATAAAATGACAAAGTAAATAGTCTCATTATCGTTTTTAATGGCTAAAAAAACCCTCCATCATATTCATCATTGAAAGTGGTTGATTTTCTGAGCACCATTTACTGTTTCTATTGTTAGTTTAACTGCAGTGACTAAACGAGAAGTGTCCATGAGCTCTAAAACGCTGCGTTGCTGTATTGAAAGTATACACCAGATGTCAGTTGAGTTTGTAAATGGGAAAAGACAGCTGGAGCCTCCATTACTTCATTGTATAAGTTATGAACTCCTGAAGGTCTGCTCACCTGCTATTCCGTTTCACCGGCTGGGTTCTCTCAGGCTTTTTATTTGCGTCGGGGTGAAGACGCATTTACATAAATAACAAACGCAGCCATGCAGATGCTGTGAATTACATGAAAGAATAATGATGAAAGACATTGGGCCCTAATGAGGCATCTGGAGCAGGGGAGGATAAGTCGATCGGTGTGTTCCTCCAGACTCACACAGGGACCACAAGTCCTGTCCTCACTAAAACGATCCCGCTGCACCAATGATGAGGTCAAATCAGATTCCTCCGACACATTATCACCATGAGTGTATTTTTGGTTCAATTCAATGCCATTTATTCTTGTCTGGCCCTAAATCACAATAGTTGTTTTCTCTGAGGACTTCACAAAACCGTCACAATCGCCAAAACAGATCAGAGAATCAAACCGTTCAGACACAAGTAATGCAATGTAAAAAAAAACACATTCATCCATTGGTCTGTAATGTGCCAATAACATTTTAAGATTAAGAGATCCTTTATTTGTCCCACAGCAGGGAATTTTCAGTGTTGCACAACAAGTTACAGAACAGTAAGAAAGAGGAGCACACAGCACAAGATAAGTGAACAATAACTATACTGATTAAAATACAATGACAACTCTAAATATCATATAAAAGTTGAAAAAGGTCTATCTTGAGACACAAGAATATAAGAAGTATAACAAATTTACTATTTTCTCTATAACAGGTGGTCTTGATAAATATGAATATAAAATTTCATGGAAAAGTTTCCCGTTTTCAAGGATCCAGTCAAAAACATTATATTAAATCAAATTTATCTTCAATTTTTTTATACCTTAAATCATTACTGTAGTTGTCACCGAATTGTCAATGCCATATCAGACGTTTAGACAATGAAAGAATAAAAATATCAAAACCCAGCTAAACTGCATTACCCAAAACCACTAATCACCTAAAGTTTTAAATGCTGTATCAATAGTTTAGACAATGAAACACAAGGAATTACAATTAAAAATCCCAATCCACAAGACCTTCTCCACAGACTCCCACTGATGTCTGCTGTCGTTGAGGTTAAGTGTCCTTGGGCAAGACATTTAACCCCACTTTGCCTGAAGCCCAACTGACTGCCACCCCAAAACCCCAAGATTAAGGGGCATAATATGAATGGATGGATGGATGGATGGTATATGTCACAAGGTGGACCAAGGGAGCGTGTGCGTGCGTGCGTGATGGGCGTGTGTGTGATGGGCGTACGTGTGTGCGTGTGTGATGGGCGTGTGTGTAATTAGGTAGAAAGCACAGGTGTGAGTGTGTTATGGGAAGAGGTGTCCGGAGCAGGAGTGAGCAGACGGGGCAGAGCGAGCAGCGATCGGGCCAGAGCAACCAGCGCGCACGAGACATCGCGCACGGAGCCTGGCGGAGTGGACCAGAGGAGGAGACACCGGTGACAGGAGGCGTCGTGGGGAACTGGAGGGGGAGAGTACGGCGACCCCCCTCCTCGCAGCTAAGTGGCTTTCCTGTTCGTTGGCGGTGGTTGTGGGTAGTGATGGCAATATGAAGCCCCATGAAGCCTTGAGGGTTTGCAGCCTATTACTCGGCCCATGAGTCGAAGGCTCGAGGTGAATCATGCTCCACTACGCCATCATGTGGACAAAGAAATACATAACACTCGTAAGTGCTTACAATGAATGGTGAGATCTAATGTTAAAATGTATATTTACAATCTATGGTCTACAGTGATGGGAATAACGGCGTTAATAGTAACGGCGTTACTAACGCCGTTACTTTTTTCAGTAACGAGTAATCTAACTAATTACTTTGACAGTAACTATAACGCCGTTATCATTTCCGACATCCCGTTACTGCGCGTTACTCAAGACGCACAATGAACGTGTTGTCATGAGAGAAGGGAGGATGAGAAAACCTCTCAGCAATTATTGGCTGATGTAAAACATATTTCCTTTACAATCTACATGTCTACAGTTGAGAGGATGGCTCATAAATTGTGTTTTTGAAACAAATATGGGTCTTAATCGCGCTCAACCACGGCTTGTATCACCGTGAGGTCAGCCACAGAGGAGCGCATGTGAGCGCAGAAGTCGGCTGCATACAATTCCATCGATAAGCTCCTTGCTCTTCCTGGTTTATCTGCTAAGGACAGCAACAGGTTTGGCTAACATACATATAACACATTTTTACATAATCTAAAATGCACATAGGGTAATTTTTCAATTACTATAGGAATGATAAGAAAGAGAGGTGAAGTGTAAGACGGTTGATTTTAGAAATTGGATGCAGCCGGCTGCAGCAAAACAGAGGAGTTTACGGAGGACACACGCGTTTTGTTTTACTTTTTAAAACTCATTGGACTCATTTCCAAATGGAGGATTACATATCTACGCTCAAACCATTCACTGGATTTAAACAAGGAACTGGTCTGAACCGAAGTGGACTGTGCAGGTCATTTTTAAGGTACAGCTATAAGGTAAGACCCATAACTCATAGTTTTGCGTTTTGTATGAACAAACAATGCGGGCATAAAACATATTTTGCTGTAGCCAAACAAATTGTCCACTTGATTTATATGATGTATATGTTCATCTGATTGGACTGAAGTCAGTGCTTCACCGGTGTTTCCACATTCACAGTGGTGGGTGTTGGTGTTTAGTGCTTACAGCACAGAGAGAGATGAAGAGTGAACAGGACTTCAGCAAAACAGCCTTTTCTAGATGGAAATATTGGCACTGTTAAAGGTAAAAATGCGCACGTCGGGTGCACATTATGTTCCAGAACAAAACGAAAAAGTAACGCAATAGTTACTTTTACTGGTAACTAGTTACTTTTATAGTGGAGTAACTCCGTTAGTAACTCAGTTACTTTTTGGGAGAAGTAACTAGTAACTATAACTAATTACTTTTTCAAAGTAACGTGCCCAACACTGATGGTCTAACGTGTTGTGTTTGAAATGATGCTTCATGAACTATGAACTATTTGAGTCTTTCAGTCAATTGTGTTGATACAACAAACACATCCAAAGTAATACAGTTCTACAGAAAGGGATTAATGGAGGAAAAACTACCAAGAGGTGGATTAATTAAACACAACAAACCATTTATTCCCAATAAATGAATACATTTACTTTGCAACACAAAATTTATTATGGGTAGACCAGGATTCGAACGCTATATCTTCTGCTTCGGAGTCCGTCATATACCAACTGCGCCACACAGCTGTTATGAAATGTATTATCCAGCGTATTATTACTAATAACTTGAAGCCTTGATATATGAGGTTTTACTAAAGTGAAAAGTTTTTAATTGTATTTCATATGAAGTTGTTTCTCTATACTTAGTACAGGACTGCTCCACACACACGTACGCACACACGCGTATGCACACACACGTACGCACACAGAGGCAGACGGGGACAGCCAATACAGTCTATGGTACAGCCGCGGATCACAAAGCACCTGTCAAAGCAATGCACTCTCCGAACTATATGAAGCACTATATGAACCGTCACGTGGTGCGGCCGCTACGCGAGGCTTCGAACGTCACCACACACATGACCAATACACGCCTCGACCCACACTTCACAAGAAACGCCCCCAGATTACTCGGTCCACGCTTCGAAGACTCGGTCCGCTCAGCACATCACTAGTTGTGTGAATTAATAGAGTGCTCCCCATTGGACAGTAATAGGGTTGTACGGGGCCCTCCGCCCCCGTGACATATAACAATAATAAAACTCAGTTACCCAGTTCACATAGGGTAGAGTCAAATCTGAATACCAACAACCTCTGTGAGAAATCCATGAGGCCCGTTGTTTGGATGGCGGAGGATATGGTTATATAATTTTTAACCCGTGCTTTTTGAATGCCGCTCAAACTGGTCGGAGCCTCAAAGATTCTGTAGAAGAAAGTGTGGGATAAAAATCAGTTTAAATGTCAGAGAAGGTTGATTTTCTTTCACTTTGAACCAAAAACTGCAGAGTTTCTGAGGCTCTTGCACTCATTACCAAACACATATTTAACGATAAAAAGTGATTTCACAAAAAGGGGACTATAAGGGTTTCTCTTATACACTTCTGCAAATAAATCACAACGGACACAAAATGAAAGGTACCGTGTGCGATTAGGAGAATAAGAATGTTTGTGTCGTTGATTTAATCCCCAATGGTTGCAAACATTTGGCTTGGGTTCCATGTTAAGCGACAACTATGACAATATTTTATCTATTTATTGGGATGGGACAGTGTTTATATATGAACAGCCGGATTTTAGCTATGTGGCTAATTTACATCTGTAGTCCCACAGTCGCACTCATTCAAACCTCAGCTATTGTGCGTGTTTTAGTGCTAGGGGTAACCCTACATGTAAACTTACAAAGAAAGGGTTAGGGTTAGAGCTTCTTGCTCTGAAGCTCAAGTCCTGTCCACTTCGTCACCGTGCCGAGCTATGTTCTCAATGACCGGATATCATATTGAGTTTGTGTGGATCCCGTCTAGAAAACAAAGTCCTTTTTAAATCTTTATATTGCCATTATGTGTCTTTTTTGTTGTCTGTGAGTCTTTCCCTGTTCATTTGACAACTCTGTGTGAGATCGGCTGCCAACAGTTTTACGTAACTTGATTTGACAATGGGGGATTCTACACTGTTATTAAGTGACGGAGAAAAAGACTGGCTTCAAATTAAGATAATTTCAGAGAAACTACATCCATTCAGCCTCCTCTCTTGTGCTCAGGCGTCTGATTAAGACTGAGCTGTGGTATTATGCAACTACGCATTTTAGATGACAATAGACAACTGCCATACATCCGGCCACACACTCGCATTTGCCCACGCATACACTCGCCCACGCAGACACACACACAAACTCACACTAAAAGGATACAACCATCCAAGGAGCCGTCTGCACCAAGAGCAGAGATTTTCCTACAGCCAGGAGTTTTTTATGCAAACCAGGTCCATAGCAGCAATTGCTTGTGAAAGAAGCAAGATCCTGTCAGACCTCTGAAGCTAAGCAGGGCAGGGTCTGGTTTTATACTGTAATGGGAGACCTCTGGGAACACCAGGTGCCACAGTGGGGCAGCTATAATGTGCCAAACTGTGGTTGTGTCCTTTAGCAAAATACTTCACCCACATTGGCCCTCACTTATGAAACTTGTGCAGAAAAAGGTGTACATTTTGGGGGTAGATTCAAAATATGCAAGATCCAACGTTGGATTTATGGACGTGTGAGATCCGCTCACATCCGAGAGTACGCACCTGCGGGTGTTCATAAATGCCATGACTGAATACAATCGTATTCATGAAAGTCACGCCTAGAATTATGCAGCAATCGCCTGTTTCACACCCCTTTTTTACGACAGGTCAGGATGGAAGTCTGCCAAAAAGACTGTTTGGAAGCCTCAAAAGGCCTTTGGCACGTTTGTTTGTTCATGTTTATGTAAAATTAAATATACGCTATATTCAGCTGTGTTTCCTTTGAACTAATTTGCAACACTTTTTGGACATAATACAAAAATATCTCTTGAATTGTAGAAGTAAATGAATAAAGAATGAATGAATTCATATGTATTGATAGTCTCAGCGGTGGCTCTCAAAATTACTGAATGTTGTGTCTGCATCGTCTTGTGAATGCAATGAAGCGCTGTACACTTGAGAGAGGATGAGAAGCGTTTGTGAAGTTGTGGTCCAGGATTTCTCAGAGAAACTCTGGAGCCAAAACTACTGAATGATGCGCACCACATTTGAGAAGTCATGCGGCGCGACCTCTCATGGCACCTGCTGCTCACTGCCCAAGAGATACGCGCGTTGCCATCCTGTCTAGCGTACAGTATATATTTTGTGCGTACTGTACACCCACGTCCAGATTGATAAATGCTGAAAAGTGTACATTTTCTGCGTACGCCTCATTTATACCCTGATTTGGCAGTACGCAAGTTTCATAAATGAGGGCCATTGTATGTGAATGGTTGGTGGTGGTCAGAGAGTCTGGTGGCACATACTGGTTGCCTCATTTGTCAGTGTGTCCTAGGGCAGCTTTGGCTACAGTAGTATAGTTTCTGGCCATTCTCTCCCCGAGTAATGCTGGCTTTCAGCAGCTTTTGAACGCATGCTCTGATTATGGTTTCAAGTTTGATATTCAATATACTCCTAAAAGAGCGCTGTACTAATCTGCCTCACCAAAGGGGACAAATAGTTTTTGACCAGACAAATAAAAGTCTGGAAAACAAAGATATCTGTTGGCAGTAACATTTAAAGACTGAGAAAGGGCAGGCTCCTTTTGTGGCACCGGCACCTGCCATAGCTGATCAGTGGCATGTACACAACAAATGGCGTTTAAAACGACATGTGGACAACAAGTGGCGTTTAAAACGGCATGTGGGGAATAAATGTCGTGTGAAGCGGCATGTGGGCAATAAATGGCATTTATTGCCCACATGCCGCTTTACACGCCATTTATTCCCCACATGTCGTTGTAAACGCTACTTGTTGTCCACATGCCGTTTTAAACGCCACTTGCTGTCCACATGCCGTTTTAAACGCCATTTGTTGTGTACATGCCACTAATCAGCTGTGGCAGGTGCCGGTGCCACAAAAGGAGCCTGCCCTTACTGGAAAGACTTGGGTCACATCATAACAGACAGACTCTGTGATGGCATTAATCACCAGTATCAAAAACTGTACGCTCAAGCCAACACCTTAGTGCGAAAATGTCACATATGCACAGTTGATGTTAAAATTAAACTGTTAATGTTTAGTAAAAATGTACTGTTCACCTCTGTATGCAGCCCCACTGTGGTGCAGATATAAGAAGGCTGCACTACAGAAGCTCAAAGTCGCCTATAATGATGCTTCAGTATTCTGCTGAAAAAGCCCAGGTCCAGTCAGTAGTGCTCTAGTCTGCCGTTCTGTCAGACTCGCGTGAACTCTTTCCATGCTCTAATGAGAAATATGATGTACAGGTTTATGTGCCGCCTCTTTTGTACAGTCTCTGGTGGACCCAAGTATTAGTGCTGTGTGCAACCAGTCATCTCTGTGGAAGCTCTGGTACTGTTGTCTTTTTTAATTGTTTGTTAGTTGTGTGTGCGATGTGGTGTTTGTATTTTATGGACTTCTGACAAATAAAGATAACAGTAATAATAATATCCCCACTGTGTATGTTATGAATAATGTGAAGCATCTTATGATACATTTTGCATGCCATAATATAAATTCGAGAACCTCTATTTGAGTGAGACACCATGTGACAAATGAGACTGCAGAACAAACTTAAAATGCATCCAATCTGTATTCGACCCGTTCTTTCACCCGCCCAGCAATGAAGATATCGAGACACAATCTTGATCTAGAATACTAAGCAGCAATACAGACTACCTGGAAATGAATGTATATTGATTTACGCAAGAAAATGCAGAAGAAAGTACAACAGCAGAGTGTAATAAGACTTTTACAATGCTGGAGAAAAGGTTGCCGGGGTAACCGCTTAGACACTGTTTATGGTTAATTCAGTCTCGGTTCTTTGCAACCGGCACATCCAAACTGTAAAAACTGCAATCCAGAGCTCTTTTTGACCCTGATGGATGTTACTTTTACAACACCTTGCTATAAAGCCTCACTTGTGTAAAGCACTGTGGCGTCAGGGCTATTCCTGTGGTGCTAAATGTAAATTAATTATCTTTCTGAGTTATTGCACTGATAAGAGAGATGCAGGAGCCCGGTCTGTTATTGATGCGCTGCTTGAACGACAGTGTTGGGTCAGCGTTCTAATTTCCATAGCATCAATAGACTGTCGCACATATTTTACGGGACCATTTGTTCATTAAGAAGGGAACAGGCCACAGCTTTCAGGAGCTAAGTACCTGTTCAAAAGCTTTTGGGGGAAGTCAAGATACAGTCGGGGGAAGAAATGTCCCAGCTGTGGCGGAAAAAAAAGAATCCATATGGTATATTAGAGAGCCTTTCTTCGCCCTGCACATACAGGACGGTAGTAAGAGCACACAGGAGGCACACAAAATACACAAAGTAGTTGCTATGTTTCTTTGCTTGCTGTAAATGCCTAAATATCAATGTATCTCTATCTATATATAAAGTGTAAAGTTATAGACAGGCAGGATAATAAGTAGATGAAGTTGCAGTATTGCACAATGCACATGATTACAGTATTGACTATTTACAGCTAAAAGATACAGTGCCTTGCGAAAGTATTTGGCCCCCTTGAACCTTTCAACATTTCGCCACATTTCAAGCTTCAGACATAAAGATATAAAATTTTATTTTTTTATCATCAATCAACAACAAGTGGGACACAATCGTGAAGTGGAACGAAATTCATTGAATAATTTAAACTTTTTTAACAAATAAAAAACTGAAAAGTGGGGCGTGCAATATTATTCGGCCCCTTTACTTTCAGTGCAGCAAACTCACTCCAGAAGTTCAGTGAGGATCTTTGAATGATCCAATGTTGTCCTAAATGACTGATGATGATAAATAGAATGTACCTGTGTGTAATCAAGTCTCCGTATAAATGCACCTGCTCTTTGATAGTCTCAGGGTTCTGTTTAAAGCGCAGAGAGAACCATGAAGACAAAGGAACACACCAGGCAGGTCCGAGATACTGTTGGGGAGAAGTTTAAAGCCGGATTTGGATACAAAAAGATTTCCCAAGCTTTAAACATCTCAAGGAGCACTGTGCAAGCAATTATATTGAAATGGAAGGAGTATCAGACCACTGCAAATCTACCAAGACCCGGCCGTCCCTCCAAACTTTCATCTCAAACAAGGAGAAGACTGATCAGAGATGCAGCCAAGAGGCCCATGATCACTCTGGATGAACTGCAGATAACTACAGCTGAGGTGGGAGAGTCTGTCCATAGGACAACAATCAGTCGTGCACTGCACAAATCTGGCCTTGGAAGAGTGGCAAGAAGAAAGCCATTTCTCAAAGATATCCATAAAAAGTCTCATTTAAAGTTTGCCACAAGCCACCTGGGGGACACACCAAACATGTGGAAGAAGGTGCTCTGGTCAGATGAAACCAAAATCAAACTTTTTGGCCACAATGCAAAACGATATGTTTGGCGTAAAAGCAACACAGCTCATCACCCTGAACACACCATCCCCACCTCAGCTGTAGTTATCTGCAGTTCATCCAGAGTGATCATGGGCCTCTTGACTGCATCTCTGATCAGTCTTCTCCTTGTTTGAGATGAAAGTTTGGAGGGACGGCCGGGTCTTGGTAGATTTGCAGTGGTCTGATACTCCTTCCATTTCAATATAATTGCTTGCACAGTGCTCCTTAAGATGTTTAAAGCTTGGGAAATCTTTTTGTATCAAAATCCGGCTTTAAACTTCTCCACAACAGTATCTCGGACCTGCCTGGTGTGTTCCTTTGTCTTCATGGTTCTCTCTGCGCTTTAAACAGAACCCTGAGACTATCAAAGAGCAGGTGCATTTATACGGAGACTTGATTACACACAAGTGCATTCTATTTATCATCATCAGTCATTTAAGACAACATTGGATCATTCAAAGATCCTCACTGAACTTCTGGACTGAGTTTGCTGCACTGCCCCACTTTTCAGTTTTTTATTTGTTAAAAATGTTTAAATTATCCAATAAATTTCGTTCCACTTCACGATTGTGTCCCACTTGATGTTGATTCATGAGAAAAAATTAAAATTTTATATCTTTATGTTTGAAGCCTGAAATGTGGCGAAAGGTTGAAGGGGGCCGAATACTTTCGCAAGGCACTGTATGTACAGGCTCAGCAGTTCTCATTGTACAGTCTGACAGCAGCAGGAAGGAAAGACCTGCGGAACCTCTCCTTCACACAGCGAGGGTGATTAAGTCTGTTACTGAAGCTTCTCTTCAGATCTTACAGAGGGGGTGACAGTCATGGTCCAGCATAGATGTTAGTTTGATGCTTTCCTTCATCAGGAAGAAAAATATTGTTTTGTTGTTCACTCTGAATATTTGTATTTACAGTGGGGCAAAAAGTATTTAGTCAGACACCAATATTGCAAGTCGAACCACTTAAAATCATGGGAGATGCATGTAATTTTCATCTCAGGGATGCCTCTACAACCTGGAAAAAAAAACTGAAAAATCGTTTTATATTTTTAAATTGTTGGCAGATTGTGGTGGAAATACTTTGTCATTACCAGCAAAGTATTCAGATAGACTTTTGTTATTGACTGAGTTCAAATGTTTTATGTAAGTCTTCACAAGGTTCTCACACACTGCAGATCTCTTCAATGCCAGTGCTGATGGCTGGAGGCTTTCACTCAAAATCTCGATACATGGCCGCACTCATTCATTTCTTTACACTGATGTTTAATAGTGGGTATGGTGTTCTTTACTCAGGATATAAGAAAATACCAATAATCTGTATTCATATAAATACAGCATGAGTCTCAGTCATGTCAATGTAAATACCATGTCAAAGACAAGGCAAGGCTGTTCCAGATTGTAGCTGCATGAATCTGAAACACTGCCTTGTTCAGTCCTGACCCCGGGCACCAGCAGGAGGCCAGTCCCTGTGCTCCTCAGAGTCCGAGTTGGTTAATATGACACTAAGATATCACGATACGTTTGAGAAGTTGGTCTCTTGCTGGTTTTGCTGGAACAAAACCAGAATTATTTTTTTTCATGATAATAACAATAATACGTTTTATTTAAGTTGCACCTTAAATTTTCAGGAAACCTCAAAGTGCTACAGATGAAAGTACAGTACAACAAACAAAGTAAAGAAAGCAGTTAGAGTATTTTAAGCACAGTGGGTCCTTGCAACCTTTTTGCTCCAGTCCTTTCCCATCAAGCAGAAAGTTTACCACCCAAACACATATAAAACTTTCATTAAAGTTTAAATATAACAGACATTAAGTGAACCTCTCGGCACGTATTGATACTTCCGCTCTCCTGCATCAAGAGGAAGCTGCAAACTTTGTGGTTGTTGTGCAGCGCCGCAGCACTCGAGTACACAGAGGCCTGGGTGCAGTCATTTGTATGCTTGGTTGTGTGCTGCCTGCTAAACACTCCACGCTTTGATGTCTCTTCACTTCTGCGCTCTCAAGGGAACACACTGAACATTTGTGGAGTGCATTTTAGCATCGTTGTATACGCTCCACTGTCACATCTCTATCGGGGGCTAGCACCGACAGCAGCGGGAGTCGTCGTCACGGATGTGGAAGAAAGATCGAAATAATCACTCAAGAACATAGACTTTTTTGAAGCAGTCTGGGGTCTGTGTTGTTCTTCACGCTGTATTGCATGGTTGCATGAAATTTCCATAGTGGCACTAAACTTCTATAGGTTCAGTTTTGTTGCGTTAGCGGAGGTGGGAGTCCAAGTCGTGATAGCACAAGTTTAGTCATTCTGTTGTAAGGGTCACTATGACGACACGGCCTCTGATTTTGGTGGTCTCAACAGAATCAAATAAGTTGTGGCCATACCTGCACGTGAAAGCAAGATCCTGTCAGATCTGTGAATCTAAGCAGGCCAGGGCTTGGTTAGTACTGTGATGGGAGACCTCTGGGAACACCAGGTGCCACAGTGGGGGGGCTGCTGCTCTAAAGTGCCAAACTCTGAGGTCTTAGCGGCCGATGGCACAAACTGGTTACCTCGCTTCTGTCAGTGTGCCCCAGGGCAGCTGTGGCTAAAGTAGTAGTTTGAGAATTAAGTGAATGAATAATGATATTTGAGGCGTCTGAGTGTTCAAAAATATATATAAAACCAATGTGTTATTATTAGTTTCATTATTGTCATTATTGTTCTATCCTCTTGAACATCAGGACTACAGTATGTGAGAGAACGTTAATTTTTTGGAAAAATTAATATTGTTTGTTTCAACTGAACTTTTTCTGACCAAATCCAACCTCAACCTGCTGCCTTCATCAAAGCGTTGACATTGTTGTGATCTTTTACACACTAAGAGATGATTGGCTGAGTGAGGGTGGTCCTCCTTAACTTGTTCTGTCTGAAAAAGACAGGCAACAATACATGCATGTGAAAACTAGCTTGCATGATCTTAATGTTTGTTTTTAATGCCCTGTGAGATTTTAATATAATTATTCTGTGTGATCTTAATGGTTGTTTTTTAGTGTGTGTGATTTATGTGCCATGTGATGGGACGATGAAGCACTGTTTTACTTTGTGATGGAAAAGCACTCTATAAACAAAAGTGATTGATCAATTTATTGTAACCCGTTCCATAACGTCCGATGTGCTGTTAAATATAAGCTGGCTAAAATTAAGCAAGTTTAGTCTGCTATAGTGAGGAGTGGACTTTTGTAGAGGTTCTTTAAAAATGCAGTGATGTCTTTTCCAAATAGTGTAACAAAGCCCACATTCCTTCCACCCACTCATGCTAAGTGACTATAGATTCCTCATCACTTCATCAACCTCAATTAACATCGCAGAGTCCTTAATGCATTTGAAATTACTCCTGGTAGCTCCAGTTCACCAGGGGGTCACACTCTCTCCTGTGTGGGCCAAATTAAACATTCAATATCTGCTCTTCTCCTGCAATCGTCCAACTCCAGCCTCCACCTCCACAGCACAAACAATAGATGAAAGACATTCAGCACAACTTCTCTGCACTCATTCAGAGAAGCAAAACCAAAGCATGGATCAGATAAAGTGTAGATCTCAGTGAGAGAAATGAAAACAAACTTCATGGCTTGTGGAGAATAAATACTAAATATCCATATACTGCCTGGTAACATTATGTAAGTTATATCCCATTTATGCTATTGAGCAAGCAATTGTCACGGATAAACAAGGAAGGACCCAAAAGCAGAACTGCAAAAATAAGACCTTGATAAATGCCATAAAAAGTAAAACCAAAGACCAGGAATAATACATGGTGAAAAAACCCCACAATGGACAGACAAAAGAGGACTGAATACACAGAGGGAGACACAAGTGTAACACATCGGGGCGGGGCAAACATTCAACCGGACAGACAGGAAGTAAAACTCAACTTTTCAACTCAAAATTTCAACAAGAGAACAAATATACAGTGCAGACCAAAAGTTTAAACACACTTTGACCTGGCCTCCACAGTCACCGGACCTGAACCCAATCCATATGGTTCTGGACCTGAAAATCCAGATGGTTTTGGGGTGAGCTGGACCACAGAGTGAAGGCGAAAGGGCCAACAAGTGCTAAGTATCTCTGAGAACTCCTTCAAGACTGTTTGAAGACCATTACCTCTTGAATCACATCAGAGAACTTGAGAGAACCTAGAATATAAGACATATTTTCAGTTGTTTCATACTTTGTTTTTTAGTACGTACATAATTCCACATGAGTTAATTCACAGTTTGGATGCCGTCAGTGTGGATCTACAATTTTCATAATCGTGAAAATAAAAAAACTCTTTGAATGAGACGGTGTGTCCAAATTTTTGGTCTGTACTGTATAACAAAATAAAAACTTGGTGAAACACTGACAGCAACTTTGAATGCATTCGTTTAGACTGTAGAGACAAGGTAAAAATCACAAAATTAATGATTTACTCTGTGTCAAACTGGTACACTGTTTTATATTGACATCAGTTATCTTGTTTTTTTTGTTATGTTTTACTTCCTGCTCCGTTCCCCTGTCGGTTGTCTGCCCCGCCCCCAGGTGTACCCCGTTGTCTCTCTGTGTCTATTTGTCCCTGTGTTATCCTCATTTGTTTCTGTAACTTGTGATGCAACACTGAAATTTCACCACTGTCTTCATCTTAATGTCACATAATCAGTATCGGTCAAAGTTGATTAAAATTGTCCCTTCTTTGAGTTATTCACATTAACGCCTTTTTTACATAAACGCTTCTACTGTTTGGTTACAGAAGCGTACATAATGCCATCCCACCCAAACGCTGCTAATTTAGAAGCATTTGTACGAATCTGGCACAAACTTTCCTCCTAATCCGTTGTTGGCTCTCACGAGTTGCCGCAGCACATTTGGCTTCGGTTCTGGGCAGTGGACCAGCGCCAAGATGTGTGTGTGCAGGGAGTCAGCTCTATTTAGCCGCTCCTGTGCCAGTTTTCACACGCGGGACGGGTCTTCGCTTCGAGTGTGGCCTGCCTCAGACTGTCATGTTCCACCGTCGCTATGACGCCACGGAACACGACTGATGCACGCTTCAAAGGGACTCTTCAAATGATTATCCACAAAATGAGTACCTTTCTTTGAACTGTTTTTGTTTGATGAAATCTTGTCGCATCACAGTTTACAGACACACTGTTGTTGTAGTTTTTATGATGCTAAAGGTGAAGTTTTTGTGCTTCTATACTGGGCTAAAATTAGAGATTGCATACTTGCTTCTTTATTATGCTAAAGTTAGAGATTATATCATTTTTTAGTATAGAGTTATTGGTTATTTATCTTGCTCATTCCTGCTGTTCTGTATCTAGATAGATACTTTATTGATCCATGCACAGGAGATATTCATGTCCAGTAGCAGCAAAAATACATCCATCCACATTATCAAAAGACATAAATTGATAATTCTGAAAAGCTAACAATATTATTAATAAAATGCACTTTTTTACAGCAGCAGAGATGGAGTATCATATCCTAATCCTTTTTATTGCCATGTGAGTAACAGGAAGTCACAAACTAGGAAATTGCTCTGGCTCCCGGTGCCGTAGCCGCTTGGTTCGGACAATTTTCTCTTCTCTAGTAAAATACTGGATGCTTCATGAGCATTTTTCATAAAGTTAGCATTCCTCCGGTAGATTTTTGGCTGATCCGCTCAGTTCGAACCATGAATCCTTTCCGCTCCGGTCTGGTGATGCAACTTTGAAACTAGTGATGCAACATTGAAATTGCACAAAAAATTATTAATTCATTTGTTTGTGTGATGGATTATTGGCTTGAATCTCAAATCAGTCTAGCCCAGGGCAGCTGTGACTAAAGCATCACTGGTAGATGTCTAATCCTATGTTAGGTGTCTTTGCTGGTTCAAAAGAGCCCTATTCAAAACAAAGACTTTGGTGTAATCTGTATTTTAGTATACATTATTTGGATTCAATACTGTTATCAAGTCATGTGTTCAGAGACCCACAAGCTGCAATGTGTGAACCCTAACCCTAACCCTAACCCAAGTGAATAACTAAAAAAAATAAAAGTAATTATATAGATAGCGTATTTTCCAGATTAGAAATCGCTCCGGAGTATAAACTGCACCATCTGAAAATGCATAATAAAGAAAGAAAAAAACGTTGTCACTGTGAATGCCACTTTTTATAAATGTATTTTGTACCTGTAGAAGAGGCGTGTTTTAGTCAGCCATTTTCTACCTTGTGGGCGGAGCCAACATGTTGAAGAGCTTACAGGTGAAACTCATCAGGAGGAGAATAAATATCTTCTTTTGCACCTTTTAATATGACTTCTGCCATCTCACTTTGACACTTGGGCCAGCTACCCCACAAAGTTGCATTTTTAATCGCTTAGTCGCTCAACTTTGCCCCGTCCAAACTATGACAAAAACTGTGCCTTATAATACGAAAAATACAGTAGACAGATACTTTTTTGATGCCCCGTTTCAGAAATTGTCAAGGAGAATAAACCATACAAACACGTAAGTACATACACTAAAAACGCTTCCAACTAACAAACACATGTTAAATTCTGACAGATCTGTTGTACAGTCAGACAGCCGACGGAACAAAGGATCTTTTAAAATTCCGTTCTTCAGCACAGTGAGACAAACCTATACAAAGGATCTATGTATGAAGGAAAACAAAACTTTGAAGTTGCATGTTTTATGTATTGCCAATGACCAAAGACGGCCAAACCTGTGATTACACCATGTTTTAATGATCCGATTGTGCAGGTGAGGGTGTGGTTAATGAAGCCGACCTTGCCTTGACATGTTTTAACACAGTTCATACTTCCAAAAGCTCTTTCATGATTTTTTTAGACTTCAAAAGAGTCTGTTTTCAACCTCATTATGAGCATAAAGCCACAATTACTGACTCCTGTATTGCATAATTATGTGTGCTGCTGATGATGCATTCACATACATTAAAATGCAGGATTTTTGTAGGACACAAAACTGGGCTATATCCTCACATGATCTATGCACAAGCTGTACAAGTAAACAGCGATAATGGAGCAATCATAGCAGATATAATCCTGTAGAAATGAGAGCTTCAATGGGTTTTAGCTGGCATTTTGTTGGATGGGTCTCCAAGCAATTTTATTTCAGCTCCGGGCCAGAGCTCAATAATAGTGTTTTTACAATACAGATTATATAAATGCATCATTACTGCCTGCGGCTGACACTGGATGTGTTTGGGATGATGTGCTTTTCTTAATGTTAACATAGTCACTGTATTGATGAGCGTTTGTATAAAAATGACTGAGAGATCAAACATAATTTATAGGTAATTTGGCGAGATTGTAGGTTATTGTGCTATCTGGGACAATTTATTACGGATAAATATATAAGCAGCGGTCCTAAAAAAGACACGAGAACACTGATTTGGGTTTTAATTTGTGCTGCAGGATAAATAACCCTTTAAAAGGACCTCCAACGTGACCCGGGTTGTTCTCTGACAGTATGGATCCCTTTCTCTCACAAAGGGTCTCTCAGTGAGGTTCTTCGGTTTCTTTTCTGTTACTCCCACTATGTTGTTGAGGTTTTTGTTATTCTGTTGTCTTTCAGATTTCAAAGTTCAAAGAGGGTAAATTGGTTTTGCAGTAAACAATCATCTAAAAACTGGCAGACACACTATAATCACAACATTGACGATAACAAGAGAGGATATCACAAAGCTAGTTTCCTGAGAGATGACAATATAGAATTGGCATTTCTGAGAACCTGCTTGGTCCTCCTGAATGTCCTAGGAGAGGGGAGTATCCAAGATATAGTGAGTTGCGAAAGTATTTGGCCCCCTTGAACCTTTCAACATTTCGCCACATTTCAGGCTTTAAACATAAAGATATAAAATTTTAATTTTTTGTCATGAATCAACAACAAATGGGACACAATCGTGAAGTGGAACGAAATTTATTGGATAATTTAAAGTTTTTTAACAAATAAAAAACTGAAAAGTGGGGCGTGCAATATTATTCGGCCCCTTTACTTTCAGTGCAGCAAACTCACTACAGAAGTTCAGTGAGGATCTTTGAATGATCCAATGTTGTCCTAAATGACTGATGATGATAAATAGAATGTACCTGTGTGTAATCAAGTCTCTGTGTAAATGCACCTGCTCTTTGATAGTCTCAGGGTTCTGTTTAAAGCGCAGAGAGAACCATGAAGACAAAGGAACACACCAGGCAGGTCCGAGATACTGTTGTGGAGAAGTTTAAAGCCGGATTTGGATACAAAAAAGATTTCCCACGCTTTAAACATCTCAAGGAGCACTGTGCAAGCAATTATATTGAAATGGAAGGAGTATCAGACCACTGCAAATCCACCAAGACCCGGCCGTCCCTCCAAACTTTCATCTCAAACAAGGAGATGACTGATCAGAGATGCAGTCAAGAGGCCCATGATCACTCTGGATGAACTGCAGATAACTACAGCTGAGGTGGGAGAGTCTGTCCATAGGACAACAATCAGTCGTGCACTGCACAAATCTGGTCTTTATGGAAGAGTGGCAAGAAGAAAGCCATTTCTCAAAGATATCCATAAAAAGTCTAGTTTAAAGTTTGCCACAAGCCACCTGGGAGACACACCAAACATGTGGAAGAAGGTGCTCTGGTCAGATGAAACCAAAATCGAACTTTTTGGCCACAATGCAAAACGATATGTTTGGCGTAAAAGCAACACAGCTCATCACCCTGAACACACCATCCCCACTGTCAAACATGGTGGTGGCAGCATCATGCTTTGGGCCTGCTTTTCTTCAGCAGGGACAGGGAAGATGGCTAAAATTTATGGGAAGATGGATGGAGCCAAATACAGGACCATTCTGGAAGAAAACCTGTCGGAGTCTGCAAAAGACCTGAGACTGGGACGGAGATTTATCTTCCAACAGGACAATGATCCAAAACATAAAGCCAAATCTACAATGGAATGGTTCACAAATAGACGTATCCAGGTGTTAGAATGGCCAAGTCAAAGTCCAGACCTGAATCCAATCGAGAATCTGTGGAAAGAGCTGAAGACTGCTGTTCACAAATGCTCTCCATCCAACCTCACTGAGCTCAAGCTGTTTTGCAAGGAAGAATGGGCAAGAATTCCAGTCTCTCGATGTGCAAAACTGATAGAGACATACCCCAAGCGACTTGCAGCTGTAATTGCAGCAAAAGGTGGCGCTACAAAGTATTAGCCCAAGGGGGCCGAATAATATTGCACGCCCCACTTTTCAGTTTTTTATTTGTTAAAAAAGTTTAAATTATCTGTAAGTATGTTTTTTCTGAACATGTTGGTTCACTGTTGGGTCAAGGAACTAAATACAGACACAGAGGTATTCACAAAAATATCGGATCGCAATGCTGACACAGAAGCATGGAGACAGACCGTGAAAGACAGACAACATACATCATCCAACTGGTCAAGTCAATGCAAGTTGAACTGTGTATCCAAAAAAGGAAATTACGGAGAACATTTCTTAACTCCTCCCGGCCGACCAAAGCTATATAAGCAGCATTTGTAAATATTTGTGAGAGTCTCGGATTGAACGGACTGCATGTGCCGCTTCAATTTGAACTCCCGTCCATCTTATATCTACATAAAGACCTTCCTCTACAAACCACAAAGTTGAGTATTTGTTTTGTTACATTTCTCTGATTCATGTCATTGCTTACGCCACATTATGTGGGTGTTCCAGATATCTAACAACTGTGCTTATGCAGGCCCTCCGGTCACCAGAGGTTGTGGGGCCGTGATCTTATAAAATCACCTCAACCCTGATTTTATCATCAAATAAATTTTGCTCCACTTCACGATTGTGTCCCACTTGTTGTTGATTCTTGACAAAAAATATTTATTTTATATATTTATGTTTGAAGCCTGAAATGTGGCGAAAGGTTCAAGGGGGCCGAATACTTTCGCAAGGCACTGTATCTATGAAAAATGGACATTGGTTAACTCGATATTCGCTGTTGTGATTTTGGGTGATACCAAAATGCATTATTTGAAGCAGCTGAGACAAAAATTAACAAACACAAGACCATAGTTCTTGACCGGAACTAAGAACCTTTCTCTCTCTAGAACAGACATAACGGTGCAGCGTGCAGTGATTAGGTCGCTGTATCGGACTGTTGTGGGGAAGGGTCAAAAAACTAAAGTTTTGGATTTACCGGTTATTTGTGTTAAATGTTTTGTCCGCAGAGCTCCCTTAGAGATAGGGAGGGGTACTCTCACGATAGTATCTGGAAGTCAAGCTACTTCTTCTCCACATCGTGAGTGGTTCATGGTGTATATCACTTTAAATGCTAATATTGTTATCGTGTGCTAACTCCAACGCACATCGGTCTCTTAAAGTTGCGAAAAGATGCTTCTAAATGCACTCTCAGCTCTTTCCGTGCACCAGAAAGTAAAGAATGGGCTCAAACTGCTGCAAATTGTTTCAAATTATTCACAGATTTTAAGAATGGCGCATGTCTCTTTAAGACCATTAAACTTGTGCATGACTTTAGAGGCGTGAAGTGTGAACCGTATTAGCTTAATAGACTTTGGCGGTTACGTTCCACCCTGCTGCAGTTGTGCATATGTGGTGGTGTGCGTGCCTGCGTGTGTGTGTTTGTGTGCGTGTTTGTGTGCCGGTGTTTTTCTCCGTGGAGCGAGGATCAGAGGAAGCCAGCAGCAGATGTCCCGGAGCAGGTGAGTCCGCGGGGAGCCCCTCCATCTGCACCGCCGCACGCTGTTCTCTGCACGCACTCACCGTGTTTTACAGGTTTGGACAGCGCTCTTTGATGGGTCAACACTCGGGTCGGAAACATGTGACAAATGCTCACATAATACTGTATATATAATGGATTGTTGAACTTAAACCAGAGCGCAGCATCCGAGCAAGAAGTTGCAAAGTGAATGTCTTAAGTGTGGGTGTTGCTGGTTCAGTTGTTTGTGTTATTAAAGCAACAGCTGTTGGGGAGCACTGTGGGAAATTATGTTGAACTTTTTTTTCTGAACTCTCTTTGCTTTCTAACCCTTTGAGCATACTTACACTAACGTCAATGCAGGATATTATTCAAGATGAACAATATTGTCTTAAAAATATAAAATTTGTGGGTCAATTCTTCTGAGATATTTCTGACTCATTGACTTACATTTGGTCTTCATCGGCAAAAAGTGTGCATAAAACAAGATTATTTTCTTCTTTCTGATTCTTTTCATTTGTGTGACAGGACCACAATGATTTTAAATTCACAAGTGAAATAAAATAGAAATAAAAAACAAGCACAAATCATACACAGGGCAAGTAAAAGCTCCTTGTGTATGAAAAAACAAGGTACTATAGGTTGTTTAAATCTAGAAAGTAATCAAACAACTTGAGCTGATGAACTTAAGTAACTTAAACCATTTCTCTAGAGGAGGGGTTCCCAAACTTTTCAGACCAGAACACTTAAAATATGCATAAAAAAACGACTCACGACTTCCACTGATGCAGAATAATGCTGTGTAAATTAACACAGTAATATATTTTCAGGGCTTAAAGTAAAAAATCCTGAGCCTGATTTTTGTGGGTTTTTATTGCTTCAAGAACAAACCAAGAAATAATCCCACCGTCCAATTACGTTTTGCAAACCATTCCTAAAAAACGACGATTTTTTTATTTTGAAATACAGTGTAGTCATTTTGCGTCTGAGTATTAACATTTCTTATGCCGTCTACTAATATTACATTTGGGAACCACTGCTCTAGAGGATAATCTAGAGTCTGTAGTGTGATAGCCAAATATTTTACAAAATGGGTTCAGACTCTTCTTTCCGTCCTGCTTTTGATTCCAGTCACTTTCATCTGCAATAACCTCAGAGCTATATTTAAATCTTGCTTCAGGTGAAATAAATTATTACTGTCAAAAGACGGGTTCAACATTGTAGATTTGTGGAGGAGGAATGTAGGAGGTTGCTCAGAGTTTGAAAAGTTCTGAGTGAATGCAAAGGTCATCCGTCACAAACAAACCTTTAGAATAAGGAAAGGTGCTCTTTGACATGTTTTGTATAAGTTTGAAAGGTTAAGTCGGACAAGTTCACATCAGACCAGAAGCGAGAGAATAACAACCCTTTTATACAACGTTCTTACAAAACAAAAGAAAATCAAAGGTTTTACAAGGTTCGTCTAATAAGACTAAAAGTGTAAAGAAGGGAGCTGCTTAATTACCTTACCTCTGTTATGGTGGTAGACTTCCCGCTTCGTCAGAGGTAAAACGTGATGGTGTGACGTTTCTCTGAGCAGCTGTGGTCAGGAATTGAGGGGCATGAACCATCAACAGAGATGAGGGGGCCTTCACCTTGCCGCACACATGGGACCAAATATTGACCTTAGACCTCTTTTTTTCTCCTTTATTTGACTTTGAGATTGCGTTATGACCACATCGCTGGTCTCAGCCCAAGCTGGCATAAATACAGAGTAAAGAACTTCCCTGTACTCCCAAACCCTGAAGCTATGCTCACTTCCAAGCTCAGTAATGGTACTGTATTTTTTCAAACATATTATAGGAGGAATCAAGACATATCCGTTGGCTGCCATTTTGGATTTTTCTAAAAAAGCATTGATACCTGGTTCAATTTAATTTTGTATAGCCCTAAATCACAACAGGGAGGACTTCACAAATCTGTTGATTCTGCAACACAGATCAGAGAATCAACCAGTTCAGGCACAAGAATTGCAATGATATAAAACAAGTAGAGCCATTGGTCCATAAGCGACAGATGACCCATGTCCATAGGTATTGATAAAGTCCATAAATGTTTCTTTTTTTCCCAAGTAAAGCACAGGCAGCAAACATTTTTTCAGTTTGAGTTAAAAAATGATCTACCTCCATGTCGAAGCAAACGGTGGCTGGATCAATATTGAAAATAATTAATAAAATACAAACACCCAACTTATTTTTGTCAGAATATCGCTTCTTCCTTCTCCGAGCAGAGCAAACCGCAGAAATACACCCGTTTATTGCCAGTCAAATCCATGCAGCATCTTTTTACTGATAAAAACTAACTTTGATCTCACATCCATCTCCACAGTCCTGCCATCGTAGGACGGTGTCGCTGCTGTAAATGCGACGGGGTAATTGGTGCACCATTTTGTCGCCTCATGCATAATTCAAACCCGGGTGTTGCGTCTCCAAGTTGTAGTTACCTCGTCGAAAGCGTTGCAAGGAGAGATTTATCACTTCGCCTGCTGTCAAATGAGAATATATTAGACCGGGGTTTGTGGATGGCGCCCCAAGATAAACGCCATATTTATAATGCCCAGGGAGAGATGATGGTAGCTGATAATTTGCCTTCTTGATATCTGCCCCATCCTGACTTTGACAAGAGGTCGTGTAGAGATAGATTCAGTGAAAAAAGCGCAGTGGTATGCAGCTGTGCATGGTGATTGTACATGAATAATGGACGTGAAATTCGGCTTGGACAGGGCGATGCATTGTTTGAGTTGGAGGCAAGCGAGATGTGTTAAATGACTCAACAGAAACGGAACATTATATGAATCTAGGGCATCTTTAAAGGGCAGGTAACATGTGAAAGCGACATGTGAATGTTTCCCCTTATCATATATATCACACATCAGTGGTCAGTTGGTCTATTCTGTACAGACAATGAGAGCGTGATGCGCATGCATGCGCAGATGGACAGTTAAAAAACATGTTGCCCCTCAATTCTTGTCAGCCTAACCAACAAGACTACAAATTGTCAATCATATAATAAACGGTTCCAACACAGGAAGTGCAATAATATCAAAAACATAGAAGCCATTGGTCCAACAAAACGGTGATATGATACAAATACTCATTAATCCTTCCAAAAAGTAATTGCATGAGGGGTAAAAAATAGTGTCCAGCCAGTCACAAACTAGCTAAAGATTCTGACAAAAAATGTAGTGATATATATATATATATATATATATTTTTAAGGTGAGGGGTATCCATAGGCTCCCTGAAACCCTTATTGAAAGTGGTCAGTCCCACCCATTTCCAGGTGCTGCCAGTCCCAATGAGCTCTCCCATTGGCTGGAGAGCTGATGGGAGCACACAAAGCAAACTAGACTGGGTTCGTAACACAGCCAAAGTAAATAATTTGTTTTATGGACTAAAATAATCTAATCTCTAAATTATTTTGCTGCAAAGTTACATTTACACCAACAAGCACCGTTGTGTCCACAGGAGGCTCCCTAAAAGCCTCTAATGGACAAGTTTTTTACAAAAACTTTGTTGTGAAAGTTGTGTTTTTCATCTGAAGTCCACAAACTTCACACCAAACACTTACTCGCCGTGACTCATACTAAACTTTCCGGCGTTGAGATCCGCAGTATTCACACCGCCGTGTACGCACATTTGCAAAAGCACTGTCACTGTGTACGAATATATCAGAGAACAAAAACAATTATGCCACCATTGTCTTGCCCATTCAGTCATCGAGGGAATAAACAAAGAAAGATCATGAATATGTATATCAGTGCTCTTGTGGACCTGATTGAGTTGGAGCAAAGCCCGGTTATTTGGGTCCAAACTCTTCCTAATATTGTGCAAACAATCGCTATAATGCATAACGCGGAGGCTCCCAGAAATCCTTTAAATTGCTTACTTAACGTCCTAGAAGTCCCCATTTATTTGCCCATTGGGATGAATTTAGATTTTTACCATATCTTTGCATTGTGTTTGATGGCGCAATAATCTGAAAAAAATCCAGACATCCAGAAGTATTGTGTATCACCCATGATAAACCTTCCCAATGGTTTTCCTCAGAGTATAGTGTTCCATTTTCAGCTTTAATAAACATGGTGCCCCACAAAAAAGTTAACAAAAAGTGTAACAAAACATATCACAAAAGTTTATGAAGAGATAACGGTTATGAAAGTATATACTAGTCAGTGGGGTTAAGGTTCAAGGTATCTTCATTTTCCCCATGGGGCATTTGGTGGCAGCAGCATAAACGCACACATACACTATATACAAGAGACAATAAACAATATTGATTGGTTTAAAATACCCTGCAGCCCTCTGACACTCTGGTCCCAACCACGTCCTGGGACAGACGTGTCAGGCCACGCCACTTGTTCTTATGATTTGACATTACACGCACATTTACACAAAGGTTGTCATACTGACTATCAGTCGCACCACACGCACCTCAGCCTATTTCTCACTTACAGAACATAACAACAGTAACATATTCAACACTCTTACCTACACATAAGGTTCTCCTACTGATAATACTTGCATTGCACACAGCCACTCATATTACACTTACACTGATCGCAGTAATATTAAAGTATTATTATTCTTTATCAATAAATGCCAACCATGGTTTAAAATCTGGTTGTTGTGTCGTTCCCCTTTATTCTTTGTTGCAGCCGAGCTGGGTCGTAACAAACGGAAATAGGGATAAAAGAGTTCTTGAATCTGTTATAACACCACTAAATGTAGATCTATCTGCGGCCAGGTGGAAGCATCTTAAACTTGCTGAAGAGATTTGCTGGGTTCTTTTCAGACTCTGAGGCCTATGGATGCCCTGGAGGTCAATGAAAGCGATTCCAGCACTGAATTCCCTTCCATTTATTAATCCGATAAATTCCAAAGGTTTGAAGGTGGGAAGGTTAGGAAGAAGCTGCGATATCGTTCCTTAAGTTGCAGGACATTTTAATTTGCTAGCATCTTCTTTTAAAACGCTGTTGCCAGTTTAAACAAAGCTCTGTAATGTTCTTACACTGTATTGGAGCTGTTTTTGTTTTGTTTTTGTTATTCCTGTCCTTTTAGCTTGTTTTTTTCCTATTTCATTCCTGAACTTTTTAAACTTGTTTATTTGTGTACTTATCAGGTGCACACTGTGGTTTTACTGCAAAAGGCAAAACTGAATCTGAATCTCAAGCTTTATTGATTAATGAGAGATTGTTTTCTCAGTTATACTGTATTTATCAGCAACTACAAAAGTACAGTAGCATGATTAAATATGTGCAATAGTGGCCATACTTATATGTGAAGCTGTGCATGGCAGGGCCTGGTCAGTACTGTGATGGGAGACCACTGGGAAAACCAGGTCTCCCATTTTGTCCTTAGGCACGACACTTCACCCACATGAGTCTGATGTGTGTGTGAATAGTTGGTGGTGGTCAGAGGGGCATGTGGCACATACTGGTTGCCTCCCTTATGTCAGTGTGCCCCAGGGCATCTGTGGCTATAGTAGTAGTTAATCCCCACTGTGTTTGGAGTGAATGACTAATGACATGTGAAGCGTATTTGAGTTGTTATCATTATTAAAATCCACAATCTTAAACACAATCATGAAAAAGCTGTGAAAGTAACATGATTTGATCGTAGTATAAAATGGACAAAAAGACACTATCCAGCTCCGGCATCAACATTTGCCCAGTGTCATTGATGCTGAAACAATCTCGGCCTCTAAACTGCTCCAAAAAGTAGATTGCACTTTGTTGAGCTGAGGCCGTTTGTTGATCTGGCAAGTGCTTTGCTTCTGTTTTTTTTTTATTCTGCAAACCATCAGCAAACAGCCTGTAGAGTCCTGCGAAGACAACGTGATGCATTTAGCAAAGAGACGGGGACGAGGTGGTTTCAGGTCACTGATGTCAGACGGCATCTGTTTTGCCACAAACTTTTTCCCTTCACAAGAACCTCCAAGGAACGGAAGCGAACAAAAGATGTGCCCTTTAAACAACCAAAATGTCAATTAAAATCAATACTTATCTCCACAAACTACGAGATGCTTCTTTCCAAAATCTAAGACATTTGAGGCTGAGAATTAGATTTTTTTTGGCACTTCTAACTTTTTTCTTTTAGATGCACTGTGGTTGTTTACAGTGGTCCTGTACGTAAGTATGTAGTAGTATGTAATCTGTATTTATATAGCGCCTTTTTACAGACCAAGGTCACCTAAAGCTCTGTACAATGTTATTTAAGTGTGTCGATCTTGTTTTAGTTAAGCACTTTGAGTTGCCCTGTGTATACGAACTGTGCGATACAAATAAAGTTGCCGTGCCGCTGAATTAGATCTGGCTTTTCCAGTGTAAGCTCTTAAAATATATATATATTTTTTGTGTTAATGGCACATTTTAGTTCTCTTTTTGCAAATCTATAATCTTAATTATAGTACATTCTGCCTTTTTTTTTATTTCTAAAGAACATAAATAAACAAAAAATGTTGTGCTCTTTATACAAAAAAATGCCAACTAAAGTCCTTACCTATTTCCTAAAAGAGAAAATAATGACGCTGTAGTGGTGGAAGGTTATTCAAAAAGCTCATAGTGAAATAATTACTAAAAATGCACGTTGAAATCATAATGGAAATTACAATGAACTTTCTCCAGCTTTGAACGGCCTGCTTTCAATAACAAAAGTAGCATAATGTTCAAACGCAGAGAAATTAGGGCTATTATTTAGTCCTGTCTTTAGTTCAGTTTCAACAGAAGCTGAAGGGATGTACAGCACGATTAGCGGTGAAATGAAGGAGTGTAAACAGAACCATTACAGCAGGAGCCAAATCTATTTAAAGCTGGGAAACCAACATTAACGTTTCATACACATTTTCTTTTTTCAACATTAAGAAAATGTAAAATGTGTTGTTTTCATCTGATTAGAAAAGACATTTTGCACACTTTGCATAAAGGAGGAGCTCTTTAGCTGAGAGCTGATTGGCTGAGAGAGGGTGGTCCTCTCTTTTTTAAATTTTATCTCAAAAAAGGTGATCAAAAGACATTCATGGACAAATTGGACATTTATCAACGCATATGGACATTGGTCAACTCTGATCTGTGTCGGCGATTTAATCGGTTTTGTAAAGTCTTCCGAGATAACTACTGTTGGGCTAGACAAGAATTAATTTAATTTAATTTAAAAAAATGCATGCATGTGAAAACTAGTGAACTAAACTGTTTTGAAAGCAAGGAACTACAGTAGTGTTGAAGCTAGTTCTAAACTGCAGTACCTGGACAAAAGCACACAACAAACAAGGATTTAGTTTTATACTTGCATGCAACAAGGTGGAGATGGTTTTAAGGCGGAGAAGGAGGCATCTGCGTCCTCTGCAGCCCAAAACCAAGTCCTGCTCGATACTCCTGAATGCAGCTTATTTATTTCACGTTCACACATGGAAAAGCCCCAAAACTAGGTGAAGTTACACATTAACCACTTGTTGGACAACTTCTTGCTACATAGTCTCACAAAAGACATCAATGTGGACAAATCTATATTTACTTCATGGTGCACTTTTAAAGCCCCACAATGCTTGGTGAAGAAGAGGAAGCAAAGCCAGAGAAGGACTGTATTTCTATTCAGAGTAAGACGCATAAAAGCTTGGATAATAAATGTGACGCATGGATGATGGAGAGGAGATAGCACAGTATTTTGCATCTATTCATTTAGTCAGTGTTTTATGAATTGATAAAAAAAAATAAAAAATATATGATCCCATATTCCCTTATTGATCAGTCCAGTATTGTCAATTTGGTCTTCTGATGATTCTTTTAAGTTGATTACTTTTTAAGAGCAGAGTGGTTTTTCGAACACAAACTCTGGATAAAAAGGCAGTAACAATAAGAAAACGTGTCCTTGGTGCTGTATACTGGGATGAGGGGGCTTCATTACTCTCACAGCCTTCAAAATTGTCAGGTGCGAAAAATACATGTAATAAGTAAAGTAAGAGATGATTTGCAAAAACAGAAATATTTGGATATCCTTTTTTTTTTGCATAAGTTTTAATCCTCCTACAATCTTTAACATGCGTTGGTATTGCCAGTAAATTGCCAGCAAATATTAAATATAATGGCACATTCAGTTTTTGCAAATTACTTTATGAATTTATTAATACAATTGGACAACTAATGGATTATCAAAATAATCTACTAAAATCATTTTGCTGTTTCCCATTTGGCAAATCTGGTTTTAAGGCAGTCAAAATGTGCCCAAATTAAGACAAATGTTTCTACTTTTTGCAGTGTACCGACCAACATCTTCAAATTAGCAGCAGTTGCGGTCAGTTCCTCAGTTACTTTCTTTCACAGAAAGACAAACTATCACATTGTGCTCTTCTTCTTCTTCTATGAAGCTCATTCGTCACTGCTCTGGGTTGGTCAGCACCGGCTCTGCGAGCTTATAATGAATTAACATCACTTTATGCTGACGATCCTGACATGGCTTGTTTATTTGCAGCTGTGATTTACTATGGCACAGTGTTGGAGATGACTGCTGCATAAATCTTATTATTGTGTAATGAAAAGCCAGTCACAGCCCAGACTCCGGGGTTTATAGGCACGCTATTACAGCTCTTAGCGGAGGGGACGCAGGGGTACATGGGTGCAGGCTAATAAGAAAACAGAGAAAACTACAGGAAAAAACTATTTGGTATTTTATTTTAGGTGACTATAAAAATCAAGTGCTGTCTGTGTCTGAAAACCTGAAATCACCATAACCTATTATTGGACTTTTCCATTTTATTAAACATCCCACGTTTAAACTTCAATCAAAGGTATACAGGAGGATATTTGTACTCGAGACTATTGGTCCTCCTAATTGTCAATCATTTTGGTGATACGTGCTCGTCAAATAAGACCAGAGAGCTTTGTTCAAAAAGTGGAGATAATCCTCCTTTATTCCTTTTAACATCCTATAATAACAATAATGTATCGTTTTTATATAGCGTTTTTTTGGACACTCAAAGACGCTTCACATGTCATTATTCTTTCACTCCATACACGGTGGTGATAAACTACTACTGTAGCCACAACTGCCCTGAAATAGTCTCATTCTTTAAAAAAAAAAAAAAAAAATCCTGTATCCAGACGGTCTTTCAGAATTGAATCAGTTGTTTATTGGGCCATTGTGCATGTTTCCTGAAGGTCGTCCAAATCTCCCATATTAAAATAATGAAATCACCTTTGTTTGTTTGAGTTAAGATGGTCATAAACAAACAGACAGACAGACAAACGCCAATGATCACTTTACCTCCTGGGCGGATGTCATTCATTAACCTAATAGTATATGCTTGTGGTTAGATCCAAAGACAACAGTTGTGATTGTTACCAAAATTGTCTTGATTATGGCTGATGGTATAATGGGCTGAAACATGAATTATCGTCCCTCACAAACAGTTTCCTTTGCAGAGTGGCCGGCTGCTGAGAGAGGACAAGCATTTTACGGACAACGGTCATTTCCCTCTCATGGACCAATGGCTCTGTGTGTTTTTATCGTTTATGTGTTTGAATTGTTGTGATTTAGGGCCATACAAAAATAAATGCATTTTTCTAATTGAGTTGAATCAAATCTCATATTGTAGCCAGCCTACATTTGATTTCTCCCATCTCCCTGTTTGTCGAATAGATCTTGCTTTCCAAAAAAACGTCTCAGTAAAGGAACATTCGTACGCCTTTCCAGTATTTTTTCGAACGGTATTCTTCTGTTTCCATAAATAGATCCATGCATACAAACAAAAAGGTAAAACATTTTCTCTACACCCTTAGCATTGCATTTCGTTTTTGAAAAGCTGGAACACGCAACTTTCACCTTACATAATCCTAATTGAAAATTGTCTTGTTTTAGACGACGTGAGGCTTTAAGGCAATCACGGCTTGTTTTTTTCTCTTTTTGCTGACGCGGAGCAGGCGCTTGGCTTCCCTCCTACAACATTAATTAACACTATAGCTCATGATGGACGACCTCAGCTTTAGCTACCTACGTCCCATTCATCACAACACGTAGGAGGATGGACTCAAAATCTTTGTGTTTCTCTGTGTTCTTTTGTTTCCACAGACAGACATGATGCTGGCTGTCGTTTTTAATCACAGTGAGGAGATGATCTACTGTCAAAGTTGCAACAAAAGCCGGTTGTTTTACATTCGTGTGGCTTATCAGTGTGGTTTGATCCATCGCAGCCCATAAATCACTCTTCTTCAGGGCTCGGCAAAGCTCATTCATCTACAACTTATTTCAGCGGCGGAGGGATTGTCTTTGAAACTTTGAGAATAAGGAGAGGTTTATGATTAAACTTTCAGCATGTTTTGACACATCTTTTTGACTGTAACTAATGCGTTTAATCACTCACTTTGGCTGTGCTGGCATTTGGGATTATGACACGAGGAAAAATATGGCTTTTAAATGGCGTTCTGTTGAGCTAAATGTTTAGATATTGTGGGTTGGACAAAATCTAAACCCTTCTTTTGTATATTTACCCTTGATACTTAGCTAAAGATAAATCTATAAAATACACTGGATCTTAACTGGACTACCCACCTTTCCTAATCTAGAGATGAATTGGGGAAGGTGGTTGGTATGGGGAGGGGGTGGTAGGAATAGAAAATAAAAATTCGCCGATTGCACTTGTGGTCAATAATGGTCATGAACTGCATTAAATTGTGCGTAAATACATCATAATAATAACCATAAAATACTAGAAATGTTTGCATTGAAGCTTTTCATGTCTGTCTTATTAAAATAACCCTCGAAGCATTAAACATAAGAAGACATAATACACTTTTTACATTTGTTAACTACATTTTTTTTGTATTTACTTGCATGAGACTTGACCAAAATGTTGTTATAATCTACACAAAGAAGTAACCAAAGCACTGTAAAGATACGCTTGTATTCTCATCTCCTGTGGACTCACCACCTGCAGGAGGATCAGTGAGGGGCTGGTGCTAAGTGTACCGGGTGCAGCTCTGACTGTCACCCCCCTCCGACCCAGAAATGGATTAAGGGGAAGAAAATGGATGGATGGACATATTTGAGTGGTGCACACTGGGATACTTTTGCACATGTATTCCAATGTGGTTTTACTGCAAATGGCAAATAACATTAATCTGAATCTGTAAAAAGAGACCGAGTAACTGATGTTTAAAATCATCTTAATTTGTAAAAGGCAATGTGTTAACGCTGGCATGAGCCTTATTTTAATCTTTGCCTCTAACCAATATGTTCCACTGACATCGGAGCTCGGGGAGTCGGAGTGCAAGTGCAGAAGATTTACACATTCAGTATATTTTTGCTGCGGTCTGGTCTGGTCTGGGCTCTTGGTATTTAAATGAGTGTTGACCTCGTGAATCCGTGGGGCTTTGGGCCAAACCGCATCACAGTTGACCGAAGTCAGGCTAACATAAACTACAGTTAACCCCAAACAAATACGTCCCACGCCAAAGTAAGTTAAACTATCTCCATTATTCACTTCATAACCCTAATCTTTTGACATTTATCCATCCATCCATCCATTATCTTCCATTTCTGGGTCAGGAGGTGGTAATCAGAGCTGCACCCGATTCACAGAGCCCCAGCCCCCCACTGTAGACCTGTCATTTTTAATTCAATTGTATCTGTCTGTCGGATGGGTCTTGGTTAAATAAAGATAAAAAAAAAAAAAAAAGATTATCCTGCAGTTCTCATGGGGAAGATCTCATGGGGGGATCGAACCCACAACCCACGGCCACTCTACCAGCTGAGCCAATGACATTCATGCTTTGTTAAATCCAGCAAATTGGTATAATCCAGAGTTTTATGGACACCTTTCGTCTGGATTTTTCTCAATATTTCAGAAGATTACCGATCAATATTATTATTTTCGAACATGTGTTTCCCCTTGGATCTGCAACTAAAACAGTATGTGTGAGATCCATAGAGGAGGTGCATTCAGGCGTCACGCTGAGCTGAACGTCACTTACTTGAGTCCCATGATTGACACTTTGGCAGTCGGAGCTCGACACAGCGGGATCCATGTATGTTACTAATTGCTGCTTCTTTCCAAGACGACTGTAAAAAAAAAAACAATACTGCAACAGACTTATATAGTTTGTTCCATTGAGTTTAAAAAAAATACTTACTAATAATGTTGAGGAAGTTTTGCTTCATTCAACCCCTTTTCAAACCAGGTACTAGTTATGTGTCTTTTGTATTGATTATGCAAAAATATGAGCAGGTTCCAAATTCAATTATTTTTATAATTAGGACATCAAACAAACGAACAAACAAAAGTCGCATTTAGTATTAATGATAAGATCTGTGGTAAAATCCAGAAATAACAGTGACCTACACACACACAAACCCCAAAATGCTTTAAATCCGATTAGAGCCCCCCTGTCCTTCCTCATTGTATTCCTTATCTGTATGGACTTTATATAAATATTGATTTGCACTGTTTCTGTCCACCCATCCCTCCATTTTCTTCCATTTCTGGGTCTGGGGGTGTCTAATTTGTCAGTGGAGAAATTTCAGTGTTGCATCACCAGTTATTAAACGGTAGAAATGAGGATCACACAACACGAGATAAATGAGCAATAACTCTATACTAAAGTTAAATATAGTATGTAACTTTAGCGTAATAAGCTGTGTTCTTCACTTGGACAGAGCTTGTAGACTGGACAGACGAGCTTAGGCCATATCCTAGATTCTGGTTTTCAGTTTATAAACAAGCATGTTCATGAAGATTTGTTGGTTATTATTCTGAGTGCTATAGGCAGCTCGTACTCGTGCTCCTTTCCTGACCTGGACATGATCTTTCCAGGACCTTAGTGTTAAATACAGGTCATTCTGTTTGTTACTCTGGGTGAAACTGCATATTGCACCAAGGAATCATGCAAAAAAAGCACTAAGCACTGGCAAAGTCAGCAACACGGTACAACTAGCTGTAGAAATCCCATAAATTGAAGAAAATTGGCGAGAACGAGAGTGTGAAGGAGATTCTAAAATCTCAATGAGACTAAGTAAAGTATATACAAGTTTGAGAGGGCATACAGGTTGGTCTGTAGCCAACCTGTAGCTCGAGACCCACCAGTAGCTCGCCACCGCTTCCAGGTAGCTCGCCAAAGGATTCAGCAATGAAGAAATAATATCCCGAATATTTCAGAACGTAATATATATCATTGATCGTAATAAATACTTTACTTTGTTCACAAGTAAAATATACGGTTTGATAAAGAGGCTTGCTCTCACCAATACATCACCTCATTTTTTTTCTCAGGACTGCTAAAAGGATTGCTCTCTGCCCTTTTCGTCTCTGAAATGTAGCTCTCTGGGTGAAAAAGGTTGAAAACACCTGGTATATATTATAGAGTAATGCACCAACAAATTCAACCCAACCACCAGGCAATATTGTGGATGTTAGTGATACATCTATTGCATTTCTTAGTTCTCTGTTGAGTGTTGTAGAGGTGACCATAGTTGGATAACCTTGATCATAGATGCTTAAATCAGGTGTCTGTATGGCAGCAGCAGCAGCAGCAGTGATTACCTGATACAAATGCCAATCGTGCACGGAGAGAGTAAGCCCCCATGAGGCTGTAGGGGATCTGTCCTGCTATTTGCATTTGGTGACACGCAAACCTCTCCAATGCCAAGAAGCCTCAAGCCAGCGCTGAGAAATGCATTGTCTGGTGTATAGTGTGTGACACAGCATACTCAAACACATTGTCTTGGGCCCTTTCACATGGAAGGATATTGTTATAAATGTACAATGAGGACAGACACACACAAGGAGAGGATGGCATCTAGAAAGTGACCAAAGCTCCCGACAAAGAAACAGCGGGATTATCAGCGGGCGGGAGGTGACAGGGAGAATGTGAGCAGACCTTTAGAAGAGAGTAACATGAATTAGTAATGAAATGAAGTGCAAATGTAGTCACTGCTTTGGTCTCTAATGTCAGAGTCTGCTCTTACTCCGGTGGTATAGTTTACGCTTGAATATATATATATGGTAGAATCGGCAAGAGTCACCAAGAGTTGAAAACATTTAAGTGTTCAGTGCCATACATAATTTGTGTATTTCAGTAAAAGAGAAAAACTTGTCGGAGAAACTCAAGAAAATGTGGTAAATTATCCATCTATCCATCCGCAACAGCCAGTGACCCTGCTCAGGAAAGTTTAATACATAAAAGGCAGAATACATCCGCCGAATTCAGGCTTAATATCAGCCTGGGTATTAAAGGAAGTAATTAAGGGATAAGAGCCAGACAAATATGTATCATCCTTCATATAGTAATTATGATTTACCGGAAAATCAGTCTTTGTTTGTTTAATACCATTCATTTCTGGATCTAAGACAAAGACCTTGTAGAAGACACACCCAACTTTGTTCAAGATATCCCACGACTTTTAAGATGGGAACGCAGATGTATTATGTAAACTTTGGTCTCATAGCAATATACTGTAGCTATACCAGGAGAGCAAGGATACAACAGAAGGATCAATAAAACCCTGAGCTCCTTATGTCTGTGGGGACAATATTACTGTCTTAATTAGTTTTTTTTTTATTCTTGGACGATCCAAATCTTCATCTTGTACATTACATCTTTATATTTCTGAATGATGGACTTTAAAACAAATCAGATATCAGTGAAGAGAGTCCAGGCTTTTTAATACACACACATAGAAAACAGCGCCACAAATCACGATTGCTGAAATACTTTACCTCCAGTTTGCTGTAAATCCCTCCATGTGGCTTCAATCTTCACAAGCTATTGAAGCGATTATTTAAGCTTGGAAAACTGGTATTCTCAGTTTCTCCAGAGGACTCTAGCTGATCTGCCTCCACTCCAGTCCTCCTGCTGTGACACCTGTGCCTGCCAATCAACCTACATGCAGTCAAACAGTGCCTTGCTCTTGGCAGCTTCAGCTCGTGCCGTAACCCTCCTCCTCCCCATCAATGCCTCAACAGTTGGACAATCCCTCCATGTCACTGAAACATGGCTTCAGCTTACACCGCCACCACGCACTAGACCCCATGCTGGTTTTCATTACCATAAACATGTTGAAATTCTGTTGGGGTCTATGGGCCAAAACAATATTCATTACGCTTTGTATATATACCTTGGAGTTCTCCCAAAGAGATACAAAACATATCTTCCAACCTACCTTTTCAGACTATCCAGCAGACATAGATTGGGTTAAAACAACGTTACAATTAACATTACAATATTATAAACCCTATATTGTTTGTTCTTAAATTACATATTATGTTTAATTCAAGTCTACAATTACAATTATCATGTTGGTAGTTCAGTTTTTACCCCCTTGTTCATTTTTCAGGGACTTCTCTCAAATGTGACTCAATTTTGTATCTGCGTTTTTCATCATCAAAAGAAAGGCCAACCTAATAAATGCGAGTAAATCTGAAAAAAAAAAAATAAGATAAAATCGTCTCTTTGAACCACCCTAAGTATATATCTATAAATATAGTTCAAAACCATGTTCTAATGTCTGCCGGATCTACTGTATGTGCCAAAGTCCTGCAGTATGATTGTACACATTTATCATTCTGATCTCATACATCATTCATTTTGATATCATCTTTCCAGTTTAGCTGATGCCTTGTAGGATTATCCAGACATATATTTGTTCACGTGTCCTGGATCTCCGTGGTATCAGATCCCTCTCTCAATATGGGCCTCCTCGAGATATCTAATTTTTCCCCCTGGGTTTTTGAGTTGTTCCTTGCTGATGCAAAAGGCCCTAAGGACAGTGCTGATATGGGACATTTATGGACATTTATCAAAATGTATCAACATTTTTGGTCAACAGCCCGTTATGGACCAAAGGCTTCTATGTTTTTGTCATCACTGCATTTCCTGTTTGATTCTCTGATCTGTGGCACTCTTTTGTCACCCACTTTTGTCTCATTGTGGAAACACGTGAAACTACTGTTGTACAATGTCTGTGGTGTTCTGTCACACACAATCTTAAAATCCTGCTGCACCGTGTCGTTTTAATGATCCAGACGAATAGAGTCTGTTGTGGCTCTATTTATACCACTGTCTGTAGTTCTGTGCACTGATGCTGCTCTGTGACTCATACAGTTTATTTTGTGCCGCAGATTTTTGTTCTGACTTCTTGCGAGGTTTTCAACTCATGTATATATTAGTGCTGTCCAACGATTAAAATATTTAATCGCGATTAATCGCATGAATTTCATAGTTAACTCGCGATTAATCGCAAATTAGTCACACATGGTGACTATGTGCTGGTGCTATGAGACTTGGGTGGCATCTCTGATTGCCACCCCCCTGACCCAGAAATGGATTAAAGGGTAGAAAATGGATGGATGGATGGATAGTCACACATTTGTATCTATTCTTTATGTCCCTTGAATTATCATTTTAATACTACTAAAAAGTGAATAAGCGTGCTGTGTGCAATTGCTTTTTTTTTATATTTTGTAAATTTGTTCATGTAAATACTCTATGCTGTTTCTCTGTTTACTTTCGGTATATCTATGACTGTATACTGTTTGCTTGTATTGCCTTTTTTATTAACCCCTCCCCCCCATCTCCCACTTCATGCCCCCCCCCCCCCCCCCCCCTCCTATGTGCCCTTCTGGGTTTCTTCTTTGGCCCCCTGTATCTCCAACTACATATTGTTTGTAATCTCTGTCTACAATGTATCTGAACTAGTCATTTTCTTTGTTTCTATTTTTTTTCTGTATATGTGTATATATGTCTGCAATAAAAAGTTTTTAAAAAAAATCGCGCGATAAAAAAAATTACGCCGTTAATATTGATTTGCGTTAACGCGTTAATAACGCGATATTTTGGACAGCACTAGTATATATATATAAATTCACACGAGTAGAGACATGGATTTGATTGAATGAATGTCATCTTGTCTTGTCTGTGTCTTTCCTGTCTGTGTCATGTTTGTTTGTTTCTGTCTGTCTCTGTCGTGTTTGTCTGGGTCTTTTCTGTCAATGTCTGTCTCTGTCAGTGTCTAGTCTGTCTGGGTCTTTTCTGTCAATGTCTGTCTCTGTGTCTAGTCTGTCTGGGTCGTTTCTGTCAATGTCTGTCTCTGTCAGTCTCTAGTCTGTCTGGGTCTTTCTCTGTCTGTGTCTAGTCTGTCTGGGTCGTTTCTGTCAATGTCTGTCTCTGTCAGTGTCTAGTCTGTCTGGGTCTTTTCTGTCTGTGTCTGTCTCTGTCTGTGTCTAGTCTGTCTGGGTCTTTTCTGTCAATGTCTGTCTCTGCCAGTGTCTAGTCTGTCTGGGTCTTTTCTGTCAATGTCTGTCTCTGTCAGTGTCTAGTCTGTCTGGGTCTTTCTCTGTCTGTGTCTAGTCTGTCTGGGTCGTTTCTGTCAATGTCTGTCTCTGTCAGTGTCTAGTCTGTCTGGGTCTTTCTCTGTCTGTGTCTGTCTCTGTCTGTGTCTAGTCTGTCTGGGTCTTTTCTATCTGTGTCTGTCTCTGTCTGTGTCTAGTCTGTCTGGGTCTTTTCTGTCTGTGTCTGTCTCTGTCTGTGTCTAGTCTGTCTGGGTCTTTTCTGTCAATGTCTGTCTCTGTCAGTGTCTAGTCTGTCTGGGTCTTTCTCTGTCTGTGTCTAGTCTGTCTGGGTCGTTTCTGTCAATGTCTGTCTCTGTCAGTCTCTAGTCTGTCTGGGTCTTTCTCTGTCTGTGTCTGTCTCTGTCTGTGTCTAGTCTGTCTGGGTCTTTCTCTGTCTGTGTCTGTCTCTGTCTGTGTCTAGTCTGTCTGGGTCTTTTCTGTCTGTGTCTGTCTCTGTCTGTGTCTAGTCTGTCTGGGTCTTTTCTGTCAATGTCTGTCTCTGCCAGTGTCTAGTCTGTCTGGGTCTTTCTCTGTCTGTGTCTGCCTCTGTCGTGTCTTGTTTGTACGTGTCTGTCTCTGTCTGTGTTGTGTCTTCTTTGTCCGTGTCCGTCTGTGTCTAGTCTGTCTGGGTCTGCCTGTGTCTGTCTGTCTGGGTGTGTCTGTCTCTGTCCGTGTCCGTCTCTGTCAGTCTCTGTCTGTGTCTATTCTGTCTGGTTGTCTCTGTCTATATCTGTGTTGTGTCTGTCTCTGTCTGTGTTGTGTCCGTCTCTGTCTGTTTCTAGTCTGTATGGGTCTGTCTGGATGTGTCTGTCTCTGTCTGTATCGTATCTTGTCTGTCCGTGTCCGTCTCCGTCAGTCTCTGTATGTGTCTATTTTGTCTGGGTGTGTCTGTCTTTGTCTCGGTCTGTGTTGTGTCTGTCTCTCTCTGGGTGTGTCTGTCTCGGTCTGTGTCGTGTCTGTCTCTCTCTGGGTGTGTCTGTCTCGGTCTGTGTCGTGTCTGTCTATATCTGGACTGTCAGATATTTTGGTTTGTCCATTTTTTGTCCACACTTTTGCCTGTATGATTTTTGTTGGTTGCAGAGGACAGACATTTTTTTGGCAGTAGTTGGGGGATTGAATCATCATTGCCAATTGCCAAGAGTTGTCAGACCTTGAAATAATGCAAATAAAGACAATTACACACATAAAGAGAATAGGATCTTATTAACATTCAGAACCAGAAATCTAACTGTTGCATTGACAGAAACAAATGTACTTTCATGAAGAACATTTCCACAGACTTACTCGTCCCAGGACTTTATACAGAAGAAAGATTAAGACAAAGCAAACGATATGTGATTTATTACTTAAAGTGTATTAATAGTAAGTAATTATAGTGATGGAGTCCAGTTTCTGTAAAGGAGATAATTATTATTCAAGTAGTGGCCATAAAGTCATTGTTCGCTTACAGGGAAGTTGTCAAAAGTTATGAGAATATATGTAATTCTTGTGAGAAAAATTAAAGTATTAAATTGTGCAGCAAATGGAATAGATTATGTATTTTGATAAATGTAGATGTTACCTTCAGACGTACTAGACTGATGTGGTGAAGAGGGAGCAGCGTCTGCAGTCAGAGCTGTGTGTGACTGTTTTGGTGAAGAGGGAGCAGCGTCTGCAGTCAGAGCTGTGTGTGACTGTTGTGGTGAAGAGGGAGCAGCGTCTGCAGTCAGAGCTGTGTGTGACTGTTTTGGTGAAGAGGGAGCAGCGTCTGCAGTCAGAGCTGTGTGTGACTGTTGTGGTGAAGAGGGAGCAGCGTCTGCAGTCAGAGCTGTATCGGACTGTTGTGGTGAAGAGGGAGCAGCGTCTGCCGTCAGAGCTGTATCGGACTGTTGTGGTGAAGAGGGAGCAGCGTCTGCAGTCAGAGCTGTGTCGGACTGTTGTGGGGAAGAGGGAGCAGCGTCTGCAGTCAGAGCTGTATCAGACTGTTGTGGTGAAGAGGGGGCAGCGTCTGCAGTCAGAGCTGTGTCGGACTGTTGTGGGGAAGAGGGAGCAGCGTCTGCAGTCAGAGCTGTATCGGACTGTTGTGGTGAAGAGGGGGCAGCGTCTGCAGTCAGAGCTGTGTCAGACAGTTGTGGTGAAGAGGGAGCAGCGTCTGCAGTCAGAGCTGTGTCAGACAGTTGTGGTGAAGAGGGAGCAGTGTCTGCAGTCAGAGCTGTGTCAGACTGTTGTAGTGAAGAGGGAGCAGTGTCTGCCGTCAGAGCTGTGTCAGACTGTTGTGGTGAAGAGGGAGCAGTGTCTGCAGTCAGAGCTGTGTCAGACTGTTGTGGTGAAGAGGGAGCAGCGTCTGCAGTCAGAGCTGTATTGTAAGTAAGTAAAGTTTATTTATATAGCGGCTTTCACGGACCAAGATTACAAAGCACTTCACAATTAAAACATACAATGAAAAATAGAACACAGACAAGTCAGTTCCAAAAACAAAAATGTAGAATAGCTGTGAGCACACTTCAGAGTGGCCTGTGTACAGTGAGGAGAGAAAGCCTGTCTGAACAAAAAGGTCTTAAGTTGTGAACTGAATTTATGGATGGCCTCTAACATGCACAGAGACTGGGGAAGCTCATTCCAAAGGCGGGGAGCAACAGCCATAGCAATATTTAGAATTATTTTTTTGTCCCCAATTCACCGACCTATTCACTAAGAAGCACTAACTCCCTCACCTTTTCTGTTCCAAGAAACCATAAAGAAGTTGGAAGTAGAGCTTTTTCATACAAGGCTCCATCTGATTGGAATAAGTTACCACATACATAAGATCCTCAACCTCCTTTGGCTTATTTAAATCCGAATAATCTAAATATCTTACCACTCCCTGTTCATGTTACTAGCTATTTTTTTTCTTCCTTTTTTTCTATTATTATTATTATTATTATTATTATTATTATTATTATTATTATCACTATAATTATTACTATTATTATTATCTGTATCATCCATCCATCCATCCATTTTCTTCCGCTTTATCCGTTGCTAGGTCACGGGGGCAGCAGTCTAAGCAGAGACGCCCAGACTTCCCTATCCACACACACTTCCTCCAGCTCGTCCGGGGGGACCCCAAGGCGTTCCCAGGCCAGCTGAGAGACATAGTCCCTCCAGCGTGTCCTAGGTCTTCCCCGGGGCCTCCTCCTGGTGGGACGTGCCCGGAACACCTCCCCAGGGAGGCGTCCAGGAGGCATCCGGAACAGATGCCCGAGCCACCTCAACTGGTTCCTCTCGACGTGGAGAAGCAGCGGTTCTACTCCGAGCTCCTCCCGTGTGACTGAGCTCCTCACCCTATCTCTAAGTGAGCGCCCAGCCACTCTGCGGAGGAAGCTCATTTCGACCGCTTGTATCCGCGATCTCGTTCTTTCGGTCATTACCCAAAGCTCATGACCATAGGTGAGGGAGGGAACGAAGATTGACCGGTAAATCGAGAGCTTTGCCTTTCGGCTCAGCTCCCTCTTCACCACAACGGTCCGATACAGCGACCGCATAACTGCGCACGCTGCACCGATCTGCCTGTCAATCTCACGCTCCATTCTTCCCTCACTCGTGAACAAGACCCCGAGATACTTGAACTCCTCCACTTGAGGAAGGACCTCCCCACCCACCTGCAGAGGGCAAGGCACCTTTTTCCGGTCGAGCACCATGGCCTCGGATTTGGAGGTGCTGATTCTCATCCCAGCCGCTTCACACTCGGCTGCAAACCGATGTATCATTATTATTTTTATTATTATTATTATTATTTCTTTTTTTAATATCTGGATGTATATTTAAGTTGTATTAGTCTATCATCTACTGTATGTATGGCTTGTGTTTGACTATATTGTATACAGAAATGATGTATATGTTTTTATAGTAGGAGGTGGAGTAGGATCTGAGAGAGCAAACCTGTGTGTGTTAAATGTATGAATGTTAATTGTTTGTATTGTGCTGTATTATATGTATTGTGTTTGTTTTATGTTCATGGGACCCTCTCAAAAATGATATGCTGCATCGAAAGGAGTTTTCCCGAAATAAATCAAATAAATAAACAGCCTGGAAGGATCTATCTCCTCGAGTTTTAAAAAGAAGTGCGAGGGACCATCAACAGGTTCTGAGTGGAGGACCCCAGGATCCTGTTGCATGGAGACTTTTAGACATTCGGCCAAAATTGCAACACAATAGAATCAAGTAATGATAATGATGAAAACAAAAAAATCTCCACAGAAATCATAAATACATTGGTCATGGAGTTATTGCAGCAAGATTTCACACTTAAACAAATCCTTTAAAACTTAGTGCTTGTGTCTCTGCTCTAAAACTTCTGAGTCGTGATTCATTCGCTAGGACAGCTTCTCAGCTAGTAACTTGACTTTTCGCCTCCCAGTGAGACTCGTACCGAAAATGGCAGTAAACATGTCACAGAGCTTTCTCCCTGTGATAAAAGCATAGCATTTGTACGAGCAGAGAGGGGCTTTAAAAAACATCTGTTGTGAGAAAACTCTGTCAAAGAAATTTTACCAAGAGACACACAGGGCTGACTTCTCCAAAGCTTCAGAGAGCCGCGTACAAAAGTTATTTCTGAAAATGTAACACAGGGAAATGGGAGAAGTTGTTGGAAAATGTTTGAATAATTGGAGTCTACCACTAATAGCCTGTAATACCCTACAAAAACGTGATTTACCAAAACTACTCATTTGAGCAATATCAAAACTATACAACTATATTCATTTGCAATTTAAAGACAGTCGGTTTTACTTTTTAAGATTAAAAGATGGATCTCGAGTGCGAGTTTGCATACTTTTGTGTTTAACCCCAAATTTAACCCCTGAAATTAAATTATTATGAATTATTTTTGTCCGTTCAAAATGACGATGACACTATGTCTGAGAATTGGAAATATTATCTTAAGTAGAAAACATCTGCTCTGTCCCTTTATGCAAAGTCAGCTTGATCATGAGAAAGACTACACTCACCTGAAATGAAGGTGGCGATCATCTGAAATTTTCCCCTTTTTTTTCAAGCATTAAAGAAGAACTATTATGCATTAACCCTTGTATTATGTTAAGGGTCAATTTGACCCATTTCAGTTTTTGTGTGGATCAAAGTACTGATTAACCTTTCTTTTTCTTGCTGAAATTTGGTGACTTTTCCTCATCTAGGGTCATGAACTGGTGTGTAAAATCTGGACACTTTGATGTGTAGTGGAATGTCTGTGTAGAGTTTGTATACAAAGATGATGTTGCGGGTCATTTTGACCCAGACGCTTAGCTGTTCAGATGCAAAATAAACATGTCTCTTTGACATTGTATTTTGATTGCCTTTGAGACCCAGAGCCAGGTGTGTGAAGAGAGGGAACTTTCTCACAGTTGTCCTTGTCACTGTTCTCATGTCATCTCTTTTGCCTAACGTACATCGGACTGGCAACTCATTATATCCGTCGCCTTTGAGTTGCTGCCCCGCACACATCGACAATCTGGTGAAAACGGGCAACTCCTAGTAGCAGACCAGTCTGGGGAATAACAGCATATACATCGACAGCAACTGGCCTCAACTACAGTGTGTTTTCTGACATAAACTGTAGAGGTCGTGCAATACACGCAATACACGCAATACACACATGTTGTTGGAGCGCGCACATCAGGTGATACATCTCCGGATCTGAGGACAACTAGTTGCCGAAAAGTAGAACACGGCCAACTGACTGAATCCGGAGATCGACTGTTTATCTCCAGTTGTAAGAGCGCTCACATCGACCGATTTAAGCAACTGATCATCTCCATCATCTACTCTCAGTTGCCAAAAGCCGCCTTGCAACTAGTTGTCTCCAGTTACTCTGTCCATGTGCGCTAGGCTTTAGACAAACTCACCAAAAATGAGCTCCAGAAGGATGACATCTGAGGAGGCTTTATCACAGATTTTTAACTGGGATAATGATGTAGAGGAAGAGATTTCAGAAACAGAGGATTCTTCAGAGACAGAGGACAATGTTATTGCTGATCCAGATTGTCAATTTTCCTACGATTAGGAGGATTCAGAGGACGAATCTTTGGTCAAGGAAAGAGGAAGGGAGGAAGGAAAGAAGGGAGAAAGGAAGGAAGGAAGAGAAAAGAAGGGAATAGAGGACAATGAACAGAGAGAAGGAAAACAGGATGAGAAAAAGGAAGGAGAAAGCATGGCAGGAGGAAAGAAGGAAGAATTGTCATTTTGACCCGAGAGGAGGACAAGAAGATTAGACTAAATATTTCTTAAATATAGCGTTGGAATAAAAAATTATTGTGTGTCACTTTTCTAAATATTTATATAACCTAGAATAAAGTTGTTATTGGTTTAACCTGTTTTCTTGACTGTTTTGAGTACGTTTACACAGTACGGGTCAAAATGACCCGCAACATAATCAATGTTATTTTTTTTCAACATAATACAAGGGTTAATATCATCCATTCAAAATTAAAGTGAGACTAAAATACTTTAACACATTAGATGTTTTAGAATGTGAAATGATGCACTATGGTCCACGAACAAATCTTTGCCTTGTGAGATTTGCATTTGCGCAACATTCAGGATATTTCTCCGAGCTGCTGATTCCACTGGAGCAGTATGGAGCATGTCGGGTCAGCACGGGTCACTTTGCTCTGTCCCTGTGGTTCACTTCAACACACATGCTGCTGTTTTGCATGAGGTTGAAAACGTTCTTTCTATCCAACATGGATGTGGAACTACCTCTCCAACACACTTTCAGGTACATCCACAGAGACAAGCAGTTGGCAAATGGGAATACGAATGAAAACACTGTCTCCGTCTCTCTTCCATATCTGCTTTGCTCAGTTCACAATTAGCAGTAAATCAAATGTGTCTGTTTTCACATATTAAAGTAAATGGGTCATCGTTATAGCGGCCGTATCATATCGGTGGGAAGGGCATCGCTCCAATATGCCCACACTGACCCCCATTCCACTGCCTAACAAGGTTAACGGGATACGCATAATTTAACGCCATAGCCACTAGCTCAGACGGCTTTTAGATACATGCTTAACCGGGGAACATAAAGCAGACCAGTCCAAGTCCAAGTCCTCTCAAACAAAGTAAGACAATGTGTTTTATATGATTTGTATAAAAATGTGGATAAGAACAGAGACATCATAAAGTACTAAAAAAATATAACAAGTACAGTAGCAGCTGTTTCTTACCTAGTTGTAAATGCTACATACAGGGCAAGATCATCACTTGAGTTCTTGAGAATGCTTCGGCAGTGATTCAGAAATGATGCAGGTCAGATTTATCTTGGCCCCCGGGATGATATTTGACTAGTATTAGAACCGGCCCGCACACTGCCATAAGAAAATATTGGATTATTCATTCAACGTTCAGGTGTTTTCTCTTCGAAAGAAGTTTTGTCTGTGAGCCTGTTGAAAAATGTTTTCACTTGAAATTTCTGACAGAACCATACAAAAATATCGGATTATTCATTTATACATGAAATAATAAACGGAGCACTGTGTTAGGTCTTGGTTCAATAGGTTTTACATTGAACCAGTCCGGCCTTCGGCTTGTAGCAAAACATTTCTTTTGACTTTTGATGTATTTGACTTTGACATTCCTGCTTAAAGGTACAGCTACTTTCTCGTGTTTTTATGTGACTTGTGGAAAGTGCAGTAGAAAGTAGGACAGCTAGATTACCAATACACAGGCGATTGACACGCTTAGGTGTGAGCCAATGGACAAAACAGCTCCCTAGAAACGGACCATGATTTAGGATTGATTTCCTGAGAGAAAGATCATTTATCTGGTTTGCGCAGTGGGGAGATGGTGTAGCAGCAGTGTGTTAGCTCATGTCCCTCTGCCCCTACGTGCTTATATCAGGCTCCTGTCAGAACACCAGCAGCCTATAGCCTAAGGGCTGTTAAGACGTGCCATTATGAAAAATAACGGCTGAGTGTATAAGCTGACCGTACCAACACCAGCTGCTGCTAAACTCGTTAAATTTGGACCCAGGGAAAGCTGAATTCTTTCACAGACTCACAACTGTAGATAAAATGAGGATTTCAAGGGATTAGGAATGAGTATAACGCCACATTGTTTGTACTTGCATCGTGATATTTTGGAATTAAAAAAACGAAAAAACTTTTATTTCATGGCGCCTTTCAAGACACCCAAGGACGTCTTAAAAACATCACACGCATTATTAAAAGTACAGAATATAAAACATTATAAAATTACAAAGAATAAGCCAGTTTAAAGAGGTAGGTTTTGAGATGTGAAAACTAGAAGCGAGAACTTTGTTAAGATCTTCAAACGAGGTAAGGCATCTGCATATCAGTCTGTTCTGCTGGGATTTAGTTAGTTTGATTAATTTCAAACCTGCAGAACACAATTTCACATGTATTTACAGTAATACAGGTTTGACAAACAACTCGAAACAATCAATGGAAGAAGGCATTTAAACTGAGGTCTACATGTTTTATTTAGCACACTGAACGGCTGTTTCTCTATGTATCAAAGTAAAGAAGTGCTGTAGGTGACATAACCTGGTCGCACCACACCATAGTACAAATGTCATTTCGTACTAAGGTCTGGAGGTGCTCCATTGAGCTCTGTTTACAGGTGGGAGGGGTTAACTCCTTTTGCAGATTGAAATGATTGGATCTGAGTATGTAGTGCGCCCTGTGATTATCATTTAGCCTAGCCATCTTCTTTGCCGCTAACGGAGCCTGTGGGGAGTAGCGCCACAATTTTTTCTAGCGATTACATTTGTTAAACATTACCCTTGCTCCGGCTTCAATTTCTTGATAGAACCAGACCGGAATACTTTACTATGGCATTTTTTTCCATCGCCAAACTACAACCTGCCTGTTCGACGCAAACTCTTGGCGTCACCCACAACTAACTACAGCACCTGCTTTCCGCGCTCTCTGAATGGTTGGTCGAAATTCAACCGATTGTAATTGCTAACCCAGGGACTAGACCCAGACGTTACATGCAGGGAAATGATGATTGAACGGAGTGTACGGATGGCTAAGGCCAGGCTGTTGGTGACACATAGAAGTAAGAAAACTGTATTTTCCATCTGTGCTTAAGTCTGTAAATAGCTCAAATCTGCAGACCGACTTTTCCCTTGAGACCTGTTGAAATACAGTAATGGCTTTGGTCCAGGGCCTTTATGAGACAGTACAGTAAGTCATGTCCTGAATCACTGTTTATTTGGTTCTGCTTTTTATACTTCGACATAAAACTAACAGGCGCTTTAAAAGATATGCACATTTTCAACAGGAAGAACAAAAACCCTCAAAGCGTTTAGCAAAAGAAGCAGCTGAATAAACATTTGGGAGCTGAATTTTAAATAAGTTGGTGAAGTGGAGACGAAGAGCTCTGCTTGATGTCTGAGTTCCACCTCAGGTTGTTTTAAAGAACACATTTATTTGTTTCCAGTGTGTCACAGCTGAGAGTGAAATCAGTCAACTGTAGAGGACAGGTATTATTAGATCAATTATATATAAGTATTCATTCCGGACCAATAAACACTCAAGATCAACTGATCCTTTTCCGTGATAATGTTGTAGTAAAAGAAATCGCTGTGAAAGTGACACTGATCCCCGGGTGTACCCTGGCCTCCTCATCATCTCAGACTATGGGCTTTAGAGTGGTTTGTATGTATTGTATTGTTTGTGCGGCACAGTGGCTGAGTTGCACTCTCGCTTGTATGTTCTCCCTGTGACCGTATAAGTTTCCTCTGGGGGCTCCGGTATCTCCTATCACTAAAAACATGTACAATAGTTCTGTCATGCACTTCCTGTACGGTGACCTCGCTCCCATCTCTGTTTGGAGTGAGAGACAAAATGCCCAAAAAACAACAATTGTAAAGTGCTTTGTGACTCTGGTCAGTGAAAGGTGCTATATATATGACTAAAAGGAAATGCACAAATTCCGGGTTGTCGGTCCCTGGACAAGTCTGGTGAACTAAAGCGGCCCTCTTGCTAAAAAGTATGAACACCCCTGCACTATGTGTGTACAGCATTTTACATTTTGCTTCTTTATTAGTGTGAAGACAGAGATTGTATTTTTCTACAAGTTGTGCTATCCTCGATCTTGTGCTGTGCTGCAAAATCTGTTAATCCTAATCTATGTAAATGTAAATGTGCACTTTATTTTCCCCGTAGGGAAATTTGTCCTCTGCATTTGACCCATCCTGACCACTGCTCCAGGAGCAGTAGTCGCCGTAGTAACAGCGCCCGGGAACCCATCTCCAGATGTTAATGCTCGGCTTGGCCAGGACTAACGGAGCTGGAGGATTTTACCTAGCAAGCATTTTTTTAGTGGTAGGGGAAACCGGAGCACCCAGAGGAAACCTATGCAGACACGGGAATAACATGCAAACTCCACTCAGATAGGCCCCGTTCCAACCGGGATTCGAACCCAGGACCTTCTTGCTGAAAGGCGAGAGTGCTATCCATTCAGCCACCGTGCCACCCGTATAGCAAATGTATAGCAAAAAATATTTTACGCTTGTTGAACCTCGTCACAGATTCTCCCTGTGGACCAGTGAACAAACGGAGCACGGCCCGAGTTTTAAACAGAAAGTCCTGCCACAGATGCCCCGAGCACAAGACACTGCTTTAACATTCTCACTACAAGAATCCAGGGCCACCATTCACCACCCACCACCTGTTTCCAAGGCTTTGAAATACACCTCTGTACTTTGGCATGCGCCTGTGCGAGCCCCGGTACACACTCGGAGCTCAAAGCGCCTTTTGTGGACCGCCATCTTTATTCATGAGCCCAGGACCAAAGCCAAGGGCTACTACACAAAGTTTATGTTAAAAGCACAATTAAAACCAATGCATAGTTTATCATCAGCCTTGTTTACAACACTGTGGGATCAACATGGAAGTGTTGCTTAACAGATACATGCACTTGTCAGGGTCAGAAAATGCATCATTATAGGAGTCTGGTATGTTTTTGTGGATTAATGTAATGTGCTGGATGCAGGTTTGTTTTGAATAATTGCCGTACACAGCAAAAAGTTGTGAAAAATAAGTAAAAAATGTCCCAAATTTGGCAAAGCGTATCTTATTTTGAGAACATTTTGACTGCCTTTAAACAAGATTTACCAACGGGACAACGCAAAATGATCTTGATTCAAAAAGATTCAAGAAATGTCTCCCCTGGAATGGGAAAATAAAGCAATAGTTCTTGATATAAGACCAAATGGCTTTAATCAACTCAAATTATGATTAAAAAACACTAATATTTCATCATTTTTTGCAGCATATTGTATAATATTATGTGATGGAATGCTGTTTCTATAAGGTAGGAAGAGTTGGAGAAATCTCTTAACTACACTGATAAAAACTATACAGTTACACCGCTCAGATATTGTATTGTTGAAAGAAAGACACTAAAGAACCACTGGAATTTGCCACTATATAAAAACTTGTCAAAGGTATCAAAATTATCAGATGAATCAATATTACAACTGGAAAGAATTAATGAATTTCCCAGGTTTAGATTTAGGGTGTATTCAGACCTGAAAAGTCCTTTGCTCCGCTTGCTTGATCCGAATCAAAAGTGGACCAAACTTTTTTCTTTTGCTCCGGTTCGTATTCAGACTGTCCTTTTTGCAAGTGAACTTTTTTATATAAACATATTGACACGTGTGACGATCGGCGCTCCTATTGGACAGCGAGAGCTCACGGAGGATAGACGCGGAACCGGCAGAAAACATTGGGGGCTTGTATGTGCAGCATGTCTGCTCTGCCTATGTTTGCTCTTTTTAGAGCAAAACCACCTTCAACATCAACAGCAGCAGCTCATATGACACAGGCCAAACACGTTGTTTTAAATATTGGAACAGCGTCGGAGAATGCGTGAGGAGAAAGCCAAAGAAGACTCTGTCTGTGCGCTCCGTGCCCTGTCCCACACATGGATCTATGACAATAACTCTGTCCCACACATGGATCTATGACAATAACTCTGTCCCACACATGGATCTATGACAATAACTCTGTCCCACACATGGATCTATGATAATAACGGCCCTGTTCAGCATTGTGGATAAACCATGGATCTATAATAACCACGGGACAAACAGACGCTGAGGATCAGGTATGAACCAAAGAACACAATTCACTACATGATGCAGAATATTGCTCTTTGAGACGTGAGTCAAACAGTGTCAGGCTTTTAATAATGCAAATGGTTTGAAGATGCTGCCATTAACATCAATGTATACTGTGAACAGTTGTAACTCCATAAGCCTGTTGCACAGCGTCTCCTCACTGCTCCAGGTCTGCACACGGCTCATTGTTGTTGTGTAGCGTTAGCAGCATAGTTAGCAGCATAGTTAGCAGCATAGTTAGCAGCATAGTTAGCAGCATAGTTAGCAGCATAGTTAGCCGCTGCGTGGCTAATTCCCCAGTTTCTGTCTGCGGCTTGTTAAGCCCAAAAAATGCGCACGTATCTTGGAGTTGTGTCGGATCGACACCGGATGTATTCAGACCTGATTCGACTTGGACCAGAATTCGTTTGGAAGCGGACCGAGACCACCTAAAAAAGTGGGTCTCGATTCGGTTCTTTGGTCCGGACCAGGATTCGTTTGTGTGTATTCAGACCTGCATATAAGGTTCGGATCAGAGTTCCAAACGAATCCTGGTCCGTTTAAAGTGGAGCAAATGTGCAGGTCTGAATACACCCTTAGAGACCCTTCATTCGTCCCACAGTGGGGAAATGTCTGTTTTATCACCCTCATTAGGGCGGCTCAGGGTCTTTCTTTAGTGAACTTTGCAAGTTCACCCCACATCTGCGTAGGTTTCGTCCGGGTGCTCCAGTTTCCCCTACCACTAAAAACTGGAGATGGGTTCCCAGGCGCTGTTACTACGGTGACCCCTGCTCCTGATAGACCCCTAAGTGGCATCAGGATGGGTCAATTGGAGAGGATGAATTGCCTTAAGGGTAAATAATTAAGTGCACATTTACGGGCTTTACCAGTTAAGGAAGAATGAGGAGCACACAGCACAATATAAGTGAAGAATAACTCTATACTAAAAAATCTCTAACTTTAGCATAATAGAGAAGCAAGACGGTTTCTATAATGTCAAAGTCTTTCCCCGCTGTGAAAACCTGCATTTCACTTGTACACATTTCGTTCCCCTGACGGCACCTTCACCACGGAGCCGCATTGTGCCTGGGTTTCTTTGAAATTTGTTGATTGGACAAAATAGTGTTTTTGTGGATCCAGGGGTGACCAAAGTAGGTTATTTTTTTCTCACAGCCAAAAATATGTGTCACAAATACCAGTGATACTTTGACTCTCATAACAAGCCTCAACAGTTTAAAATGTCTAAAGGAAAACACTCTTCAAACCAGATTTTCTAAAAAATATCCACCACTTTCGTCTTTCAAAGTTCATGTTTGGTACAACGATAGAAACCCTTTTGGACATTCCTAAAATAAATAAAAACCTCTATTTCCAACACGACAGGAGTGTTTGGAACTAACTGAAGTATACGTTACCATGGTTTACTGTAGATAAAACATCCAACAAGGCCACTGGTTGTCAACCCCGCTCACTGTTGCTTCTAGATTATTGGAACTTCCTTTTCACTAGAAACCTGTTCATTCCGGTTTAGAAACAGAAAACATTAGGTACTAAAATTTAAGGGTAAGTATACTGTCAGGGATCAAGCAGACAGAGACGGATCGTGGTGCGCCAAACTCTGGAAGTTTATTTAAGTTTCTCTCAAGTTCCAGTGGTTTCCATTGTTTCCTTCTCTCAGACAGAATAAAGGCAGTACACAGTTTATATAGTCATTGTCACGTCACACATCGAAAGACATACGTGTCACAAAGAGACAGTCACATCATAGTCAAAATAATCAGAGTCCTTGTACAGTCCTGCACGTAGGCCATATTGCTATCTAATACTAACAATAGGTTAGACATTTTTGCTTTGCCTGGGCAGTACTACATTACCCCCTTCTCTTGCAGCTCAAAGTTGCACTAACTGACATTATTTTTGTATTCATTACGAAAATTCCATCCATATCCATGCAGTGTATTGGGATATACGTCCTTTTGAAGAATAAGTAGCGCAGATTTGTGCTGCCGTGACATTATATTTTAGATCGAGTTTTCATGAAACAAGGAAGAGAATGTGTTTCGGGTCTCAGATTGTGACCAATCACAGCGGACCGCTGGCCCCCACTTTCTTGAGAAAAGCCACACGTCTCTTGTTAGCACCGACAGCTGAGTTAGCACAACAAGCGGCAGAGGCTAACCTGAAACTTACTGTGTCTTCGTTACTGCTTACACAGCGAAACATCCATCCATAGGTGGATTGGTCCGCCTAATTGTCAATCATTCTCGGGATATGTAACGTAAGGCTGTTGTACGTGCTCGTCAAACAAGACAAGAGTGTTTTTTGGGAGATTTTGTCACACGATGTTGTGCGCTGAAAGGTTGGGCTTCCCATTGATGCTTCAGTCGCCAAGTTTCTACTCTACAGGTAAAGTTTGGCCTTCCATTTGGAAGAATCCATTTCAAATCACTCCCAGTAAAAGTTTTCCATGTCTATATCTGACACAGTGAAATCTTCTTGGAAGGTGAGCATGTGTGAGCCTCACCAACAACTGTGATCATGCAAAGAACTGGTGGAGAGTCCGGTTCTTTCCAAAAATTTGGAAAAGAAAAACTCAATAACCCAGTAGAAAAAGGTGAGAAACCTCAGGAAGACCCACAACGAGAGAGATCCACTCCCACGGACGGGCTATAGATCTAGGGCTATGACCAGATTCTTGATAATACATTTGCTTCTCAGACCTGACCCGAGCTAAACTCTGTCCTGGTTCCCCACCCTGGCTCCAGATTTCCGGTGACATCTGCTCCTTTCCTTGGTCTCCAGTCTGAGCAGGTGCTGAGAGCGACAAAGTATGACGATCTTTTTCTGCACATCACTTTGCAGAGCCTTGACTTTTATGCCCTGGCTTTGGTCCAGATGAGGCTGTACTTGCTCCCCAGGTGCCCTCCCATCACTCACCCATGTGTCATCTCATCTTCCTGACCCGTGCTGACTCAGACCACCCCTCTGCGCATTAAAAAAGACCGCCTCCCAGGATCTAAATTAACCCCGTGAGTTTGTATTATATTTTATTTCTTTTTTCCTTGCCGATGCAGGAGGGGCTAAGGACAGTGGTGATCCAGGACACTTTACATTCTACGACATTTATGGACATTTATGAACATGTATGGACATTGGTCATCTGCCCCTTATGGACCAATGGCTTTATGTGTTTTTTTTTTTTTTTTTTTTTTTTTTTTTTACACCATTGCACTTTTAGACGTTTAAACTGTTTGGAAAGTTTAGATTTGTTTCCTATTTTGCTAAAGCCACAGATTTTATACATGCTTCTTCTTATGCTAAAGTTGGAGTGGATGGTTCATTTATCTTGTGTTGTGTGCTCCTCAGTCCTACTGTTGTGTAACCGGCGATCAAACACAAACAAAGGATCTCTCAATTTGAATCTTAATCTTTGATCCTCTGATCTGTGTTGGCGAATTTTAATGATTTTGTATTGTCCTCAGAGAAAACTACTGTTGTAATTTAGGGCTATACAATAATACATTGGATTATTGTATAAAGAGATGAACATTTATTTAGTTGTTTTTGTGTGGACCCGTTCCCACAGCAACAGCAGGGAAAAAGACACACAAAAAAACATCATAGTGTAAACTTATAATAGATTGTTTTCATGCTTTGAATCAGTCTGAGATAAAAGTACAAAGCAGCCAGCGACGCTTGTGTGCGCAGTGGCATCTAGTGGAGAGAATCTAAAGCCACAGAGTACGGCGCAGGGAGAAAGAAGGAGCTAAATGTGTGAGAAAATTGTTTAAACAAACTGCAATGAATGAGACGAACAGATAAACACATTCACACGGACACAGAACGATAAAGAATTGAACCTCTTTGAATGTTTTTCAGACACGACTTTCCATTTATTTCCTAAAAGAATATGTCATTTATATATATACATGTAATTTGTTGGGATAAGAAAGCAATCTGTTTGAAGGACGTAGCAAAACACACAGTATTGTACGTATTAGAATGACTTGAATGCAATGACATTCTCAGTCTTATGTTAGAAATGTCATGGTGTGGATTTTATTTCTGTGTTGGCTGTTTGTTTGTTGTTTGTATGTGTTTGTTTTCACCTGGACTTTGGGCATTTTTGGGTCCTATTTGTCACACACAAGATACAAGCTGCGACACAGAAGTTTCAAGCTGCAAAAGAAAAATAACTGAATAATAAAAACAGACGGGCCACACTCCCCGCTGTGGTCTCTGGAGAAGTGAGGCCCGAGTGCGAGCCAAGGTGAAGGCCCCCTTGTCTCTGTTGATGGTCCGCTGCCTGATTTCAATCGCCTCTCGAATCCATCTTTTGTATTTCTGTTTTCTGTTCCGACTATTTTTGTCCCAGTCCCAGTCCAGTATGTGATCTTTTCTTTTGCAGCAGTCAGATGTCGCTGATTTGAGGTTTTTCTGTGTTGCTTTTTCCTCGGTCGATCGTGTTAGACGCACTGCTGTTTCTTTTTTGCATTCTTCTGATGTTCCTTCCTTCCTGTTTCTCCGATTTGTTTTATCGCAGGTTCTACTTGGTATTTCCTATAGGACTTTTTCTGTGGTCCTATATTGTCTTTCTGTGAATAAGTAAGTAAGTAATCTTTATTTATATACCGCCTTTCACAGACCAGAGTCACAAAGCGGTTTACAATTGTTATTATTTTTGGGCATTTGTCCTCTCACTCCACACAGACATGGGAGCGGGGTCGCCAGTACAGGAGGCACATTCCAGCCCTATTGTGCATGTTTTTAGTGGTAGGGGAAACCGGAGCACTCGGAGGAAACCCACACAGACACGGGGAGAACATGCAAACTCCACTCAGAAACCCAGGACCTTCTTGCTGAGAGGCGAGAGTGCTATCCACTCAGCCACCGTGCCGCCCATAGAATAAGGATTTGTCTGAGATTTTTGTCTGGTTTGATTATCACATTGACGTGGCCTTGGTATGTATAGTATGGTTTTGTGTACATACTACATACTTCCAAAAGTCAATTAACTACTAACCCAAAGAACCTTAATCGCTCCAGACAGTTTGATTACAGATACCATAAACAAAACAGACTTTTTTGGTTCACCAGTTCACCTGACACTGAATCTTAAACCTGGCTCATGGCGTTGTGATTCATTCGCTGCAGTGTTGAAAAGATAAAAGTGCGAGAGAAAGAAGTGTATTATTTTTTTTTTCATTTCTCTCTCCGCAGTGAGGCTCCCAAAGCGCGTGAACGATGGTAGGATTGGGAGGGGGGCACTTTATCAAACGCATACGCTGAACTGTGCCCAGATACAAAGGTGTAGTGCAGGCTGCAGTACACTGACTAATGCCTCTGAGCCGCTTTCAAAAACCCAGACAACAAAACCTGCAGAGGAGTTATGTGCTTTTTGACATCCAGCGTTTTTTAAAAAAGTATTAGATTTAGATTTTTTCCAGAAAACGCCATTTTACTGTCTTTATTAACCGTAGATTACTCAGAACTCGCATCCATCTCAATTATCTCCATGGAGACGGAGACAGCGGTCAAGTGAAAGCAATTCCGTTCAATTCAATGCAATTTATTTTTGTGTTGCCCTAAATTGACAACTGTTGAATTTGTCAGCACAGATTAGAGAATCAAACAGTGCAAACACGGAAAATGCGATGATGATTAAAAAGACGTATGCTTATGATCGATGTCCAAAAGCCTTCGTTGGACAAGTGTTGAAAATTAGCAAGGTCTTGCTAAAACACTAAAGGCAGTGCATCTGGTCCGTCCAATGTAACTGTTGGGTCCATATCGAAGTTAAAAAAAATATAAAAAATGTGTAAGATGTTTGTTGAATGGCAAGTGTCCTGGATCATCACTGTCGGCAATAAGGAAAACTAAAAAAAAAAACTTCATGACGGAAATGATTATTATTTTTTTTATATACAGCAGTTAAATCACTGTTTATTCAAGATGCTGGTTCTGGACTGGTTCTGGTTTTCCACCAGAGATGAGACAGTGCTAGTTACCATAGCAACTCACTGTTTATTGTCAGCTGTTGGTATTCTTTCAACAGCTGTGTGTCTATAGAACTCTCGCCTCTCAGCAAGAAGGTCCTGGGCTTGAATCCCGGTCGGAACAGGGTCTTTCTGATTGTAGTTTGCATGTTCTCCCCGTGTCTGTGTAGGTTTCCTCTGCGTGCTCCGGTTTCCCCTACCGCTAAAAACATGCACACTAGGTAAAATCCTCCAACCGAGCATTAACATCTGAAGATTCCCGGGCGCTATTACTACGGCGACCACAGCTCCTGGGTCAAATGCAGAGGACAAATTACCCTATAGGGTCAATAAAGTGCACATTTACATTTACAACAAATGTAATTTGTTGTAATTTTTTTTTTCCTCAGCGACAGTAGCTCAGTTGGTAGAGCATTGGCCTTAAGGCCAGAAGGTCGTGGGTTCAATTCCCACCTCTGCACCTTCTCCACCGACTCCCACTGATGACTGCTGTCGTTGTGTCCTTGGGCAAGACACTTAACCCCACTTTGCCCAAAGCCCCCACTGAAAGATCAAGGCTATGCTCACACTCAGAGAGCAGCCGTCCTCCTGTGGACTCACCACCTGCAGAGGGTCAGTGAGGGGCTGGTGCTATGAGACTTGGGTGGCATCTCTGACTGCCACCCCCCTGACCCAGAAATGGATTAAAGGGTAGAAAATGGATGGATGGATGGATGGATGGATGGTTTTTTTTTCCTGTATTTTAAGTTTAATCACTAATTAAAAGCTACTAAATGTATATGTATTACTTTTAATAAAACTTGTAGAAACCACCCAGGAACAGGCAGAGCGTCAGAACAGGAGGTTTAAACAGTATCAATCAATGTTTTTTTGCTTTTGAATCCTCACTGACCATGGTTTCTCATCAGCGAGTCATTTTAGAGTAAACCTCAGACTTCACTTTGGATAGTACGTGTCAATTTAAACTAATCATACATTTTGATAGATAGTTTAAAAGTAGATAATGTTTTTATTCTCTGATCTGTGTTTTCCAATCGACAGCTTTGTAAAATCCTGGATTATGGGCGAACAACAACTTTCCAGAACCTTATCATCAAAATGAAACGTACCCACCTGAATACACATTGATTACAGGTTTCAGAAATATGTCCCTCACTGTCAGCCACTCTTCTCTCCGTCTGCCCCAGGGCTGTTATGGCTCCGACGTTCATTTTCCAGCACGACTGAAGAGAATGAATAATGCATCCGATGGTCTTTATGTCTCGTTGCTCTGTGTTGGTCCCTGGTTTGGCCAATGCTAATTCTGACCAAGTTGCTGGAGGCGCTGTCTGCGGTCGCCCACTGCTCCTGACAGGTCACTTCAGTGGATGTGGGAGAATGGGTACAATGAGAACAGCACATGTCTCCAGTGACAAGAGCTCGGAAAAGTCCTAAAGCTCAGACGGTTATGGGGACTGTGTGTGTGTGTGTGTGTGTGCGTGATTACAGACATGGTCAATATGGGAATCATGCCTAATATAAAAAACAAAAAAAGATAAGAAAACCTACATGGAAGTACGTAAAATACTGCTTTGAATAATAAAAACATATCTGAACAAGAATATTTTTGAAAATAAGAAAATAATGCTAGCCCCAAATTACTGATTCTGGTAAAAAACATACATTTCAAGTGTTATTTACTTGTTTTCAGAAATATAGCATGAAATACTTAAAACAAGCATGACAAAAAAAATAACTGCTGAAGATCATGAAGTATCATTTCCTTGAAAAATCTCATAAGACAAGATAAATTCAAGCAAAAAAGACAACTCAATGTTTAAAAATAAGCATAATTTTTGTTATTTTTTGTAAATAAATCTGACCATGATTTTACTTTTTTCAGTGAAAGTTACATAGATTAAAGGGTAGAAAATGGATGGATGGATGGATACTTGCCAATACTGAGTTCCGATACGAGTACGTTGTGTTATTCCTGTGAAATCCAAAAACAAATGCAAGTGAAATTGTAATTGTTTTTATGACATTTCAACTTTAAGAAAATGCTTTAACAATTAAACATTAGACACACGAGTACGAGTATGAGCCAATGGTACGACCCGATATCCAATACCAGTATCGGTATCGGTGCATCCCTAATTTAAATTTGACTGCTTTGTGGTGATGGGTTATTCCACTTTTTCCCACTGTTTTTTTGAGTCGTTCCTTGACAATCCAGGAGGGTCTGAGGACTGTGACGCTCCCAGACCTTCATCAACATTTATAGACGTTGGTCATCCATCCAAAAAGTGATGAAAAACAAGCCAAAAAATAGCTCAAATTTGGCACAATGTACAGTATATCTTAATTTAAGGACATTTGACCAGGGCGACAGTAGCTCAGTTGGTAGAGCAGTGGCCTTTGAGCCTGAAGGTTGTGGGTTCAAGTCCACCACAAGACCTTCTTCACGATCTCCACTGATGACTGCTGTCGTTGTGTCCTTGGGCAAGACACATAACCCCACTTTGCCTGAAGCCCCCACTGAAAGATCTCAGCTCCTGTGGACTCACCACCTGCAGGAGGATCAGTGAGGGGCTGGTGCTCTGTGTACTGGGTGCAGCTCTGACTCAGAAATGGATTAAGGGGAAGAAAATGGATGGATGGATTGACTGCCTTAAAACAATATTTGTCAAGGGGGCAAACAAAATGATGTTGTTTTAAAAAATATGCAAGTGGGGAAATGTCAGTGTTGCCTTGTCAGTAAGTATGAGGAGCACTCAGTACAAGATAAATGAACAATATCTCAATAATAATATACTCACATACAATACAAACTCAAAAATTAGCATACTAAGAAGTAGAAAAAAAAACCTCTACAGCTTTAGCAAAACAAAGAAACAAGAATGAAGTATAAAATCTCTGACTTTAGCAGAATAAAGAAGCAAGTCTAAAATGAAGTATGTAAATAAGTATGGGACAAAGTGAGAGTGGACACATGTGTTTCTGTTTTGCACATTCTGACATTATTCAAATGATTATTGCACAGATGAGCTTGTCAATGATACAAAACTAAAAAGACAAACATATGTGCACTTCCAAATTCAGTCTTGCCGCATCACTCTGCACTCTGCCTCTGTCTGTGGAAGCTCCTGGACACGAAGCCTCAGCCGTGAGATAAGGAGCACAATCTTTGTTTCCTTTGGCTCTGAGAACTTTCCAAAAAAAAAAAAAACAGATCAGATTTCCGTGTTTAGACAACCATGATGAACTCCCAGCACCGAGCGTGTGACAGTGTGCGGCCGGCCACTCTTAAAGAATGAAAAATCCTCTGAAATAAACGTGAAAGCAGCAGCAGACAGAGCAGAGAAGAGAGAGCTGAGAGGGCTGAGGCGCTGCTCCTGTCACAGCCTCCATCACAGACTACAGCACTGACACAGGGCTACATCTCCCCCTGCTGGCGTCAGATGGGACTGCAGGTCTGCTACAACAACGCAGTCACATGTTTTTGGAAATAGGGGAAGCTAAAAGAGTCACAGGCACTTTAATGAGCTCATTTATGCAGTTGTTTTTAGGTGAAAATCTCCAATTTCTTGCGCGAGAATGTGGAGTAGTTTAAACTTGCTTCTTTATTATGCTAAAGTTAGAGATTGTATTTTATTTTAGTACAGTTATTGTCACTACTGTCTGGAAATTATGATGCAACACAGTGGGACGAACAAAGGATCTCTATCTTATAATATTTAGCTGAATCCATGCAAAAAAAAACAAAAAACATAAGACATAAGATTTACATTGCATAATAATTGTATAAATCTATAAACTATTATTGTTAACTATTTGCCCATTGAACATGAATGATATTTTTTTTTCTTTTTACATTTGTGGCTTTAGAATGGGAGATATTTTTGGCAGAAAATACGTTACAAAAACCTGGACCAAAAAAATAAAACAATAAAATTATATCGACATGAATCTCCCTATGCTACCACCAGAGGGAGTAGTTTAATATGTTTTGGATTATTTATTATTGCATCCTTAATGTTTAATTAGTTCTTCATTGGTATTTACTTAGTCCTTATTCTACATGGCCTTATATAACTTTTAACTTACTACTGACTGACACTTTCTCATTTGGGTCAGGGTTAGGGTACACCAATTAGCATTTAATTAGCTGTTAATCAGTGAGGACTAATCTAAAGTTTGTACCTATCTTTTTTTATGTATCCAGAGCTGTATTATACGAACAAAGGGGAAATAATCAGCAGCATCCTCATTCTCCATCTTCTGTGTTTCTGCTCAAGTTCCATATCTGACCCTTTGTGATGAGAACAAAGCCGGGGTTCAGGTGCTCACCGCAGGAAGCATGCTGGGAAATAACACGCCTCTATTGATGTCTGAGTGATCAGCATTTCTGGCTCATGTGCCGCTTGATCCATTTCCATATCCAGTCCTCAGATCAGAGCTTTGGCCTCGTTGGAACGCTGAGTTTGTTGTGTGGGAAACATGAAAGAGTTACGGCTGTTAATGTGTGATAATAAAGCTACACTGCAGAGGTAGCTAAGGCAGAGAGGGTTAGCTATAGCTTCATCTCCTTCATTTGGCTGGAGGCGAGATTTGGGAATATATTTATGAAAGTGCGTGTCATGATGGAATGAAGTGAAGGAGGAGCCAAAAAAGCGGGAATGTAAAAATAATGACTTAAAGGTATACAAGGAGGATTTTCCCATGTTTTAGGAGAGAATGATTGACAATTGGGAGGGCCAATAGTCTTGATGATCCACCCGGAAGTAGACAATCCTCTTATATACCTTTAATGAAGACGATAACATAAAAGCCCAGGGTCAAAAATCCAAACAAAACTCAGGTACAAAGACAGACAAAGACAAGCAAAGAGAATGGACCAAGGGGAGAGGAGCACAGGTACAACCCACAGAGACACAGGTGAAACACATTAAAGCTGCACTAACTAACTTTATTTTTGTATTCATTACGAAAATGCTATCCATGACCATGTAGTGCATTGGGATATACGTCCTTTTGAAGAAAAAGTAGCGCAGACTTGTGCTAGCGTGACCTTAAATTTTAGATCGAGTTTGATGAAACAAGGAAGATAATTTTTTTCGGGTCTCAGATTGTGACCAATCACAGCGGTCTGTTAGCATAGACAGCTGAGTTAGCACAACAAGCGGCGAAGCTAACCTGAAACTCTCGTCTTCGTCACCGGTTACTGCTTACACAGCGAAACAGCCATCCAAAAGAAAGTCTCGTTCCTCCGCGCTTCCCGGTTCTATCGTTCTGTGGTCACGCCATCCACGTGCAAATCCATATCCATTTATTATCCATATTGGGAGACACTAGCTCCGTCCCAACAGTGGGTGTGTGTGTGGGGGGCGATAGCTTCGTGGGTGCGGGGAGGGGAGCAGAAAGAGAGAGGCCAGCGAGTCCGCGGCTTCAAAATCCCAAAGTCAGTTAGTGCAGCTTTAAGGCAAGGCAGTTGCTAAAAACAGGGGAAATGGGACAGGAAGTCAAACTTAGAGAACTGATGTCAAAATAAAACCGAAATCTACACCATGACAGTGCGTTTTGTCGACCACAGAAACAGAGTGGAAAAAATATGTACAGTTTTAGACCTAAATTCAATAGAAAATATGTGGAATGACCAAAAAACTGCTGTTTACAAACGCTCTCCATCTCGTTTGACAGAGCTGGAGATGTTTTGTAAAGAGGAATGGGCTAAACTAGGGGTGTCAAACTCCTTTTGATTGGGGCCTGAAGTATAAAAGCGGTTGAACTTGTTTTTTCCTACATATTTTCTCTCTGACTGCAAAAAGTGGTTCAAATTAAGACAAAAAATGCTCACATTTGGCAAAAAGATACAAGATTCCAAATTTCTCTTGGAATGAGAAAATAAAGTTCTTGAAATAAGAAAAACTGGCAAAGCTTGTTTTAACACAGTCAGAATGTACTCAGATTAATATAAGAAAAAAAAAACCACTCGATTCAGGCAAATATTATCAAATTTTTCATCATTTTTTTTCTGTGAAATAGTAAAAAACAAAAGTTACCTGCACATAGTTGGGAAATGGATAAAGCAAAAAACAAAAAAACTTAATCTGAGTTTTTTGCAGTATTTGTTACGATTTTCCCAAACCTCAGTGACGGTGGAGGGCGGTGGAGGGCGGTGCAGGGCAGAGAGGACGAGTCGGGACCAGACATTATTTATAGTAAAAGTCGAACCGCAGAAAGAAGCCACAGCTAACGAGGGTGACCTCCGGACGGTCCCCGGGGGAGAGAGGGCACCGGCCTGACCCCGCCTCACCACCTCACTGCCTCTCCGGGCTCTTTGGGTGGTGTTGTTACGGTCTCAAAAAAGAAGCAGGACTGAAAAGGAGATGGAACAATAAGATTACATTCCCACCTCGAGACATTCTGGTCCAGTGAGTTTTCATTTGCCCTGGACAAAAAAAAGACATCTTTAAAAGTCCCATATCTCTTGTAATAATATTTCATTGGCAAATCAAATTTTCATCTCTTTTTGCAGTCTGTGATTCATTGTTTGTGTTTTTGTGCATGTTTGAAATACATACATAAATGATAGTTTTGTTTAGTGTTCCTCCCGAACCATTTGAAAGTATTGCCAAATATCACTTAAAGAACTATGAGGTTCCTATGATGCAATTTGACTTGACATTAAAGGTATAGGACAATTTTCTGCCCTTTCTGTATTTTTAGTTATTCTGTAAATTGTAGAATTACTCTGTGAGATCTGGTTCATTATAACTATAATACACATACTTTTTCCAGTGGGTGTTTTTTTAATTTTTTTTTAATGGGCAGTACACTTTTAATGTACTGTGATTTGAGCACTTGAGTTGCCTTTCATTCATTCATTCATTCATTCATTTTCTACCCCTTTATTAGTCCATCTCTGGGTCACCCAATGCACATAGCACCAGTCCATCGCTGATCCTCTGCAGGTGGTGGGTCCACAGGAAGATGCTGCTACATAAGTTGTGCCATGGTCGGCACTAGATCATATACGGAATCGGGACGAAACCGGAAGTAACAATCCTACTTTCAAATTAGTTTTAGACTAATAAGTCCTTAAGTGGTGACTGGTTAAGTTTTAGGTGTCTGATTAAGATTGTTAAGGTTAGGGTTAAGGCTGGGTTGGGGTTATTCTATGGGAATGGCTGGTTTAGTTTAGGCATGAATAGGTAGTTTGTTATATTTACTTCCGCTTCCGTCCAGATTCCGTATATGATCTAGTGCTGACCGTTGTGCCACAGCCTTGGTCTTTCAGTTTGGGCTCCTGGCAATGTGGGGTTAAGTGTCTTCCCCAAGGACACAACGACAGCAGACATTAGTGGGATCAGTTGGAGTAGGTCCCATAGTGAACTCGAACCCCCGACCTTCAGGCCCAAAGGCTCTACCAACTGAGCTACTGTTGACTCCTCACTTGAGGTGCCTTGTGTATGAATTGTGCAATACAAATAAACTTGCCTTGCTTTTAAACATTCTAAACAATACAGAAAGCAGGACACTATTTCTTGTTTTCAGAATTTCACTAATTTGAATCTAATCTGTGCTCACAAATACCTGATCCAAGCTGATTCATGTTTTAAAAATCATATGTCCATTTAAATCATAATAGTCTTTAAAATCCATCTGGAAAGTCTCCCTCCAGGTGTCAGTGTGATGTATGTGCATAATAAACCACAAGAGGGCAGCATCACAAAATCTACTAAATAAACAATGCCTCCCACACGGTTCTGGAGCTGCTTCACCACACTCCACACACTGAGCTGTCAGAGAGGACTGATAGAATCTACTGGAGAATAAAGTACACGGGAATATGGTTTTAGGGTTACGTTTGTAGAGGGAGTTAAAACGAAAAGGAAATTCTATCTTTTTCTCTATCAATATCAGCTTTAAAGATGGGTTACCTACTTGTTTCCATGAGTAAGACACAGAAAGAGCCTTGACAAAGCAGAGCGCTGTGATAAAGAGACAAGTGTATCAATATTTGACACTTTGGGCTGTTCCTAAAGTTCTTATGTGTATTTTTATAAAACACAGTTAACATCAATTATCATTAAACCATCTTTAAACATAACTGAACATAGATAATAATGCAACATAATGAGACAATCTTATTTGGGTTTTGCCATTTGTTTGGATCATAGACTGTAAATATTAACAAGTGTATTCATGCTATCTCCATCGTTCAAAATAAATGTGCCACCACTTTCGCCTTCTTTGGGCTTTTTCAAAATGGCCGCAGGGCAGGAAAATGTGAAAAAACGTATTTGCGCATCCCTTCATTTGACGCGTGCCTTCAAAAGTCCATAGCTGCTAAACTAGACTGGTCCACACAAGCAACTTTCCCCTCAGCATTGACACACATCCGGAACGTTGCGTTGGACCAAGAGCCGACTTTTGGACCATCATGTAAAGCCGATTTCAAGAAGAGAGAAGACGCCATACAAAAGCATTGGGTAATTCTCTTTCCGGGTACACCCCCCACCAGCTAGGATTGCAAGCCTGTCAGCGCACATGCTCATGGACCTTTTGGAGCTGGGACCCGCTCTACTGGTTAAAATTGACAAATTTACTTTCTGGTTTTGGATAATGACATCACAATGAGCATACAAAAAAAGATTCATTTAAAAAACAAAAATTAACTGTAGTGAAGATGAAATATCAATGCGACTGTTTACACATAGTTTTTGTTGCATTTTTCACTGAAATTTCCGGACTCATATCAGAGGAGTTAAATTCACTGGTGTCTAATATTAATCCCAAAGCTAACGAGCTAGCAAGCTAATAGCCTCATTCCAGTTATTGCTCCACATTATTATTATCTAAACTGAACACGTCACTGCAGGTCATAAAGAAGAAACATTTATAGCTCAAAAGTCCAATCACCCCCAGGTTAAAACAATACCAATACTTTACTGTTGTGTAGTTAGAAAATCTGACAGAGTTTCATTCAGAGATAGAAAAATAAAAATCAGTTTGCTTCACACAAAACAATCTTTTTTTTTATACTTTTTTGTCTCAGAAGTCAGAAAATCCAAAGCTCCCTCTGATTAATTATTCTTCATCACTTTTAGCGGTGTATGGTATTCACGGTCATTAGTAGTTTTTAGTTTTAATTTTAAATATTTGTCCATGCAGCGATTCATCTATAAATGCTGCGGTTCTTCTTGTCTTCTAGATTTCCAGTCCACGTTTAGATCCAAGTTTCGGTCGCACATAGCAACACTGCAGCGCCAAAGTTGATAGAGGTCTGGGATGAAGGACTTAAGGAGTATTTTGGTCTTGCCTCAGGACACTTTTGACTCAGACGGAGCAGATCCATTTCGGGAGAGAGAGCTCAGGTGCAGAATAGTTATGCAATATGCAGTGAAGGCCGAGCACGGAAGGTTTGTGAGGTCAGAAAGTCGGTTTTAAAGATCAGTGCGTTTGGATTTTGTGCAACGAAATGTCACTGTTTTTAAAGACTAAAATCTCTGAGAATGCACTGATCTTTAAAACCGACTTTCTCTCAGTCTGGAGAAGACAGAGTTCCCTTGAGGAACTCAATCACATGGGAAAAGCTCAGATTAGAGCCACTGTTCCTCCACATCGAGACTGATGGATGTGGAGGAATACGCTGGATGGACCCTAAAGTCTGGTCTAATGGCAACTGACAAATTTCTCCTGGATGAGCTGGAGAAAGCCTGAAAGTATAGGCTGGCAATGGATAAAGCGGAAGACAATGGATGATTGTTTTGCAAAGAATGGACAGACCAGAGGTATTCTTTAATCTGTTTAATAAATATGATTGTAAATGCATAAAACAATTACACACAGCACAGTTGAGGTCGATCAAACCATTTTACACCTTTGCGCCTGTTCTCATAGAAAATCTGTACAATAGTAAAACTTTTTTGTGTTATTCATGTTTATATAAAAATAATTACTATCTGGTTGATTTTTCAGAAGGCGAGGGAGAGGAAGAGGGAGAGCGGACCAACGCACAGGAGGTCGGAGAGAATCGGTCCATTACTGTATATAAAAGTGGGTCAGAGAATCTCATTAATATCAATAATATATTTACAATAATAATTACAATATTACTTTACATTTGATTTGTTGTATACTTTAAATTATTTGCTAAATGTGTTTGTAGTTTACACACATGCATCTACATTTTACAAGAGGTCTGCTTTTGGAAATAAGTTTAGTCATTTCCTCTAAAAAAGCAACAGTTTAGAAATACTTTTTTAAAGAAAGTATGTTGAATTTTAGCAACACACAATTTTTCAACCTTGTCACCAGGGGCGGAGCTGTCTCACTCCCAAAATGACTCTTTGGTTTCACAGAAACAGATTTTCTAGGCATCAATTTCAAGTCTGTATCACTACCAACCTTTAATAATTTGAAGGATGAATATATAGATACAGTACATGCCAATTAGTAGATTATATCTCTGAGTCTTTCCCAGGGTCAGTTCTATTTAACACATCAGGCCAATGTTGCAAATCTGCAACATCTCAGAATGCGTTGCTTGTGAAAGTCTCTCTCAAAAAAGGATTGTATATTTCTACTCCATATGATAATGTTCCCCAAATATCAGATTCTTCCTGTCATGAAAACTTAATTCAACCCTGAGAGGGTAAATATCTGCTTTTCCATGGACCCGTTGTTTTGTTGTTAACCAACCCCTGAGCTCTGGTCGAGGTCTCCCTCTTCCTCCGACAGGTGTGATTATGCTGTATATATATATTTATATATATTGCTTTGAAAATATAGTTCAAACTGGATGAGACAGTTTTACATCGGGAAAACATTTCCTTTGTTCACTTCAATACTGTTCGTATAAGGATCTGTGATACACTGTAAAAAGCTTTCCAACCATCAATATCATCTGTAGATTGAAACCATCTGGAGTAAACGTACAGTATATGCAGATCATTTCATAAATTGAAGTATTATTCATATTAACAAAAACATTCAGTGGTTTTTAGGTTGAAGTTATAATTCACAGCAGTCTCATAAAGCAGAGCTTCATAAAACATGTGTAACATTATGTAAAAATATCCATATGTGTATTGTTTCTGAAATACCGACCGTTTTAAGGAAATAAACTTCATTTCATCACTGCAAAAAGTGACAAAAAAATAAGTCAAAATTGGCAAAATGTATCTTAATTTGAGCACATTTCGACTGGCTGAAAACAAGATTTGCCGATGGGACAAGCTTCAGATCTATGCTGCTAAAATCTGGAACAGTCTCCCTGAAAATGTGAGCCGTGTCTATACTCAGACAACGTTCAAATATACACACAACTGAAAGACTTTATCTCCATTTTCAATGCACTGTGGGTATTATGATTTTTTAATCCCTTAGTGATTTTAATAATTGAATGTCTTGTGTGATTTTAATGATCTAATGTTTTTAATTACCTGCGATAATGATTGTGTTTTTAATGGTTATTTTGGAGTTTGTTTTACGTGATGATTTGTGCCTTGTGTGACGTGGATTGTGAGGCTCTTTGTGTTGCCCGGTGTATGAAAGGCCCTCTATAGATACAGATTGAATGATAAAATAAGATAGGATAGATTTTATTGATCTCACACTGGAGAAATTTACAGATTGATTGAAAAAGAAACAAGAAATGTCTTCCTTGAGAATTAGAAAATAAAGCAACAGTTTTTGATATAAGACTTAATGGCTTTGTCCCCTTGGCAAATCTCGTCCACGTGATTTAAGCAATTATTACCTCATATTTTATCACTTTTTGCTTTGATGCCATTTGATACAAAATCCGTTGTTGTGCCGTAAACCGAGACGTGTCCCGATGCACTCATGTACACGTTATATATAACAGCTGTTCTCTGTTAAGTATGTTTGTTATTAAAGTACACAAATATTCTAACATAGACATTCATGTTTTACAAAATAAATGTGTGTTCACTCTTGACGACGTACTTATTCCAAAAAGTATATGAATAAATAATAACACTACCGCTGTCGGCTTCAGGTGACAGCCAAACCGAGAGGAGAGTGATGAGAAATAGTCCTTCTCCGCGAGTCGAACGTCAAAAGTCATGCCGTGGTCCTCAGCCAAAGTCAAAGTTTTCATTTTTATATAAATACATGACGACTTCAAAAGTTCCAGATGATCCTGTACAGAGTCTGTTCTGTGAGAGCGGAGCACAGAATGTCCAACATGCACAGGTGTAAAGCTCCAAACCTTTTGAGTCCGAAACGGTAAAAAGTGTCCATGACGACGGAGCGGGAAGAGAATCCTGAATCCGTGATCAGACGATGTACGTGGGGAGCTCTGTGGAAAACTTCACATGATGGACATGAGGTTTCATACATCCTGCAGGGGGCGCCACAGAGAGAGAGACAGGTTAATGTATATCTATAAGTGTGTGTGTGTGTGTGTGTGTGTGTGTGTGTGTGTGTGTGTGTGTGTGTGTGTGTGTGTGTGTGTGAGGGGTATTTCAAGTGGTATTTTTACTGTTTTTTACTTCTGTCTCACATTAAAGTACATCTGTGACATGTTAGAGCCATATGCACCAACCCAGGGACTGGCCTCCAGCTTGTGCTCGGAGTCAGGACTAAACAGAGGCAGTGTTTCAGATTTCTGCAGCTAAAATTGGGAACAGTCCCAAAATGTGAGACAGGCTTCTGACAGTGTTCGAATCCAGGTTAAAAACAGTTCTGTTCAGCTGTGCATACAACTGAAGGATTTAATCTTTTTAATGGACTGTGATTATCTAATGTTATTGTTCTACATTTGTGTCTTAACTGTGGATTTTCTGGTCTGTGTTGACGATTTCACCGGTTTTGTTAAGTCCTCTGAGATAATTAGTGTTGTGATTCTGGGCTATGCAAGAATAAATGAAATCGAATTGTTATTGTTTGTCTTGAAAATTGTAAAGTACTTTGAGTTGTCTTGTGTATGAACTGTCCTATACAAATAAACATGCCTTGCCTATCAGACAGATACCGGCAATTGGCCTCATGGAAGAGCATTATTGACTAAAGCAGTTTTTGTTGTTATAAAATGCACTCATTCAGTTGGACTCCCACTGGGCTTTGGTCCTAAAAAACGTGATGATCAGATTAGCACCTGTCTCACTGAGGGGGATGTGACGGTGGTGTTGATCAGAGATGAAAGCGTATGAGTGAAATGAGCAGAAAACAATGCAAAATGAATGCTCAAACAGAGAACACAGAATGGTGATACAATGGGAAATAAAACATGAGAAAATGCAGAATGACGTGAATCGGCTCCACCACAGTGCGATGTGAATTATTCAGTGTAGCCAAGACTTTTGAATGGACACAAAGTTACGCAATACAAAAAGACAGCATGGCTAACCGTTTAAAGTTGTGTACAAAAATATCAATGTAAGAGGTGTTTTATTTGAAGAAGGGCTGGGAAAGAGGTAAAAAAAAGTGACATCCTAACCCTTTGGATGATCTGTTTAAAGGAAAAAGCTTGATATTCAAATTTCAAATACATTATTAAAGTAGCAATATGTAAGATTTTCATGTCAAGTCATCATTAAATGGACCTAATCTGTCAAAAGGCATTAATAAACCATGCTCTTTTTGAATACTTCTATAACTGACAACAGTAGTTCAGCATGTGGCCGCAGAACTTAAAAAGGTCTCGTTATGATTCTCAAATAATTAATCTTTGAGAAAAAAGGTGTTGGTTACAGATTTGTTGTGGACAAGACTCTTGTCTATTCAGATATTATGTTCGTCTGCATATCTGGCAACCTGAGTCAGGGAGAGAGGGAGACGTTGCAGTACCACTTTTTGCCAGATTTTTACATACTGCTCCTTTAATATTCATACCAAACAAATATAAAAGTATATGCTGTCAATTATACTCAATGTCGTGCCTACTCTGTACTGTATAAATATTCAGCTAAACTACAGACCCCGCCAAAAAACAGCAGTTATAGAGAAACATTATCCTGACCATATCTGACAAAAAGGTCAATACACTGAATACATATGATTTATTGCCCAGCCCTATTTAGAAGCTTATATATATTTTTCTCTTTTATTTCATCCATGTTGTCACCACTCTGAAAGACCCTGCTGTAACAATATTGACAGTGAAATACCAACTCTACAGCTGCTGCAGACCTACACGGCTCCTCTAGTGACTGTGCACCAGGGGTTCAGCCCATTTCACCTCTGAGGAGCACAAAACACATGGATTTAGTGAAACATGGGATGACATGACGAAACACAGACAAAACACTGATGCTGAAAGTAGAATGAGGTTTAAGTTCAAGCAGCTTCTTACAAGGACTTGATGAGGTGAATACGACAGACAGAAAATATATGTGTAATTTTCAGTTGTTGGATTATATATGCTATCATAATTTATCAGCATTTGTAGCTATTCTGGTATCGCTAGTCTACTTACATGTTTAAGGTTAGAGAAATAGAACCATTTGCATTGGAATTTGTGGAATAATGCACTTAAAAAATACATTTTGGTTACGTTAATTTGTTGAAAAATCGAAAACTAAGCAAGGTTTGAGGAGGGAATTAATCCAGACAAATATTGTGCAGGATTCCAACAACAACAGTTCAATACTATAGTTTTGTGTCAAATGGAACAATTTTAGAGCAAACTAAAGACTCACTTGTTGAGACAGTGCCCTAATATAAATATAGTGTTGCATGTATTTAAATGGTATTGTGATATTTGAGTAGGATCTCTGTAGAATAAGATAAATAAACACAATGTCTTCTCCTTCTAAAATAATGTAGTTTTTTGTATATTGTATTTATTCAAATGGTATCGAAAAAGGTATTGAATGTGGACTCTGTAGAAGATGGAGTTTCTAATCTTGGTCATATTAATCACCATGTAGACCAAGTTACTGTGTAGGATTTGAACACATGATGCCACAGTAAGAGGTTGCTTCTCACCGATGGGCCGCGAGTTGAACGCTGTGTCCAGTGTGTCCAGAGGGGGTCCCCGGTCCCGCTGCGAGGGGCCCGTGGCCTCGGCTGGATTCGCTGGACTCATCATTTCTTGTTCTTTTTCGTTCTGCATCTGCGCATAGACGTTGAGGCCTGGGATCTTCCTTGAGGAAAGATTTACAGTGAGGCAAAAGTACAAGCAGCAAACAACATTTGAATTCATACACATTGAGTCAAACCTACTCTCTCTGCTAAAAGATTCATATTTTCTTGTACTTTTAATGTCTTTTCAGTACTTATCGGTTGCGTTCAGTGGAAGGACAGGTGCCAATGAAACTCTATGGGACAGAAACAGTTTTTGCAAGAAATGTTGAAAATGAAATGTTTTATTTTTTGATAGCTTATAAACCAAGCATAGAATCCCTCTGTCTGATAAACCTTGTAAACTGAACTAAAAAACTAAACTAAACTGCTGCTTTTATCACTACACACTCATATGGGAAAAGGATTCAAGCAAGAAAATCTGGATCTGTGACAGTTTTTGCTTCATGTGGATAGGCCGAGGAGTCAGAGACATTTCGGCTGTTTCCTACTATTTTTAAAAATTTATGTGTTTTTTGGAAACTCTTCCTCGTCTATCTATTGCTTGACCCCTTTTCCATGCAGGGATTTTTTATTTTTCTCAGCATCATCTTACGTTTGTTTGTGCACCTCTGGTCTTCACATAGTGTTTAAAATATGCTCACGAAGGCAAGACTAAATATTTAGAGAGTTAGTGGAAACACAGAGGATACAACCGTTTACATACAGTGGGTTTTTAGAGTTTTTTCTTGCTGATGCAGGAGGGTCTAAGGACAGCGGTGATGATCCAGGATGCTCAAATTTCACGGATATTGGTCATCTTCTGGACCAATGGCTCTATGGGATTTTCTGGATGTGTAATTAAGTCCTCCGAGATAACTACAGTTGGGATTTAGAGCTATACCAAAATAAATTGAAGGGAATTGAATCTGGCACCAACGACGAACCATAAAGTTTTGTTGCGTTCCAATTTCTCGGTACAGAACACGTCACTAGTGTAATATCGCAGGCATCATGTGATAAAAGCTAAATGTTTAATTCTCAGCGTGTCTGATCTCTCTGACCCGTTGTGGCCTTTTCCTTTTGAAACCGCACCTTACCGGAGAGAAAACATTTAACATTTAAGAAAAGGTCAGCGGCTCGGATATAAAAGGGCTTCATATTGATAGGGCGACAGTAGCTCAGTTGGTGGAGCATTGGAGGGCGACAGTAGCTCAGTTGGTGGAGCATTGGCCTTAAGGCCAGAAGGTCGTGGGTTCAATTCCCACCTCTGCACCTTCTCCATCGACTCCCACTGATGACTGCTGTCGTTGTGTCCTTGGGCAAGACACTTAACCCCACTTTGCCCAAAGCCCCCACTGAAAGATCAAGGCTATGCTCACACTCAGAGCAGCCGTCCTCCTGTGGACTCACCACCTGCAGAGGGTCAGTGAGGGGCTGGTGCTATGAGACTTGGGTGGCATCTCTGACTGCCACCCCCCTGACCCAGAAATGGATTAAAGGGCAGAAAATGGATGGATGGATATTGATAGCAACTGAACACTGAGAGACATTTCTTTAGTGAAGTTTGACCCGACTGTAGACTGCGTTTTAAAAGATCTGTGCAGTCTGTGGAGGGAGTCGGAAAGATGAGGCTTTTCACAGAGACATTACAGCAGATATGAAGACGTATCCTCAGAAAAATAAAGCTAAATGTATTGAAGGCCATAAAAAACTAAAATTTCAATGTCATTTAATACCTAGATTACAAAAAAATTGGTTTGATCATTGAAAGGATGGGAAATTAAAGAGGTAACGAACTGAATGAAGGTCTCCCACAATTGTGAAACTACTAGATGTTGTTTGACTCATTCAAACCATGGAATTCTGGGAAATCGCCCCAGATTATTAAAAATAGGTAATTTATAAACCTATTTTTAAACTTTCTTCTAAGCGCTAAAATGGTTTGAGTGTCAACTGTCAACTACACGGTGTGTTGCTATAGTAACTAGAACTAGGGCTCAGAAACAGAACCAGTCCAGCACCAGCCCCTTGTTCAAAACTACTCACATTTCAAAAATAAAAAAAGTCTTATACATTTTTATCACGTTTTTTTACATTTCTAGAAAAAAATAAATAAATAAATAATTATGGGGCATTCATACTATTTTCAGCATCACACGCACCCGTAAGAAGTGACATTTTATTCACACTGTACCTCTTGAACTTGTAGATGACAAATACAGCTAAACCCGCGACCACTCCGGCTAACAGCATGAGCATTGCAGAGCCACTGTGGTTCTCGCTCGTGTCCACAAGGGGCGCTGCAGAGACAGGGAGACAAGTGGTCTAACATCAACAAGACCTCATGTGTGTATTGACCAAAAATCATGCAACAACAGGACAACAGCATAAATGTCGCTAAAATATTGAATGTCAGGGCCTATATTATGCATAATGAGCTTCTCTGTGCTTATCAACCATCCCCTGCTTACATAGTCTGACTACTGACTACTGATTTGTTTATATGGCCGGATAAAATCACACTATGGGTATATGTAGGGATGATATGAAAGCAAATGTGTGCGATTGTCTACAAACAATAATATTTATAATTTAGGACAATTCAGATATAGGCCTGAGGCTCAGAGAAACAGCTAACACAAGATTTACATATGTATAATTGTGTGGGGTGTGTGTGTGAAATTAAATTCAAATGTCTCTTTGCTTAAAATTTTTTACACACCACACACAATAGCTTGGATTAGTTAAAATATGTCTTGATTTAAGTATATTTTGATGTTATAAAACTACAGTAGATTTGCCAATGGGGTCTTGGATCTTCCCCTGGTTTCCTTCAAGTGACTAGAACATCTGTGAAACGAAGCAGCCAGGAGGGATCCGAAACAGACGCCCGGGCCACCTCAAAAAGCTCCTCTAATTATGGAGAAGCGGCTCTACACCAAGCTCCTCCCATATATCTCATCTCTCGGGGAGCACCCGGCCTCTCTCTCAGAAGAAAACTCATTCAACCACTTGGATCCACAATCTTTTCCTCTCGGCCATTACCCAAGTCTCATTTGGTGCAAGATTTTGTTTTGTTTGTTTGTGGCTTGTGTAATCATGATCATCAATGCAAACATTAACTGTGAAATATGAATAGAAAGCATAAATAATGCATAATATAAGCCCTGTGTAAGCAGTAGTGTGACTTCCTTACTCTGTCTTATTTGCCTCTTTAGGACAGTAGCAGCGTCGCCAAAAGGAAGACGCACAAATGGCGGTGCTCACTCTCTGAAAGTCTCTGTGCAGCTAAAGGGGAGGAGCCAATCACACACAGAGAGTGCCGAGGATTAGTTTAAGGGGCCACAGTGGAGTGTCCATAATACTGACTGTCTTCTACTGTATAACAATATTTTACTGTTAGTCTGTATGCGCAGTGTCCAGAGGTGGGTGATGCACATGTACTCAGGCCTATTACTTGAGTATAAATTGTGGAAAAGTACTCAATGTTTGTAGTAATCAATGTGTATCATACTTTCTGGTCTATAAGGCGCACCTGCAGCACCACCCACATTTTAAAAGAAAATAAATTGCTTCCACATATAGGCCACACTTGAATATAAGCTGCAGATGTGTGTATATACTGTAAATATATAATTGTTTGTATCTGTGCGGGTCAGCACCATGAGGGTCTGGGACACAGTGACTCAGTAAAGTAAAGATTGCTATGTACTAGAACAAGAATAAAGTATTTTAGTCCAGAAATTACGGTAGTTTGAAGATGTATTCAAAAAACAATGTCTAGAAACGTACAGTTGTAGCTTCCACAATTTCTAGCCCCATCTTTTAGAACTCCAGCAACATTATTTAGTTAATCTTACCTAAGTATTTCCCCCACCTATTTCTATGTCTTACCTGGCAAGTCCCAACACACCTGTTAGGTCTGTTTTGACATCTCATACCACACAATTGGTTGCTTATATTAATGTTGAAACCATTTCTGCAGTTTGTAATTAGATGACAAATATTATGCATTATTTGTATAAGTTCCTTAAAGTCGACCTATCATTCCACATAGACGTCATAGCTTTTAACTTCTCACTCAATCACGCTATTATATGTTTGCTATAGTTCTATTGTAGTTAATGCTAGCACTCTCAGCTGCTGTCAATGATAGTTTAACACACTGGATCTAAAGAAAATGCTAGCACACTATTTGACAATTTAACTTAAGCAGAACAATCTTAGCTTTTGTTCAGCTTCAAAACTAAAAGCGGTGAGTAGATTCCTGATTTTAATGTGGGAATGAATCAACTTCAGGGCTGTTTTTTTGGGGGAATAACGAGGTTTAATCACAGCTAAAAGTAGGGCTGCACGATATTGGAAATTAGAGCGATATTCGATATGAGTGTTTAGTATCGCGATAACAATATTATTGCAATATTTTTTTCTTTCACCTAAAATTGCAATCTGTATTGAAACGCAAGAGACAGATAACACAAACATTAATGACATTCAAATGCATATATTTATGTACTTTTTATTTGTTTGTTGTTTTTCTGAATGTTGATGGGTCTGTTTTGTTGTCTTAAATCAAGGAAAAATAAATAAAATGTGTTTTTATCGAGCAGTTAAAAGCCCAAAAGTCAATTTGGATATGCATTACCGTATTTTCCGGACTATAAGCCGCACCGTACTAAAGGCCGCAGCAGTCAAAGTGAGGGGAAAAAGCTGCAGCTTAACATCCAGAATTTACGGTAAATATTATTAATAATGTTATATGTTTCATAGCCACTAGAGCCAGATTAGCTGAATCAGATTTCCCCTTTAGTGTGCACTCTTGAAGAAAGCAATGATTTTTTATTTTTTTTAAGATGTAGAAGCACTGATAACACTTTTTTTTTGACCCAAAACTTTTTATTTTTTTTATTTTTAAGCCTCTACCAAAAAGTTGGGATGCAGCTCTATGGAAAAGTAAAAATGATAGAGACCTTCTATGGAGGACCAAAAATGACTAAAGTATAAATAAATAAATAAACAAATACAGGAATATATAAATAAATACATTCATTTTGGACAATAAAAACTAAATATTTACATTGATATGTTAAATATTACTCTGAAATCAAATAAATATACTTTTATTTAGGTTATTTATCAATATCTACATTTTTTCCTTTATTTATTTATCCTTTTATTGCATATATTTATTTATGTATTTCTACATTTCTTAATTTATTTATGTATGTATTTCTACATTTCTTCATTTATTTATTTATGTATTTCTGTGTCGCTACATTTCTTCATTTATTTATTTGTGTATTTCTACATTTCTTCATTTATTTATTTATGTATTTTTGTGTTCCTGTATGCTAATTAGGTGGGCGGTGCTGAACTCAATCTAGAACAGGATTGGTTAGGATTGCGTGAACTCTGGTCTCGATCATTCCTGCCTCACATTACGGTACTCTGTTAGCTAGCTAGAGATCCTCTGTGCATTTTTGTGTGGTATGATGGCAGTTTCGAATGCAAGTTTTTTAGGAGCCATTGCTCATCAATTAAGAGCATTAGCAAATGATGTTAATGATGTTGAGCATAATGCACCTGAGGACTATCTACTCTTTCAGCTGGAAAGACTATTAGATGTTTTAGTTCATCACAGTGCTGACCCAGAGGTAGACTTTGATGCAACTGTGCTGGACGCTCTTCAACAATACAGCAGCTTCACATCCTCTCACAAACCGAGAAGGCTAACTTTGGCCGTAAATCCTATTTTTTACCTCCATGTATGATTGAACATGCAATTCACATGCAATACATTCACGCAATCCTAACCAATCCTGTTCTAGATTGAGTTCAGCACCGCCCACCTAATTAGCATACAGGAACACAAAAATACATAAATAAATGAAGAAATGTAGAAATACACAAATAAATAAATGAAGAAATGTAGCGACACAGAAATACATAAATAAATAAAAGAAGAAATGTAGAAATACATAAATAAATAAATGAAGAAATGTAGAAATACATAAATAAATAAAAGAAATGTAGAAATACATAAATAAATATATGCAATAAATGGATAAATAAATAAATAAATAAATGAAGAAATGTAGAAATACATAAATAAATAAATGAAGAAATGTAGAAATACATAAATAAATATATGCAATAAATGGATAAATAAATAAAGGAAAAAATGTAGATATTGATAAATAACCTAAATAAAAGTATATTTATTTGATTTCAGAGTAATATTTAGCATATCAATGTAAATATTTAGTTTTTATTGTCCAAAATGAATGTATTTATTAATATATTCCTGTATTTATTTATTTATACTTTAGTCATTTTTGGTCCTCCATAACCTTCAAGCAAGTGACTCAAAAAGTGATCCGCCAAATTGTTGAAACCATTAAAGGGTTAAAGCTAGGATTTCCATAATGAACACAAGTCGTTTATGTTTGCAAATGTGACCGTGTTATTATTATGAATATTGTTCTAGTATTTTATTGTCTTCTTGTCCTTGTTCTTCCTTTTGTGTTTTTGTTTTATTTTCTTGTTGAATGTTCATGTGTTTGTGTGTGTTGTTGTCTTTACAAAAAAAAAAAAGTGTGTGTGTTGTATGTGCGTGTGTATTTGTGCGTGTGCGTCTGTGTGTGTATATGATTACCTGCCGATAGGTGCGCCGCGTACACCGTCACCTGGACTCCCGGCCGTAACGTGAACTGCACCAAGTTTTGATTTAAGGCGCTGAGCAGAACTTCTGACAGCTGCAGAGACAAAGACGAGAGATTTTGTTTATTTCCGATTTACAAAAAGAGAGAGAGAGAGAAAAGGTCGCGGTCCGGGATCACGAGGCTTCAGCTCCATCCGTCTCCAAACGCCTCATTTGTCAACGCTCTTGACGTTCTGGCGGAAATGAGTTTGTAGCCCTGATCAATCTGTGCATGGAATCTTTTTTTTCTTGTTTAATGTCAAGAGAAAATAATGGAGTTCAAGTCCAGTTTGCCCTTGAGAGACCGCGAGAGACGCAGGCTTCAAAACTCCCCTGGTTTAGACGGAGTGATGACCAGAACGTCTACCGCAAAGTCAGCAAAAATGTCTGAATTGATTACTCAGTGGTAAGTGGGGTTGCAAAATTCCTGGTCATGGGAATTAAAGTTCAGAGATACTGTATTCGTCCCACAGTGGGGAAATTTCAGTGTTGCATAAAAAGTTACAGAACAGTAGGAATGAAGAGCACACAGCAAAATATACTTTAGCATAATAAAGAGGCACGTATAAAATCTCTTGCATTAGCATATCAAAGGAATAGGTATAACATAATTTTAGCATAATACAGAATTAGACTCCAGGATTTCCCACTTTTATGCCATTGGCTGTGTTTTTCTTTCTTTATTTACCCCTGGTGAGATGAATCAGTAATCAGAGTGAATCAGAGTGTGAATCTGAAGGGTAATGATTTTATTGTAATTTTCTCCATTGTGATTAATAAAGTGTATCTTATCTTATTTTATTGCTACACTTTTTAAGTCATGTTTGGTTGCTTACCAAAAACAACTCTCCATCTACATGATTTTGAAATTAACTGACCACCAGATAGAGCATTATTATTGAAATTTATTGGAAATTATGGCAACCATTCTCACACATTTTTAGTGGATTTAAGCAGAAATCAGAGTTTAGACCATGTGGTCTTTTAGGGGGAGGAGATTAACTGTTATTCTTGTACTTTGGGAAATTAAATACAATAGAATATTTGTTTAGTTTATGGATTTGGAGATGGTGTGACTATTTTCTTTGATTTCATCCGTGACATGTATAGACCAGGCTTTTCACAGGCTATGAATTAATACACTTAATAAATATTGAAGAAGATTACATCATTGTGGACTTGCCCTGCACTGTACATACACTATACAGAGTAAAGGTAATTTGTGTATGGCTTTGTGAGACAGTAGTGACACCTGCTGGACAAAAGAGTGAATGGCAACAGAAAGTTAATCAACAGTGAAAAACTAACTCTCATGACCAGTGCTGGATACTGACTTTTAAAGATGCATAGTGGGACATTTTAGGTGAATTCCTTTAGAGCTGCGGAACGTTTGGTCAAGAAAAATGTATTGTACCTCATTAATATATATTTTTTGTTCTTGACTTTTGCTTGTCGATGCAGTAGGGTCAAAGGAGGGTGATGATCAGCATTTATGGACATTTATGAACATTTATAGACATCTGTATTTCCTGTTATCAAACTGTTTGATTCTCTGATCTGTGTTGGCGATTCTACAACTTTGTGAAGCCCTCTGAGATTTGATTGAAGCAATAATTACCTTTTATTTTTTCTTTTGTCTCTCTATCTATGATCTTTCTATAATCATGATCTTTCTATCTATCTACCTACCCCGCAAAAAATGACAAAACATGAGGGATGCTTGGATCAAGTGTTTTCTTATCTTAATTTGAGCACATTCTGACTGTCTTAAAACAAGATTTGCCAATGGGACAAAGCCATTTAGCCAAGTTTTAGAACTGTTGCATTATTTCCTCATTCCAAGCGAGACATTTCTTGTATCTATTTACAACAAGAACAATCTAACAAGAACAATATATCCATCTATCTATCTTTCTAGTGCCTTTGCCACCGAGTGATGCTGTGTCATATTTGTGTGGAGATGGGGACACTGCCCTCACCTGGTCTAGGTGTGCGGCGCTCTTGTCGGGCTTCCCTTCGGTCAGCTGTTTATCCGGCAGAAGGAAGAACTCTGCGGTGGTGGGTAAACCGGACAGAACCGTGACCAAGAGCTGCTCCTCTCTGACCCCTGTGGCCTGGACACAGACACACATTACAAACACACAAAACCATAACCTCATGATCAAGTCTCTCTCTTCAGCCTCAGTCTTTCTCTGCTTTGGCATTTGGCAACACAGGATAAATGCTAACGGCAATAAACGGTGTGTCGCTATGGTAACTAGTACTTCACGTATTCCCCTACAACCTCATGATCGCTTTTGTTTTTGCTATATTTCAACAAGACTTATACAAAAAAGTTGATATAAGTTTAGATCATAGAATCAAATCTGTGAAGAGTTTAGAAAGATTTATTTGTCTTCTTACTAGAATTAAAAGTATTTGGTTCTTCCATACAACAACATCGCTAACCTACTATAGTCTGGTACAGAAGAACCAAATACTTTAATTCATATCTTTGAATCACAAAGATGAAGAAAAATGCAATACATCTGCTTCCTGAAGGGGGCAGCCTATACCATGCAATACGGCAGCATTTCTGGTAAATGTCAACACTAAAATAAAAAAGTCTGTCGCCATTAGAGGACTGTACAGCTTTACATTGTTGCTATAAAATATTCATAACCTTAGTGCAACCAAAATGCAAAAAAAAAACAAAACATCAAACTTTCCAGCAGAGCAGTTCATTCCCTCTGCTCCAGTGTGAATTTGAATGTTTTCTTCAATCCCGTCAAATTCTCGTCTCGTTCCCTTTTTCATGCTTTGCCCTCGGCTTCGGGTTGTCGTACCAAAATGAAGTCAATAACAAATAACAAATCTGACATGTTCAGTGGAGAATGACGAGCCAGACGGGAGCGCGGAATATTTCTGGCTTCCATTTTCATTTCTGCCCCATCAAGAAGTGTAAAGAAAAATGATGCAAGGAGAGCCGTATTGATGGTTTGGTGTTTGTCCCTGCTGCAAAACGGGAAGTTATGAGGCAGAAGCTCCACCTGGAACACTGTGAGGATAAGTGCTAAAGTCGTATTGGGTTATTCTCAATAGTTTATGTCACCACAAGAATGATGCCAGACAATGACGGCTTTTTAGCTCATGCTTTGGGGGCAGGTGTATGGACATTTGGACATAGATAAACAAGAAGGTCTGGGTTCAATTCTACTTCCAGGCCTTTCTGTGTGGAGTTTGCATGTTCTGCGGCTGCGTAGGTTTCATCTGTGTGCTCCGGAGACCCCTACCACTAAAAACATTTGCAATATGTCTGAATGTAATTAGTGAGTGAGTGGATGGTGTTGGTCAGAGGCTTTGATGATCCAGTGTGTTCGGCGTCTTGCTTCCGTCATCCCCGTATGTGGAGAGAATCAAAAAATATCTGAACTCTCAACATCGTAAAGCGCTTTAAGTGACCTTGGTCTGTAAAAAGTGCTATTTCAATAAACATTACTTACTTACTTACAAGAAAAAGCACACAACAAATGCTATGCTATGCTTCTTAGCGACAGTAGCTCAGTTGGTAGAGCATTGGCCTTTGAGCCAGAGGGTCGGGGGTTTGAGCCCGACCTTCACCATCGACTCCCACTGTCTGCTGTTGTTGTGTCCTTGGCAAGACACTTAACCTCTGGGAACACCAGCCACAGTGGGGCGGCTGCGGCTGTAAAGTGCCAAACTGCTGTTGTGTCCTTAGGCAAGACACTTCACCCCCATTGCCTAGAATGAGTCTGGTGTGTGAGTGAATGGTTGGTGGTGGTCGGAGGGGCCGATGTCACATACTGGTTGCCTCGCTTCTGTCAGTGTGCCCCAGGGCAGCTGTGGCTACAGTAGTAGTTTATCACCACCGTGTTTGGAGTGAAAGAATGACATGTAAAGCGTCTTTGAGTGTCCAAAAAAGCGCTATATAAAACTGATGCATTATTATTATTATTAGCTAGCTGTAAATGTGTCAGTATCTATACACTTATAATTAAAATCTGCTTTAACTTGTTTGCACCGAGAGCCAAAGCAATTTCCTAGTTTGTGACTTCCTGTTACTCACATGGCAATAAATTCTGATTCTGATATAATAAAGAAGTAAGTGTAAAATACCTAACTTTAGCATGATAAAGACATAAGATACTATAAGAAACCTGAACTCTGGAAGGCCTTTGGAGCCCTTGCCTCCAGCGCCTGCTCACTTCACAAACATGGAACATTTCTCTTCGGCCCTGAACCCAGCAGCAATCAGCATGTTCTTGAACCGTATTTCCCTCTGCCCCCTCCGCCGCCTCATCCATCATAATAAAAGTCAAACGCTTGTCTGAAAAAAATCCTTGAGGGGGTCGACATAGCAAGGCAGAGCTGTGTTTACCCTGGATAAAGCTAGGAGCCAAAAATAAATAAATACAAAAAATAAATATAGGTACCTGGATCAGGGCGTTCTTGATGACTCTGCTAACGTCCAGCCTCCACTCGGCCACGTCAGGGTTGTGCTCGTCCAGGTTTGATGAAAAGGCGAGAAGATGGGATCGGAAATAGTCTGCGGGGAGAGGGGGAGAATGTACGAGTGTGTTTTAACCTGACCCAGGGATAGACGGGTCAGCAGTAAAGTCCACAGCACCATTCATCACTCGTGTGTCCAGGCTGCTTCGGCTCCGAGATGTCCAGAGAAAATATGAGCGGGACAGCGATTCTCAATACACGCTACTTAAATCATGTTAGGGCTTAGCTGCTTAAAACATAAAATGGTGGTTGGAAATGGCTTTGGAAAATAAGTGAAAACTGGCCTTGGACAAGACCTATAGATTTATTTTCAAATGCAGTAAATGGAGTAGATTCAGATTCAGTGTACGTGTCTTTTGCAGTAAAACCACATTGGAATAACTGAGAAAACATGGTCTTTTCTTTGCAGTTCATTTCTAAAGTGACATGATGTCATGCTCTCACATCACCATGTTGACCTATAGCAACAAATACACTTTAAATCAATAATAATAATAATATGTTAAATTACTGAAGATCCAAGTATGTTGATCCATACAAATGACTAGGCTAAACTTGTCCAACTGAATCTTTTGGCTTCAAATAGTTCAATGAGGATAGTTAATTGATATTTAAAAAAATAACAAAGGAGTTTAACAAATATGAAAACAAATAATTAAAGTTGTCCCATCAATTTCTGAACCAAGCCTTTACCAAAATAAACAGATTGGTAGATGTGTATGTATTTTAATTGCAATGGCGATCAAACCAAGAATGTGTGTCCAATGTATTTACTCACAGCAGGTGTATCTACGTTTTAAACAACTATAAGTAAGACATAAAATCCAAATAACTATTGTAGTAGCACAATTGTTCGGTTCTATCTCAAGTTTCCACATGCAAGTATTGTTTGGCTTTTTTCACGTCTTTAGATCAACTTTTTTTGGACAAAAACGTGAGAAAGAAAAATTACCTTCACACTCAGCCAAATCAGCTCAAAGCGTCAAATAGTAACTCCCACAGGGCTCTTTCTTACAAATACACAAAAAATTGAATGTTTTCTGATATCATAATGTACATTTTGCTCACAATATGTAATTTTCACAAGACTCTCTCTGTTGGAACAAACAATGGAACAAAAAGAGTTATATACCCCAGCTTTTACAAGTGAATACTCAAAAACAACTATTCTGAAAAGCTTCTCGATTCCCCATAACCAACAATTACTCGTAAATAGAGACACAACTTAATTAGAAGGAAATAAAATCTGCAATTGTGCATCATTTCATAATCTGGCTCATTGTCAAGCTGCTCGTTATGTTTTATGATTTTATCCTTCTGGTGTCTTTAGAAATATTGTCACCAACTGGAAATGTGTACATATCGTAAATTAAAAGTATCTATTCCACCCACGTGGTGCTTAAAAAATGCATTCAGCACAGCAATAATCAAATATGCCACCAGTGCAGATGCCAATGCAATGAAATACGTTTACTGCCAAGAGGCCTGGATACATACTGGATACTGTAATGGACAGCCCCCAAGGGAAATTTTTCAATGAGTGATAAATTATCGTTTTTATTTTTTGTTATTGGATTTTTTTCTCACTTATGGTGCCTGAAAAATAACCTAGAAAGTGAGTAATATTGTAATTCTTGCGTGCTAATCATGTGATAACCAAAATATCCATTACCTCAATAGTAACTGAATAGGTTTCAATAGATTACCATAAAAAATAAATCTTTTTTAAACTTTTTTTTCTGTGGTACTTAACATTACTGTGATTATGTATCTATTGTACAAATAAACTTGCCTTGCCTTAACCTTTGTGTTGCATCAATAATACTTTCCCCAGCGGAAAGAGTGAAAAAAAAAAAAAAAAGTCAACAAATCAGACCACAATATACTGTCTTCCTCTAATTAGAAAAACATCTTTTGCATACGTGAAGAGCCCTGTGAGTCACTATTTGACTCTTTGGGCTGAGAGCTGATTGGCTGAATGACGGGTGTCCTCTCTTTTTTCACTTTTATTTTGATCTAAACTATACATGCGTGTGAAAACCGTTTTCAGAGTGAGGAACGAGTTTGATGGATTGTATATTATATTTAAAGGATTCAAGAGATTCAAGAATTTAGTTGCCATTTGCAGTAAAACCACTTTGGAAAAACTGCGTAATACTACATACACTAAGTTATGATTGTAGTGGTTTGAAAGTTTGGCTTTTCAGCTTTGAGATCATGCACACTCTTTTCTCAGAACCAAAAATGTATTGTTGTCGAAATGTGGTCAAAAACTGATCAAGCAAGAAAAAGTGTAATTTAGTCCTGAGTCATTTAAATTCAAAACAACACTGAACTATACTACTATGTTTTTTGTTGATGTTGTCTTAAGTTGTGTGCGCTTTTACATTGTGTGTTTAAAATAAACTAAACTAAACTGTGAGTGAGTTGTGAGCTCACCGTGGACCGCAATGGTTTTTCTGTCCTGCAGGATGGAGCTGCCCACAGACACCTGCACCGTCACAGAGTTGGCTCCCTCCTGAGAGAAGGTGCACGACACACTGCCCTCTAGAGTCACCAGAGGCTGCTACACACACACACATACATACATACACATGCACACGTACACACACACACACACGGACGGCCGGACGCACACACACACGCATAGACACGCACGCACATAAACACACGCGCGCACAAACACAGAACAATTACTAAATAACAGCTTAAAGAACAAACATTATACATGTCGTTTGAGTTTACTTTGTTTGTTAAATCTTGCGAATATTTCCTTTGGCATTTCATGTTTGTGTCTGGGATAATTTCTGGACATATTTTCATAATACAAAAACATAATGGTCATAAACAGCAAAACACTCCAATGTACAGTAGACATTTTCTTTTAGCGCCAGGAAGAAAGGAAGATCTGCAGCATCAGGACCCAAACCGACGTCATACAATTTCAATACTGTGGCCCTACAGATTAGGACTTTAGGACTTATTAACACTCAAAATCCTGTATCTGTTGCATTCCTACACCCTTCATAACTATCTGGTTTTTCAGTTTTTTTGGTCTGAAATAATGGTTTTGTACAAATAAACATTTTGATTGATTCATTGAAGAAATGTAATCACGGCCCTGCGGCTGTTTTATTACTGTGTATTTTATAGGAATTGTTTGTGGTTCGTGTTGACACTCGGCCAGGACACCCTGCAAAAGCTTATGGGCTTCACCCCCCTCCCCACTTGGGAGCCTCCTCATGTGCTGTTTACACGGGGACGCTGCGACAGTAAAAACTTTAAGAGTTTGGTATCGGATTGGCATTTTTTTTACATGAAGAGGGTTTTCAGATGAAAACGCTAGCGTTGAGAAACAGCCTCCAGAGTGGAACAGAACAGATACACTGCTCTGCGGGGGCTGTTTCACAGCTGTGTGAAGAGATGCGCAGTAGCCGGGAACAAATTTAAAGCTGCACTAACTAACTTAATTTTTGTATTCATTACGAAAATGCTATCCATGTCCATGTAGTGCATTGGGATATACGTCCTTTTGAAGAAAAAGTAGCGCAGATTTGTGCTAGCGTGACATTATATTTTAGATCGAGTTTTGATGAAACAAGGAAGAGAATGTGTTTCGGGTCTCTGATTGTGACCAATCACAGTGGACCACTAACCCCCACTTTCGTGAGAAATCTACAGGTCTGTTAGCACAGACAGCTGAGTTAGCACAACAAGCCGAGGAGCTAACCTGAAACTTCCTCGACACCGGTTACTGCTTACACAGCGAGACAGCCATCCAAAAGAAAGTCTCGTTCCTCCGAGCTTCCCGGTTCTATCGTTCTATGGTCACGCCATCCACGTGAAAATCCATATCCATGTATTAGCCATATTGGGAGACGCTAGCTCCGTCCCAACAGTGGGTGTGTGTGGGGGCGATAGCTTCGTAGGTGTGGGGAGGGGAGCAGAAAGACAGAGGCCAGCGAGTCCGCGGCTTCAAAATCCCAAAGTCAGTTAGTGCAGCTTTAAGCAACAATGGTGGCGGATCATCTATCTTTATGGCAGTCTTGCATTTTGAGTCCTTCTGTTTTCACAACACATTCATTACATTTATAGACATTGGTCATCCCGCTCCCAATGGACCAAAGGCGCTAACGTTTTTGTTATTATTGCATTTCTCGTGTTTGAACAGAAGTCCTTTGAGATTACTGCTGTTGTGGGCTATACTCAAACATTGAATTTAATTGAAACAAGATCTTTGAATCTCGAAAAGGAAAATATATGACTCTCCATTAGATCATGGTCATTGGATTTGTGGTAAAGTAACCAGAAAGAACCTTCAGAGAGATTGGACAGGGAGACAGATTTGTCCCAGAAGTCTCTGATATTAGCATGACTGGAGCTAAAACAATTTACATAGGCAATAAACCTGGAACCCTAGTGACCTGATGACCACCATTACCTATTTTATCTAGTTAAAAATACTAATCTTTCTAGTTGTTGTCTAGAATCAGTAAAGCTGATGTTTTCAGGGAGTGACCAGAATGTGCAACGGTTACAGGTTTTTGACAATCCCTCTTTCAATCGTTTGAGACTTAGCATTGTTTGAGGCTAGAGTCCACAGAGACATTAAAAGGGGAAAGGTTTAGGTTCAGAGAGTGTGTGGGCTGTGAGTGTGAGTGTGTGTTCTTTCTGTTGTGTTGTATGAGTGAGAGAGGTAGAAACCAAACCAAAGTGTCTGCTTGATACAACCCCTTTTAAAACTAGGTTGTGCAGTTCAAATTTCTTGTGCCCTGATTGTTTTGTGGTCTAGAATTTCTATTGAGAAAGTTGAAGTCTGCAGGGAGTGACAAGAACGTCCAACGGTTACAGGTTTTAGTAAATTTCTCCATTGTGAGATCAATAAAGTTTATCTTAGCTTATCTTTTTGACAACTCCACTTTCACCAATCGTTTTGTTTGGCTGGAGAGCATAGAGCAAAGTGAAAGAGGGAAGGTGTAGGGTCAGAGAGTGTTTGGGCTGTGTTCTGTTTGAGTGTGCATTTGTGTGTGTGTGTGTGAGTCAATGCTTTTTGTACCAACATTTCTGCTTCATCCAACCCTACTTTTTGCGTCCTGTTTTTTGGCTTTTGTAAATACATCTGAAAACAACCAAATGACTACTAAAGACCCCCATAACCTGCTGAATGAAAATAAAAGTAAAGTATTGCTTCCTTCTGCTTTTGAACGTCACTTTCTCTCTGATGAAGCTGTTGCGGCTCGACCTCGCAGCTGTGGGCTCTGTTGCGGTGGTCTTTGGAGATTACCCACACGCTTCATAATTCATTTGGTCGTCGCGTGGAGCCGAGATGCTAATGCTCTACAGACAAAAGTGTCCGTCCTGGTGGAGGCCTCGGTGCGGAACAAACATTTACACAAGAGCAATTATGAAGACAGATCACACAAACTAGAGCGATTCTATTTAAAGCAGGAGCGAGCGCTGCATCTGCCAGGCCTGAGAATTGGGATTTAAACAATTTTTTATTACGAGAGGGAACCCTGGCTATTGATCTATTTGGCCAAGATAAAACACAAAGGGAAAAAAAATACACTAAAACCGTTTTGTCTAAGTGATTTTGTATCCATGTCTCCTGGGATAACAAATGGAAATTAGCAACGCAGCATCAATCCGGCTCAAGAGCAATGTAATTATTTAGTGACTGTCAGCAATGTTTAGAATACACCTAAAAAAACCCAATGCTTTTAGTGGGATTAATAAATGTATCCATGTAAGCTAATTCAGTGATAAATTAGCTAACCCTCTGAAGAATTTGAAACCACTACATACACAATGCATACGGGCTTGCATCTCACTCTAATCATTTACATAAGAATAGGTATAATATACAGGTTAAAATTACTACATTTTGATTCACAACTAAATGATCTTGGTGAAAATCTTGGTTTGAGGTTTTGCAAGTTTAAACACAAGATCTGCTGTTCATAAGGGACCAAGCAGATTGAAAAAAAAACATCTGTGGTGAGGTAGAAAGAAGAAAAATACATGTTCAAAGCTGATATGTTGATTATGATTGCATTAAATAATTGTTATTTTGAAAAGGCAAAATTTGATCAGATTATGGTTGTAAGATAATATTTACAGTAGTATGGACTTGGATGCAGACTAGGACAACTGTATACTAAGCCTCAATTTCATACTTGCTAAATATGAAGTGATCTACATGTTTTTTGTCTCAGATTTGTTATTTTCATGAGTATAGTCTACAGTCAGACCATAATGTACAATAATATGAGAAGGACCTGCAGCACTGGGGTCCTCAGGGACATTTACAGGAGCCGCTCGGAGAATAAGGCCAGACACTATGGGCAATTTACTGCTCTTCCTTCTGGTAAATGTTTTGACTCTCACTGTTAAATCACTAATAAATCATATTCTAGGCACTGCAATTATCCAAATTGTTTAAGTTTCTCAAATGTCTTAGAGACCTGGAGCTGTCTTTCTATCCATACACGCTATTATTAGGATCCGCTGGAACAAACATGTCTAATCTCCTGTCCCTGTGCTATAATATTGTAATGTTGATTACATGTCGTTGCAATGATTATCTTCACAGCACACCAGAGGGGTAAAACTTTCCTGTCCAATGATGCTGGCATTATATTCTTTACACTGATATGACTGTACAGCCAATCAATTTCCAATTTGGGAAAAATACAAAAACAACTTAAACTTTTTTACTCTGGTGGTAGCATAGGGAGTTACAGATAGAAAGTATTTTTTTAGCCCACCATACTTTTTTAACTATATATTTTCTATTATTTCAAAATCTAAAATATGCATTGATTGAGTAAATAGTCTCGTTATCATTAAAATTGTCAAAATAAGACATCAGCAAAAAGATCCTGGGTTCGATTCCACCCACGGACTGGTCCTCTCTGAGTGTACTTTGCATGTTCTCCCTGTGTCTTCATAGGTTTCCTTCAATTTCCCTGACTAAAGCTTCTCTCTTATCTTACCACTAAAACATGTACCATAGCTCCACTCTCTCTGGGGCCAGGACTCCCCTGAAAGAGAGGAATCTGAAATCCCAGATAAAGATAAAAAATAATGACATTGTACAAACAGCTTTTAGTTTTAGTTTTACCTGCAAGTTTGCCCTTCCTTCTGTTCTACATACTGAGCATTGATTCTCTTTAAAAGTTACTTGGAGGGAGTTTTGAGCCAGAATAAGTGATATCCACACCTGAGTGGCCATCAGTAATTATGCATATCTGACACCTCAGCGTTTTGCACAATCGGTTTCCAGCTGATTAACAAGGCCACATGTTTTTTTGCAACCTGGTACTGCACAGAAATAATGATTGCGTATTTTAGAGCAGAGGAGTCAGCAACCTACTTAATTACAAATGGGCAAAGAGGTGCAAAGAGTACAGAGCCACATAGTGAGACGTGGAGAGAGGTGGAAGTCTTGGGGGTACCTCAGTGTTATTTCCAATCCACCAGATGTAGGTGACCGTTCCCACTTGGCTGGGCCACAGCACTGCAGTCAGATTCACTTCCTTATTCCGCACTGCCACAAAGGGAGCCGAGAGATGGATGTACTCCAGCTGACCTACTCGCCAACACACATGCATCACAGAGTTAGCAGGAGACAAGGGAAACTTAGACTGAACAAGCAAATGAAGGCAAATACAATGTTAGAGAGCGAGGATATTCAGGGAGGAGGAATATATTCTTGGCAACGAGTTTGTCCCAGAATGGAGCAAAAAACATTGAAGTCGTATCATGGTTTTAAATCAGGGCATTTAGGAGGATTTGTAAGTAAGTAAGTAATCTTTATTATGGATATAGCGTCTATCACAGAATCACAATTATTATATTTTTGGGGGCATTTGTCTCTCTCTCCACCCATGAGAGCGGGGTCACCATACAGAAGCATGCCAGACCTATTGGACATGTTTTTAGGGGTAGGGGAAACCGTAGCACCCGGATGAAACCTACGCAGACACAGGGAGAACACGCAAACTTCACACAGAAAAGCCAGGAGGTGGACATTATGATTTTAATAAAGGTTATTAATGAATTTATTTTCTATGTTTTTAATATTTCTTGTGATCTCAATGTTTGCTTTTAATCTTGTTATTAAGTCGTATTGTTGATGTTTATGATTTAGGCCTGATGTAATATTGGTTGTGAGGCTCTTTGTGTGGCCTCGTGTAAATAAGGCACTCAACAAATAAAAGTTTTGATTGTCCTGAACCCATGATCTTCTTGCTGTGATGCAACGTGTACAAAACTGATTGGTTGTCAGACGTTCTCAGTGGATTGGTGCCGGTTAGCAGCTAATGTTGGTTCTTTGTGATTTCAGCAAAAATGGAAGAGCAGCAAAAAAGATTGCTGAGAAAATGAGAAAGACAGTAGCAGACCGGAATAACACTTGTTGAAACAGAGAAGAGGAACGATCTATCTTATCTATTTTCTTCCGAGAGGGTTCAGAGACTTCCAGCAAAATCTCCCAAAAAACCTTTGAAGATGTTGTAGCTATATTATTATTATTATTTTTTCCCTTCAAAATACTGTTAACTGTGAAGAGATCAGGACACGTTGTTTTTGTTCTAAAACATGTTATCTTTGGCATATCTGTTCAAAAGGGTGTAAGAGGGTCCTGTGTGGCATTTGCATGTTCTCCCTGTGAACATGGAGCCAGGACTCCCCTGTAAAACATATTCCAGTGGCTTAACTAAAATAATTTTCTGCATAAAATGTAGATTTTACACATCCGCGTTCTACAGTAAATACCTAAAAGATTGATTGAAGGAATAATCACTGGGTTAGTTATTATTGCGATCCAGTGTCTATTGAAGGAATGGGAAAAGGCTTGTGTGTGTATATATTTATTTGAATGTGACTTTGTATTGTTCCACAGTCACACACACAAACAGACACTCATTCACCCTTATCTATTGTGTATGTTTTTAGTGAACAGAAACACAGAAAAGCCCCCACCTGGACATGCTCTGAAGCCTTTATTGCTATCCAACGTGGTATAGTATTTTCATCTCTCTCTAAAACAAAGCTACATATGTATACAAGGTTTATCTTTACTCTTTACAAGTTAATCTACTTGTCCTTTATCTGCACAAAACCTGGAAAAGCTAGAGAAAAACTCCACACTCGGCTCCACTTTGGCAACAAGGCCTCTTTCGTCAGACAAAATCTAAAATATGTCATTGAGTCTTTGAAGCTCAAATAGAGTGTTATATGAAGCTCGTAGGTGTGTGTTGTTTGTTCAATATTCTCTGCTGCACTCACGCCTGTGTAGCTTGCCATTTGCGTGTTATTTTTCATTCGCGGGACTCCTGAGGACGCCGCCGCTCTATTTGTACGGCTGGCACACAGGATTGACAGATTGGAAGGAGCAGGCGCACTCCCTGATCAATAAGTCAGCTCCATTACATCTGTCACCCGAAGCCACAGGGGGCGCCGGTGGTCAGTCTTACATATTACTTTTGCCATTTCCTTTCTTTTTTTTCATATATAGGCCCCTGAAAATCCAGATCCACGGGAATAAGCCCTCTCCAGTGAAATGGGATTTGTTCTATCTGACTTGTTTGTTTGGCGATGGGAAGAGGAGGCCATGGTTTGTGAAGAGATAGAGACTGTATACATGCTGACAGTGACAATCCCGCTCTATGTGATAAAACGAACGGGAGAAACTGGGGAATAGTTTAATGCGTAAAAAAATAAAATAACCTCCTATCTGGATGAATGCACATCACACGGCTTAGAAAAGCAGACATGCAAGTTTGCGGCGGAGCGATAGAGAAACTGATGTTATAGCGTATTGGGAGACTTTTTTTATTCCAAGATATCAGCGGGGCATTCAAATGGTTACCTGTGTTCTGATGCTTTCTCGAAGAGGCAGAGACAAGAGGATTGCAGAGAGGTTTGCAAAGCGGGACTAAAGATTAAAGGTGATGTCAAATGCAGAGGCCAACCAGAGTTATTGGATGTGCAATTCTTGAATCGACATTGGTCATCGGCCTCTTATGGACCAATGGCTCTATGTGTTTTTTATCATGGCATTTCTTGTGTTTGAACTGTTTGATTCTCTGATCTGTGTTGGCGAATTCAACATAAAGTTCTTGAGAATAAATTTAATTGATCTGATTCTAAATGTAATTTTGTTTATGAAATTATCTCGACCCTAGACTTGTCTTCAGAGCCATCTCAGGTCGGAGAATGTGGTAGTTACCATAGCAACACACTGTTTACTTAAGGCAGTGGGTATTTAGTTTTGTTGAATTTCAGTTATATTAACCCGTTTTAGCATGTATTAAAGATGAAAACCACATTAATTACTTTGTTTTAATAAAATTTGAGAAAAAACAAAACTGTTTCTTTGAACGGGAGCGGTATTAAAAAAAAAATAATTTCAGAATTCTGGGAGTCCTGGTGTCAAAGAATGCAAATTTCTGAACACAATTGAAACAGATATTGCAAACAAAAAGTTTAAATAGTCCTTCCCCTTGGAATCTCCACAATTGCCTGAATGTGATTTTGGAAGCTACATCTGGTTGTGATTGAAAATGACAAAAAAATCTAAGTATATCCTGCCCTGTTGTATTTTGACTTTGTGAATGAGCCTCCACTTTGCATCCTGCGTGTTCTCCTCGACAGTGTCTGGTCTAATCCCAGTCTTAGCACTAAGCCTAAAGCACATGTCGACACACAAGTCAGCTTAACACACAGCTGTTACCACCAATGCTTTGTGTTTAATGCAGTGCTATTTTTTTATTCAGCAATAAAAGCTTAAAATTAAAGCAGCTGCAGTATATTCATAATGCAGCAGCTCGAGTCCAGACTAGAAGCAGCTCTGGTTGTGTACAAGTTTCTCCATGGCCTCGCTCCAGAGTACATCCGAGACATGTTAGTGCCATATGAACCAACCCGGACTCTGAGGAGCACTGGGACTTGCCTCCTGCTGGTGCCCAGAGTCAGAACTAAAGATGGGAAGGCAGTGTTTCAAATGTATGCGGCCAGAATTTGGTACAGTCTCCCTGAGCTTGTAAGACATCCCCCCCGACCCAGAAATGGTCAAAGAGGAAGATAATGGATGGATGGATAGTCTGATGCATTTTATTACAGTTCATTTGTTTGTGGTGTGAAAGGCCTGGATTAAAACAAATCTGCACAGGTTTGTTGCTCCCACGTGTCTTTTATTTGCAGACCACAAGTGTAACGTTTCGGGCTGAGGTCGTCATGTCTGATGAAGGGCCTCAGCCTGAAGCATTACACTTGTGGTCTGTCAAAAAAGAAAAAAAAGACACTTGGGACCAACATAGGCGTGTGAAAGTTGGGTACCTTGAAATTTCCTCACTGTGGGACAAATAAAGGATTTCTTATCTTACCTCAGCTTTAAGGTTCTAAGGGAATAACAAAAGTGAGCGCCCAAATCACAGTGAGTGAATTTATGAAGTGAATGAACAATTTAACTTCCTCTTGAAAGCAATAAACAGGGCTTGAGATGACATTAGAAAAATGAATTAAAGTTAAAAAAAAATTGCCATAATGAGCCCTAACCAGAACACAGTGAAATGGTAAAGGAGAAATTTCCATTGTGACTCACAGTTGACATGAAGGTAGAGGACCGCAGTCTCCGAGCCCAGCGGGTTCTCTCCGGTGGCCGTCACTTTGTAGATGCCCACAGTTTTGTAAATGTGTTTGATTCCCTCTTCAATGGAGCTCACGTTGGAGTAGGTGACCGCATGTCCGTCCCCGAAGTCCAGAGTGATGCTGGTCCGCGCTCCGTCTCCCTGAACGAGAGGACAGATAGTTTTTTATTCAAGCTGTAAAAAGGGCTGGGTCAAAGTCAAATTATTCACAATACACAATACATTTAGCATGGTAGGACATATGATATTTTACAAGGACCGTTAGAAAACTAATTAAATGTGTACTGTGATTCAACACTTCTACTGTTTAATCAAGATTCAGGAATTATTCATTTATTATGTCCCAGAATAAATGTACCTTGAATTGATAGAAAGATAGAAAACACAGAAATTCCACACCACAACATAACTAACGACTGGAAAATGAATTTGAATGAAATTGTCAGAGTGAACCCTTTATAAATGTATCTTTATTTTTCTGTCATTTTATACATTTGTCACTTTCTAATAGAAGATCATGGGTGAGACATTTTCCTTTGCTTTGACTAATCCCTGTACGACCGAGAGTTTACACAAACTTTCTAATAATCCTAATCTTTTAAATACAAATAACAATAAAAATTAATAATAATAATCCTAATCTAGTCACTACTGTTAAATGTGTATGTTTTTAGTCATGCCACTATATCTATTCAGTACTTTTAAATAACTTGTTTGCACCATACGCCAAAGCAAATTCCGAGTTTGTGACTTTCTGTTACTTACAATGGTAATACATTGGTGATGTCTGCGGTCTGCGAGTGATTTTATGGGCATTTAATTGGGGAAAATTAAACCTTCCCTCATGTGATCCAGTCTTACCTCCTCCAGAACCACGAGGAAGGTGACGTTGGCCCCGAGCGTGGCCGTGTGGGAGCCCTCACTGGTGACCAGGTGCAGTCCTCTGGGGGCCTGTACGGGACAGGGCTGCCTCCGGGCCGAGTACTGCACACTCACCCCCGCCGTGCAGTTGTTAGACACGACCTTCCTGTAGCTGCTCACACAACACACACACGACACACACACGACACACAGAGGAGTTAATTTAATGATGTGAGGATGAAAACAAATCTCCACCACATTAACCTTTTAACCATTTTTTATGATCTACTACTTTATTTAACGGTTCTCCTGTGTCCTTTTTGAGTTCCCCTTTCCGGTTCCTGTGTTGATTGCTTGCCCCTGTGTTCATTTTGCACATGTTTTTTTTCCGCAAAACTATCCAAGCTTCAAAGCAAAGCATAATTTGAGACACCCCCTTCTTGGCTTCAGGTGTTGCATAGATGTGCCGCTGCTCACTTGTTGTCAGAGGGACCCATGTCTTTTCCCTGTTGTGTATTTGTGTTTCTTTTACACTGGATTCTGTTTGACCGTTCTCTGAGATGACTACTGTTGTGATTTAGGGCTATACAAGAATACATTGAAATGAAATGATTTGAATTTTACTTTGATTAAATCACAATTTATCAGAAGTCTTGAATTTTGGTCCTCTCATGACAGAACTAACACAATACAAAAGGGGAAAAACAATTGAAGCCAGGTCAGTGTACATACAGGAATTGCTTGTTTTAAGAAATGTATTCCCGGTAAAAGTTCCCAGGTGATGGGTAAATACAACCATTTAAGCTGAACCAAAACGATTCCCATTGGGTTCGTGCAGTTTATTTGCTGCAGAGTTACGTTGGTATGAAGCCTTCCATTACTACTGTATGTACACAGTGATTCAATGATTGGAGCGTGTGATGGTGATGGAACTATTTTATAACAGCGTTGGGTTTGAGAGCAGACTCTTTGTTCTGCTGCTGTCTGCGTGAAGTCAACAACAACAACATACTCTTTAGAAAGATATGTGCCTGTGGAGGAGAGACATCACTTTAGCAGCTGTGAAGCGGTTTTCAATGGTTTTTAATCCACTAAATATATCAAATCACATACTGTAGTTCAATCCTTTAGGAAAAGTATGTACAATCATGCTTTTTCATAAACGATTACTGAAAAAGCATGGATCAAGACATGGTAAGCAGAGATTTGTAGACTCTGGCAGAGCTGTAATTACTACAGACTGATTGTTTTTAAAAAGTAGTTCTAAATAAACAACCAATTATGTAACATTTTAGTGTTGCCCTTCACGGAAACCGCCTCATTCCTCGTTCTACAGCTTGGGTTCTGGATCTATGGTCTAGCCATCTGTGGGGGTGGATCCCTCTCTCATGTTCAAGCTCCCTGAGGTTTCTCACTTTTCCCTACTGGTTTTAGAATGGTTCCTTGCTGACATTTATGAACATTGGTCATCCTGCTCTCTATGGACCAATGACTTCTTTGTGTTCGTTAATATTGTATTTCTGTATTCAAAACGTTTGATTCTGTGATGTGTTCTTGAGGAATCGACAAATTTGTAAAGTCCTGTGAGACTATTGCTATTGAGATTTAGATAAACAGCATAAATACATTGAATTGAATGTTCTTGAGAGGCATAACTTTAGCTTTGTTTTGATCAAATTTGAACAACTAATCAAATGTCATAGCACCATAATATGTGTTAATACAGCCCAAATCTGAAGTTAATCATTTGTTTCCAGTTTACTTGCATTTCCCAGTGTGGTCAAGAGTCTGATATCCAAAGGTCTATGAAGCTTCGTGACAGTTTTTCCCATTATACAGAGAACTTACTGACATCATAAATTTCGACCATTTAACAACGAGTTTTTATGAACTAAAATTGGACCTATTTCAAATCCGTGTCAGTGTCTCAAAAGCCTGAATCACCTTCACTTTGCCACATAATTGAATCTCCTCCGGGCCATCAGTGATTTGTGAACGTGAGATGAGTACAATTTGAACAAGTTTAATAGAAAAAATACAATGAATGAAGATAACTGTTCTATCTCTTCACAAAGTGTAGTTACAATGCATTAAGTCATTCATATGAAGTATCAATATTAGTGGGGTTTTGATCCAAAAAATTATCATTATATTATAACACACTCAATAATTATAGAATATTACACATCAAAGCCTCAGACGTAAAAGAGACATTGCAACAACCGCACACTTGCTTATACGAGTTCAATGTATTGCTGTCGCCATTGTTGGTAAAGTTAGAACAAACCAAACAATTATTTCCTTCCCAACAAGTTTTTTATGCACTTGTTGAACTGATGTCTTCGTTTTTATCTGTCTGTCTTTTGTTTATGGATATGGACTGCCGTGTTGACGATAAAGTCCACTAATAATACTAATTTTCATCTACTCCGGATTCCTGCACAAAAAGCCAGCTGTGTTATCTACATATAGGGCCTGTTTATTATTGTATTATATTTTTCTGTGAATAATTGCTGTTATATCTTGAGCATCTTTGAAAGAAATATATGAAAAGGTTTTGGGCTTTAAGAGTTTTTTTTTTTTCCTTGGGTAGAGTAGGCTTTTACATGAGACATTCAAAGGACAATCCAAAGTATTCTAAAAACCACCAGTCAAAGATTTCCCCTGTATATGTATTGGTAAAAGTAATGGAAAGACATCTGACAAAGGAGTTTTGTTCATATCGTCATTCACTGGAAACCCTAACTTCAATTGTACTTCAGATATCAAAGTTATTTTAAATATATTTTTCCCAGTAAGTAGATATTACTCATTTATTGTTAGTTTATTTAAAGCTTGCCTATGTCACTCAGGGTTTTCTTTGAATTGAACTGTTTCTGTTCAAGTAAGCCTCACTTTTGTGTGTGTTAATGGCAGGGTGGCCCGGTGGCTGAGTGGGTAGCACCATTACCTCTCAACTGCAGGGTTCTGAGTTCGAAACCCGGTTGAAGCACAAGCAGAATTTAAACTTTATTGCAATCACTTGAGTTACTTGGTAATATCAAGTAAAGGATGTACTTGAGGAATTCAAGTGAAGTTAATACTAAATTTATTTCCATGGTTTTTTCAAGTAAACTTTACAGTGTTCCCAGGAACAGCTTAATACCACATTGTGCAACTTTAGCTTTGAAAAGGACAATGATTGAGCAGTTTTATCTGGACTTACCCTGTGCTGTTCATAAAAGTCATTCCTGCGGTGCATCTGCGGGACATGGAGGACAGGTGGAACCAAAAGGCCGGAGCACACTTCCCACTGGTGCGACGTTCAAAGCCGTAATCACTGCAACGACATTTAACCAAGACGTGTTTATCCAAAGGCAAAAGCCGACCATTCAGATTTGATCTTTAGTATTTCATCCTGTCAAGCAGACGGTCTTGAGATATAATTACTTAGCTGGAGACGGGTATTTATTTCTGAAGAATAGGTCTGACATGTATAGCGTCTGAGCCTGTTTAACAGTCACATAAAGAACGATAATTTTACCTTGATATTAAGTAACCAGGGCATTAATATACTATTTGAACTCCTCGTCAAAGTCTGTATATAGCTGTAATAATTGGTCGACAAATCGTAGTGATGGATACATTATATTATCACAATGACAGTACTTTCTGATTTTAATAAGGTGATTGGCAGGTGAGACTTATTTTTGGCTGTAGAAATGTTTGGATGTGTTAAGGGGATTGTCTTGACAAGGAAGATTTTGACGTTTTTTTATCTTTATGAAATAGGATCATTTTGTCATTGTTAATGCAGTTTTAACCACAGTCTTCCCTGACAAAACCACAAAAACAAGAGACAAGACCTTTCCTTTATTTCATTTTCATTTCATTTATTGATTGAAAGTAGGTGTTTCCACCTACTGTGAATCCTACCGTGTTTCCACAGTAGGATCCAAAGTTCTCCCTCACACACACCACCACACACACAGATAGTACAAAGGCATGTCACTGAGAGTGTTTCGTCACTGTAGTTTGAAAATCTTTTTTTTGAATGATAATGAAGCTCAAGAACTCTAACCTGGCTCCAGCCGACCTTTAGCCTCGCCTCCATGGAATTTCAGCGGGCAGGTCGGTCCGGCATTTCTCAATTGAAAAACTATTATGCCCGGTACGAAACATACCGGGCCAGTCAGAGTATTTAATAAGGTGATTGGCAGGTGAGCAAAAGTAACGTAAACAGCGAGGTCATCAAAGCGCGCTTGGCTACAATGTCGGCTAATAACATATGGAAGACTATTGGCACCTTAATTCAATTGTCTATTCATTTGTCAAATGGCTATGCATTATGTTATTTTAGTATTTATTTTGTATTTGTATTTGTCAAAGTGTAATGTTATATCCAATTTTGACATTTAATGTTCTATTCCAAAAGCTCTAATGGCAATTCAATATGTAAAGTGTCGATACAATGTCTTTATATATTGCAAATTACAAGATTTTGAAATGAAAAGCATATTGCCATGGAATTTTAAAGTTGTATTTGGCAAAATTGCATGTTATATCCTATTTTGACTTGTGTTCCACATTTGAGTATGTTAAGTTTCATTTAATGTGTTGTGAAACAGCACCTCCCTCTGGATTGCATTGCATATTGCATATTGCATTGCCACATGGTTTGAGTGCAACTTAATTCAATTTGCTATGCAGTTCTTGACCCCTGGGAAGGCGGGCCCTGGTCCGCTCTCGGCCAATCAGAGACGAGTCTCTGTTAAAAACGGGCTGCTCTTGTGAACTGTTGCTAACAAGTTGAAGGGCAGTAACTCTGCTATTTTAAGCGAGGAATGAGCATATAGGAAATTAGGAATAAATCGCACTAAAACCATAAAGTGTACACTATGGCTACAACTGAGGGCCACCTTAGCATAACAGTTCACAACTTATGTTTTTCTCCGCACGGTGCTGACTCGGAGTGCGTCTGAAGATCCAAGTGTGCCCACTGTAGTTAGAAGATATGCCATGTCACTGTCTGAATCGGCTTCACATTAACTGTGACCGACCAAGAGCAGCCCGTTTTTAACAGAGACTCGTCTCTGATTGGCCGAGAGCGGACCAGGGCCCGCCTTCCCAGGGGTCAAGAACTGCATAGCATATTGAATTAAGTTGCACTCAAACCATGTGGCAATGCAATATGCAATATGCAATGCAATCCAGAGGGAGGTGCTGTTTCACAACACATTAAATGAAACCTAACATACTCAAATGTGGAACACAAGTCAAAATAGGATATAACATGCAATTTTGCCAAATACAACTCTAAACTAAATGCCATGTTAAGAATGAATAGAACAATGAATAAAGAGGCCAAAATTCCATGGCAATATGCTATTCATTTCAAAATCTTGTAATTTGAAATATATAAAGACATTGTATCGACACTTTACATATTGAATTGCCATTAGAACTTTTGGAATAGAACATTACAAGTCAAAATAGGATATAACATTACACTTTGACAAATACAAATACAAAATAAATACTAAAATAACATAATGCATAGCCATTTGACAAATGAATAGACAATTGAATTAAGGTGCCAATAGTCTTCCATAATAACACGGGGCTTATAATACATTTCGAATATTAAGGGCTGTCTAATATTCGTTCGAATACATCAGTATTTTTAAATTTTCGAATTATATTTGAATTTCGAAGTCAAAGCCCTAGTGTTTACCAGCGCTGTAGAGGCTGGAGGACGCAGGCTGTTTGCTGCTGTGAGAGGAGGAGAGTTAGCGGCCCGCTAAGTCTCTACTCAGCACTTTTTACGGCCTGAATTTATCCACAAGCTGAATCAATGAGCTCAAGTTTTCAATGAAATTACGGATTATAATACAAGGGTTAGTATTCGAGAAACTCTGTAGGCTGTCCCAGTTCTTGCTCTAGCCTTATCTCCTTTAATATTCTTTCAAAATTTGATACATTGACAACCCTATGCCTTTGTTGTTCTCATTAGCAGAAATGTTGTGTCCAAACATTCGCACCTTCAGACTTATTTTGGCTGTAGTAAGGTTTGGATATGTTAAGGGGATTGTCTTGACAAGGAACATTTTGATGTTTTTTTTTTTTCATTCCAAGGAAGACATGTATTGTATCTTTATGAAATAGGATCATTTTGTCATTGTTAATGCAGTTTTCACCACAGTCTTCCCTGACAAAACCACAAAAACAAAAGACAAGACCTTCCTTTCATTTATTTACCATAAAAAGCATCAAATGAATGAAGCTCAAGAACTTTAGCCCCACCTCCATGGAATTTCAGCGGGCAGGACGGTCTGGCATTTCTCAATTGAAAAACTATTATGCCAGGTACGAAACATACCGGGCCAGTCAGAGTATTTAAAAGAAAGTACATATTTTTCACTTTAAGGTCCCACTTGAATGTAAGCTACAGTTTTCCATGTTGTAATGTAACGTTTAACCCACAGTTGATGAGCAAAACAAAGCCGATAAACAACTGTTTTACTTTATTTGATGATGAGATGTTTTAAACCACTGAGTTATGATGATCAATGATTTCTACTAAAACCTGTCGGAACCAAAATAATAAGTCCATAAACTCTGTTCTGACAATACCTTAATCACATTAAAGTGGCTAAGTAATGTGTATTTTCTATGCGCTCCCTTCGGCTCTCTGCTGTTCACATAAACATGCTGGAGTTGGACTGTGCGCTTCATCATAATACAAACGCATTGAGCTCTGAGGCCACTGTAGCCAAAGAACTGGAAAAAAAGTAGCAGCTTATAGTCAAGCAAGTACTGTCATTATTTGTGCTGGACTTTAAAGAAGTCAGCTAAACTATAAGTATAGTTATTATTTTATCAGAAGGTCAAAAGATTAAAAAATGTCTTATCCCATTTAGAGATTGTGTTTAAAAATGTCAATGTACACATGAAATCATCACAAGAATTGATCACTGAAGAAAGATTTGTACATATATGTTTTTGGTGACAGCTAAATTCAGCAACCGGGAAAAAAAAGACCTTCACCCATGTATGCTTTTCCTGTTAGAAAAATCCATGTTTTCAAGGAGATTTCTTTTTCCCTCAAGGACTTCACTTCACATCCAATTTCTGCACAATTGAGGAGCACAACAGAAGCACATTTTATAGAGACGTTTTCAAAGCACTTGAGGCTTCCTGTAGAGTTACTCAAATATAAACACATGATTAATGATGAAGAGTGAATCATTGTTATATAGGGATTTTATATTTGTATCTTTCTTTTTAATGTTCTGTGATTATTTATGATTTTAATGCTTTCTTGTTTTGTTCAGCACTTTGAATTGCCTTGTATATGAATTGTGCTATATAAATAAACCTGCCTTGCCTTGCCTTGCCTTGCCTTGCCTATAAATAATGTAGATTTTTGCCTCATGTCTCCCCTTTGACATCACCAGTCTGGGGAAGAAGCGATTCCTCCAGTAAATCGATTACAACAATGCTTTGATTACATTTCACTTTTCATCTTGAACTTTACAAACATATATGGACTTTGGTCATCCTGCTCCCATATGGACCAATAATTGTGATAATAAAAATAATAAAAAATATTTATATAGAACTTTTTAACAAACTCTTAATCTAATCTTAATCTTAATCTATTAATTTGATAGGGACAAATGCACACAATCCACTACAACATTGAAAACCAAGGCTATTTGGAATCTGTCCTTAGAAGAGCTTTCACCACAATTAGAAACACATTTTACATTGTTTTATTCACATTATACAAGTAATAATAATACATTTTATTTAAAAGCGCCTTTCAAAAGCAATTTTTTACTGGACTTTAAAGACGTCTGCCACACTATAACGAGAGCAGGTGTCCCTCAAGTCAAAGATCGTCACACAACAAAATAGCTTCAGTTTGTGTTTAAAACCAGCCCAGTGCAAGTCCAGTTTAAGCGGAGGACACAAAGCGTTCAAACGAATCAATAGCAGCAGCCTTTGCGACAAGTCGAACCAAGTGACAAGAATGAAAATGGGGAGGAAAAAGCACATGACAAAGACAGATCAGATCTTCCTGAGGCAAATTCAATTGGAGCCAAGATGGAGGCGACTGAGCGTGAGCGTGATTTTACTTTTAAAAGACTCTTAGGGACAAACATGATGATTCGTGAAGCAGAAAGTGCTTTATTTATTTATTTTTAACCAGGAGAACCTCATTGAGATTAAAAAGCTATTTTTTAAGAGTGTTCTAAAAAACAGAGGAAGTAAGACTGGACTCATCATGACCAAATCTAAATGAATCTATTGTTATGAAATTCCATAAAATGTAATTAATTGGGTTAAAAAGTGCATTTTTTTTCATGACTGGAGTTGACCAGAATGTGAAACACTTGGTCTAGGAACAACCGCAAGGTATCTGGTAATGAATCTACATTTAAGCAAATTCTGATTATATATAAGTTTGTCATTTTTTGTTTGTATCGAAAACAAGCTGCTTCCATTGGCTACACATGTGATGAACTCTGAGTGCGCTTGACAATAATTTTGATTTCTACCCATAGAGAAAAGGGTGGGGAATGTTATTCTTGAACCAATATCTTTCTCACAACAAACAAGCTGTTTTTTGTGTACAAATTTACTACTTCAAACTGTCTCAACTAGCTGCTGTGCTGTATAAATAAATTCTCACCACTCAAAATCGGCCTCGCTGCATTCACAGGGAGCGGAGGACATGGACAGGGCGACACTCTGGCCCATCACGCAGCGGGACATGGACCTCAGCTTCCTGTAGATCCTCTTGGCTCCCATCAGACACGGCTCGCCCTGGGGGTCCCAAAATAAGCAGACAGAAAGATGCCAAGTCACACAATAACAGCTGAAATCTGTTTTAACACGAGCACTCGCCTAGCAGTCAAATCGACAGCTTTAAGTCTTGCTAGTATAATTAGTAGTGTATATGTATCTTTTTGGTCTCCATAACTTTGTGATTATTTATCTATTTCTAGTAGTGTATTTATCTAGTAATTATCTTTAACTCCCAGAAGCAGTGTTGATGGTTTTCAGTATTAGAAGTGTTTTTATATGTAGTTTATTTCTACGCCATTATTTTTTGTGAAATAATCTTAAAATTTTGAAAAGTGAGAAGTTAGTTACCATAGTTACCATAGCAACAAACCGTTTACTTGCCAGCAGTTATCGTTTGGTAGCTATAAAAAACATTGCTTTTGTTATATTCACCGGAGTCTTGTGCACACTGGGGACTTTTGCTAATGTATTCCAATGTGGTTTTACTGCAAATGGCGAATAAAATGAATCTGAATAAGTAAAAAACTGGTGGAAAATTTTACTTTTTGGGGGACACTTCTAGTAATTCCATCGGTTTGAATGGGAGCAGTCAAAATGACGGCTCTGGGTGTTCTGGTAGTTTCCTAATTCTGGGAGCCCTAGTTTTAAGAAATTATATGATATATCCTTATTTTTTGTTTGTTACGATAGAAACACATTTGATATTTACCGTCAGAAGCTATCATTTGGTCCTTAGAATTTAGCCTTTCACCAAATTGTTTTAGCATTTAACAAAAGTGAACAACATTAAAAAAAATGAAGAAACCCTTAAATTACTTACTTTTAATACATGTAGTGAAAAACTGATTTTAAATTTTTTTGCGGGGGAGGGGGGTGATTTTTCAGAATTCCTTTGGTTTGAATGGGAGCAGCCAAACCGACGGCTCTGGAAGTTTGAGTAGCTTCATAACTGCGGTAGTCCTAGTGTTTTAAAATAAACTGCTTTTAACATTAGCAACCTGTGTGAGGGGAAACACAGCGAGAGTCTTGTATGTGTCAGCGCTTTGAATATATTGAACAAAATAACACCGCGCTCCGTGAAGCTGCCGTTTCCATTTTTAGCCCGTGTGGGGAGTGAATAAATGATGAGCTGGAGACGATGATGTAAAGATTATCACCTGATAGTTTCCCCGAGTGTCCATCGGGTGTCACTAGTGAGATGTTGAGAAAGCGGCTCATGAAGTGACTTGAGATTTAAAACAAAAGACTGGTTATTAGACTGTGGCGTGACGGTGATTTTCCAGTTTGGAATCAACTTCACTCGGGTTTTTAATTTCTCAGGGTGGATGGGTTTAATGCTATATATGGCGGAACATTGCTACAACATTATAGAGAAGAAAACATGCAAGTTCAGCCATTCGATGTGAAGATTTAACCAGATTGTCTTGATTACAACTATTCCTTATCTGTATGAATTGTAAATATTGATGTGCATATTTTTCTGTAAAAGGAAAATTGTCACTTTCATTCTGGATGCTTCCAATAAAGATTATGAAGAAAAAGTACCACGATGAAATAGGCACTGGAAATATTGGACATTTTAACAAATATCTTCCTTAGAATAAGAAATAAATTGCAACAGCACTTGAGATAAGACTAAAGTTTATGTTTCATTGGCAAATCCTGTTTTAAGAAAGTCAAAATGTAATACAATGAAGATAAAAAATCTTATATTTCATATTTTTTTGCAGTGTAGATGTCGTTCTAAGCCTTTGTTGATATAATTCAAATAACTTAAGCTGCAAAGACTTGTTTAACTCTGATAATGCTCAGATAAAGTTCAGGGCATCTGGAAGCCCCCTTTTCCTTAATGTACAAAACTTATTTCATGATAGAAATTCTCAGCCCAGACAAAGAACAACAAAGACATGTATGTGCCTACATTTAGAATCACTCAAATCAATGTGTACCTCAGTGAAAGGTTTTAAAATGTTTTTAAAAAGTACTGAAGAAGAACGTTGAGAAAGGAGAGTGATATTGTATAAGTGAGAGGGGCTGGAGCCAATCTTCTTTTCAAACTGTGTATTCTTGTTTATTTTGTATCCTGTTTTTTATGATGTGATATGTACACAGAGTTAATAATACCAAATTCAGTAAGTATCGGAATCGGTATTGGACTCATGGATCTATAATAAAAACTGGATAGGGTATTACTAACTTACAGCTGTTCCACCCATGGGCACAGGGGGTGCCCTTGGTACTGCAGACTAAATCCACGTAAGCTACCCAGAAAAAAAAAGTCCCACAGAACTCAATGTAAACTAAAACAGCTCGACAGAGAACCTACAGCTTTCATAAAGGTCGGATTTTGTGGGGATTGTAGTGTCCCTTATCCTGAACTTTTTTTCTTCTTAAATCCTTTGGTTTTCTTTAAATCCACACTTTACTGCCACAAACTCTGCTCGTTTCCATCCCGCTCTGACTCGGCTCTATCACTGCTCTGATTAGCAGCTCTTCATGGGAGATAATCCTTTCATTTGAATAGGGCGCAATCTTGGATCACCAGGGCTTGATTGGACTAGAAAAAGTTAGAATGGTGCATCCACAAAAGAAAATTGAAACAATAAGTTATTCAAAATTAACGATGCCTTTCCATGCTGTACCTTAAATATAAAAAAATACCACAAAAATTCAACCATAAATATGCCACAAAGAAAGTCTAATTGTTGATACCAAGCACTATGACTTCTGAATTGAATAATATGGAAAAGTTAACACAATACATACATTATGCAAAATAAATCACTCAATCTCCCCTCGTCAGCACTATGCTAATGACAAACTTGTTATCATATCATTTCCCACAAGATTGATACGGCGTGTGACTTCTTATGCAGGCCTGGTAGTGATCCAATTTAAAGATGCTGAATTTTAATAGCAATTTATGGAGATGTCACATTTAGTGTCGCTCCATGTTCAAACCGATCGGGGGTCTCTATTCCCGCTCCATCTGGCCAGCGTTTAGTGAGAGCTGTAATGAACGGTTTGGGCTCTGGTGTTACCTGGTTGTGGAGGTGCCAAGTCTGGAAGTCCATCTCATTGCATCTGCGGTTAAAGATGGACCTGAAGTCGATTTTCACCAGCTGCCATTCAGAGCGGTGACTGACGTGGCCAAAAATCCTGCGAATGAATGAAGCACAGAAGCAGAATGTTGAAGAGTATGGCTCATGAGCGTGGTGTAGCTGTAGACTGTATACAGATGGATGATGCTAACCTGCTAACCCCAAAAGCTAAACGAAGCCCAATAAGGAAGTGCTCATAGATATTTTAAAAGTAATTGGTTCTTCTATATCAGACAATATAAGGTTTTGTGATGTTATATTGTCTGATGGAGAAGAGCCCAATACTTTTAATCCTACTAAAAAGGAAAGATGAATTCCTAAACTGCTCATGGACTCTTTCTCCAACTTGATCAGTCTCCTTTTGACTTATTGAAAAGTCTTGCTCTGGGACCATTTGTGTCTAACTCACCATTTTGTCTAGAGCTTTTTCTACTGTATGTTCCTGGTTTTTATATATTGACATTGTCCAGTTATGAACCATATAAGGATTGACCAGCCTTCATTCGCGGACGAAACTCCAGCTTGCCTTAACAACTATCTTAGCAACATGTCTGCAATCGCTGAAGCACGAAGCTAATGCCGCTGAAGAAATGCCCATATAAGGAAATCAGCTCCAGCTAGCTTATGTTGAAATCAGCTTCTTTCACATGAAGGCAAACACTAAGTCTGATGTCAGTACTTCCAAATCTATTTGTCTTACCAATGGTGCTTTCAGACCGGATCATGCGTTGCGTCGGCGACGCGCGTTCGAGCGCCTAAACACACACAAATCTCGGGACGCAGAAGCGGAAAAAGGACGCCCACAGGAGATAAACTTTGCTCAACCTTTCCTCAGGACGTTCGTGCAGCGACCAATCAGAGAGCCGCTAAGTGGTCACGGGGATATTGGTGGTCTGAGCGAGCAGAATGAACATACTATAAACAGCCAAAACAGGAGCTACACCTCGACTTAAAACCAGGGTTGACAATGGGGGACTCTGTGCTTGTGAATATATGCGTTGTCATGCTCCCGTGACTTTATGCAACTGCTTCGAGTGTGTTCGCCAATGCGGAAGTACCGTTTAATAATAAAATAAACTCACCTCCGTGAACACATACTACTGTTATATAAAGTCCGTGGAAGGTCTCTGAACACAGACACCCTGCAAAGCTGCATTATTGGAGAAGAACTTTACACGAGAAGCCGCTAGCTAAACTCTGTTAGCATCAGAGCCGGCTACTTCCGCCAATTCCGGCGCTGGTCAGGACGTTCTGGTGTGAGGTCCCGTGCGTCTGAAAACTAGAGAATGCGCGTTTGGTGAGCAAGGCTTCAGCGTTTAAGCGTTTGCGGTCTGAAAGCACCACAAGTAAGACATGTTTTATTGTTTTTCTGGATTTTTGTTTCAGTTTAGTTTATTCCAAAGGTGACAAATACAATTGAATAAAGATAATTAAACCTGAGTTAAAAAAGCCACAATTAGCCAAGAAGGCTATTTTTCATCTCTAGTCCCCTGCCGTGCTGTTAAAAAGTCATTAAAACACATTAATATGACAAAAATACAAGGCAGAGACAACATCAATCAAGACAAACATTATAGTGCCATCCATCCATTTTCTACCCTTTAATCCATTTCTGGGTCAGGGGGGTTAGGGTTAGCTAACCCAAGTCTCATAGCACCAGCCCCTCACTGACCCTCTGCAGGTGGTGAGTCCACAGGAGGACGGCTGCTCTCTGAGTGTGAGCATTACCTTGATCTTACAGTGGGGGCTTTGGCCAAAGTGGGGTTAAGTGTCTTGCCCAAGGACACAACGACAGCAGTCATCAGTGGGAGTCGGTGGAGAAGGTGTAGAGGTGGGAATTGAACCCACGACCTTCAGGCCTGAAGGCCAATGCTCTACCAACTGAGCTACTGTCGCCCCCCAAACATTATAGTGTTATTGTAATATTCTTTTTTTTATTCTTTTTTTAAATAACTGATATAATAATAATAATTTATTTTAGCAGTCCTGCATCTTGGGTTATCCTTATTTGCCATGTGACATTTTCAGCCAAAGGACTAAATGACATTTGGGTAGAGAGTTGAGTGAGGCTTCTTATTCACTTTTCTTTCTGAGAATGCTGATGTAAAAGGGCCCAAACAATACACGCATATGAAAAGTATAGTAAAAGAACTATAACTTGACAGTTTGAAAGTTAGGTACCCCAGCTTTATATGGATGGACTTCAAAGCTCCCAAAAGTCATATGTTCAGTGCATTTGGCCTAAAACACGATGAACTCAAAAACAGAAAGCTCTCAGCCTGGTAATGTCCTTTGTGTAAAGGAAAACAGCGATAGAGACACGGAGACTGATCTGCGTGGACTTTCCTCTCTCTCAGTCTACGGTAATCACGGCGGCTAACGAGATAAACATTCCGCGCGGCTTTAGATTGAGCGGGAGTGTTTTTGTGCACTGACCGCCCTCACCGTTCATACCACAACCTATTTATCACAATCACGCTGTCAATTAGGCTCCAAGGCACCCGGCCGTGACAGGCACTTACTGTAAAAATGAGTACAAATTGATAAGAAAACAGCGCATGATGGCATTATGAAAACTAATGGTGTGTCTCTTGTTCTGGGGGCTTGTAAGACATGGGGGGGGGACGCTGCAGAAACTCGCCGTGAATGAAGATCTGAGCCAGTGGAAGTTATTTTTCATTATTCTTTGGACAAGACTGAGCTCTTTGTCTTGAGTCGTTTGTGTGGAAGAAATGCTTTTAAGAAAAATGCCACTCTGATATAAATGGAATGGTGACAGTGATAGGAAGATTTATTTATTCACTGTTGTTTAATACTCTTTAATAATGGGGGGGACAGTGCTAATGTTAATGAACACACCTCTCCAGATTCTTGCCTTGGGTTATTTTGCATATGTTGTCCCACAGTCACTCTGAACTACTGGACATGCTGTTTTCTTTAATTTTTTATCTTTCATGCCTCTGAAGCACTTTGGGCAGCTGGTGTTGTAAATGTGCTACACAATTAAAGATGACATTGAGATGTTTTTTAGTGGTAGGGGAAACCGGAGCACCCGGGGGAAACCTATACAGAACATGCAAACAGAAAGGCCTGAAGGTGGAAACGAACCGAGGCGAAAGCATAAGCGCCAACCAGTGCGTCACTGTGTGTGTTGTTAATGCTGCGTATAGAACTGATTTTATAAAAAATGTAATATCTTAATTGAAAAAAGTGGTGAGTAAAAACGCTTGTAAATGTTTTATGATTTCAATGTTTCTTTTCTTATTTTGAGAAAGAGATTGAAAGCACACATCAAAGCTAAATGTATGTGTAGAATTGCACTGGTTGCCGCAGACTTGGGACATGCACTGGAAAAGTGTGTGAGTGTGTGTCCTGTGGGCGTACTACAAAGCTCAGTCAGTCGTCTTTGGTGGCCCACGTCATGAAACATTGATGTAAAGCCTGTGGAAATCGTCGTCTTACACCAACTAACTCTTTTCCTGCTGCATTGAGTTGACAGGTACAGCAGAGTGGAAATTTAAATAAAAAACTATGCTGGAATGATGATGGTTATCTGTGTCTAAAGTTCATTTGGAATGGGTTTGGTCCTGAGCCATGTTCTGTTCTGATCTTTGCCAGGTTTATTTGACTCCAGCTTTAATCCATGAGTATATAATACAATATGAACAGCGAGAGATCAGATCAATTCAAGGCCTTTCCTAAAAGTGTTGAGATTTATTCATCCAGAAAGGTTCAATACCATGGTCACCTAGGACGGCACCATCAAGGAACCGATAGATAGTTTTTAAAAGAAGCCCCAGAAGGAAAAAAAAAATACTGAAATGATAAGTCAATTCCACAAGAGAAAATACAGTGTATATCCCTCACAGTCCAGATTTAAAGATGGAACTCCTTGCAATGAGGCAGGAACTAAACACAAAACAAAACTATGGCAACTCTTTGTCCGTAAGGGGTAGGTCGAATGCAAAGGACTAAAACAGGCAAGCTTTTCTATTGTTAATTAGGGAGAATAGTAAGTAAGTGTGTAATCTTCATTTATATAGCGCATTTTTACAGACCGAGGTCACCCAAAGCGCTTTGCAATGTTCAGAATTTATGTCTGACTCTTTGGAAATAATCATATTATTCCTATTATCAGCAGTGATGGGAATAACGGCGTTACTTTTTTCAGTAACGAGTAATCTAACTAATTACTTTGACAGTAACTATAACGCCGTTATCATTTCCAAAATCCCGTTACTGCGCGTTACTCAAGACGCACAATGAACGTGTTGTCATGAGAGAAGGGAGGATGAGAAAACCTCTCAGCAATTATTGGCTGATGTAAAACATATTTCCTTTACAATCTACATGTCTACAGTTGAGAGGATGGCTCATAAATTGTGTTTTTGAAACAAATATGGGTCTTAATCGCGCTCAACCACGGCTTGTATCACCGTGAGGCCAGCCTCAGAGGAGCGCATGTGAGCGCAGAAGTCGGCTGCACAATTCCATCGATAAGCTCCTTTCTCTTCCTGGTTTATCTGCTAAGGACAGCAACAGGTTTGGCTAACATACATATAACACATTTTTAGATAATGTAAAATGCACATAGGGTAATTTTTCAATTACTATAGGAATGATAAGAAAGAGAGGTGAAGTGTAAGACGGTTGATCTTAGAAATTGGATGCACCCGGCTGCAGCAAAACAGGAGTTTATGGACACACACGTTTTGTTTTACTTTTTAAAACTCATTGGACTCATTTCCAAATGGAGGATTACATATCTACGCTCAAACTATTATCTGGACTGAAACAAGGAACTGGTCTGAACCGAAGTGGACTGTGCAGGTCATTTATAAGGTATAGCTATAAGGTGAGACCCATAACTCATAGTTTTGCGTTTTGTATGAACAAACAATGCGGACATAAAACATATTTTGCTGTAGCCAAACAAATTGTCCACTTGATTTATATGATGTATATGTTCATCTGATTGGACTGAAGTCAGTGCTTCACCGGTGTTTCCACATTCACAGTGGTGGGTGTTGGTGTTTAGTGCTTACAGCACAGAGCGAGATGAAGAGTGAACAGGACTTCAGCAGCAAAACAGCCTTTTCTAGATGGAAATATTGGCACTGTTAAAGGTAAAAATGCGCACGTCGGGTGCACATTATGTTCCAGAACAAAACGAAAAAGTAACGCAATAGTTACTTTTACTGGTGACTAGTTACTTTTATAGTGGAGTAACTCCGTTAGTAACTCAGTTACTTTTTGGGAGAAGTAACTAGTAACTATAACTAATTACTTTTTCAAAGTAACGTGCCCAACACTGATTATCAGTGCATTCATTTATACAAGTTCTATCAGGACCAGATCTGAAGAATACCCAAAGGACTTGTTTTGGAACAGTCTAATGCCTTCTCCGGGTCCACGAAGGACATGTGGACAGGAAAACTCCAACCATCCCTTGAGTATCCGAAAAAGAGTAGCTAGAGATGGTCTAGTGTGTTGCAGCTGGGATAAAAAAAAACACACAGCTCGTCCTGAATCCAAAATTCGACTGGCGGCCAAAGTCTCCTCCAGTACCTTGGAGTTGACCTTCCCGGGGAGGCTGATGAGTGTGAACCCACAAGAATGGGATCAAACCCTCTGGTCCCTTGGTCTGTCAGTCCAACAGCACTGTCCTCGACCACCACGTAATGTTGCAGAGATGAGCCAGTCACACAACATCCAGAGAAGACACTGGGGTCGCTTGTGACTTCAGCCAGGTTGATACCCCTCTGCTAGAGGACATAACGGGGAAGGAAGCTGATAGTTCGGCTTTTTTTTTGTTAAGTCTTCAGAGTTTTTGAACCAGAAATCTATATAATTCCCCTCCGCCGGAAGAATACAGGTTCTCTTATCTAACTCTCAAGTTTAGAGTTGCTTCTTACATCCTTCTCAGTCAGGTGCGTCGGATGCGGCTTATACCACAAAGACAACTATTAATTTCCCAGCACTTATCACTTACAGGTCTTGGCACTGGAGCTGAACCTGTTTTTGATGAAAGGTGAGGTACACTTGAGACTATGGCCAGTTAATTCTTTCACATAATGAGAGAAACCATTGAAGCACGACAGGCAATTTACATTTGCAAATTCAAACCATAGGGTGGGAAGCCGCAGCTGCTCAGAACAGATTGGAAAAGTCCACTTTTCAAGCTTACTCTCCCACTGTGTTGACATTAAAAACCAATGCAAAAACTAATGTAAGAACAACTCGTGCAGAAATATTGAATTACCCTATATTATAATGTTATTTTTTATTGATGTTGCGGTAATTTTGCTTCCTGTTCCAATGTGCTGTCACCCGTTTGTTCGCTGCAGGAATGTAGATCACCTGTGATTGTAGTTCGGGGAGAGCATTACTGAAGTTGGATAGACCTTCAGTGAAAAAGCTCTTTTATTCATGAAACGGAAAAAATAAAACGTTGCAGGAACAGTTGGGAGGCTGAATTGAGCAGGCTTAGATAGAGATAGAGACAGAGGCTTAGCTCACACAGCATAAACTCGGAGAGCAGAAAATATTGCAAATATATTGTAATATCCATGTTACATTTGAGCTGAAATTGTTCCGTATACGGCAACTAACTGAGATTACCACCTCACCGCCATACTGTCATAATTCTTATTGCATACTGGAAATGTGTATTGCAAATTTCAACGTGTATTTGGGATATGGTTATGGTTATTTTAGTGTTGGATGAAAAACCTTATGTGAAAGTTTTAGCTAAAAAAGGTTCACTTTGAAACAATGTGAGCAGGCTTCAACATCTCTCAAATCTCCACAAACCGGACTCGTAGGTAGGAGTGCAGGAGTTGCAGGTGCACTGAATAGATGGAAAGTTGCAACTTTGGCTATAAGCTACCAAAATACTGCATGAACATGAATTGACAACGTGTGCAAGTTTGCAAGTTCAATGGCCCTTAGAAAGTTAGAAAATTGTTCATAATGCCATGGATTTATGTAATTCAAATAAAAATAAGCCAATACATGATGTGTTTGTCTTACAGTTACGCCTGACACTGACTGAATTGTACTTGGCGAGATATGCACTTTTCACTTGTGCTTTGTAAACATATATGCAGGACGTGTGTTGTTTTGCTACTCACGTCATGATCAGTGTCTCCTCTCCCGGCTCGCCCAGAATCCCGTCCACAAACAGCGGCGTGTTGGTGAAGCTGTACTTGTTCCACTGTCGGCCTTCGTCCACACTCAGCCTGGAAAACATCCAAGATAATAAACAATGTGTATGGACCGTCTCTGCCACATGAGTGCAACTAATGAACCTGAGAGCTGTCTGCAATCTCATTTCATATTCTGTGTCTCACCCGTTGTTTGCCCATAAGGTGTCATTGACTTTACCAAACTAGACTTGCACTGTTGACCTGTTCATGCTGTCGCTATGTATTATAAGAACCTTGTTAAAGACATATGCATACAGTGGGGCAAAAAAAAATTCTTCCTCAGTTGATTCGTTCACACCAAGACGCTAACCTATTGCAGATTCAGTCTTCCCAGCCTGGTGCAGGTCTACAATTTTGTTTCTGGTGTCCTTTCACAGCTCTTTGGTCTTGGCCATAGTGGAGTTTGGAGTGTGACTGTTTGGGGTTGTGGACCGGTGTGTTTTATACTGATAATGAGTTCAAATAGGTGCCATTAATACAGTACTTACTTACTAATAATTTGCAAATAAATGTGATTTTCTGGATTTTCTTTTTCATTCCGTCCCTCGCAGTTGAGGTATGATGAAAGTTACAGGCCTCCCTCATCTTTATACGTGGGAGAACTTGCACAGTTGATGGCTGACTAAATACTTGTTTGCCCCACTGTGAAGTGTGTGTGTGGATTATATACTATACCGCACATCAAATCACTGTACATCTGTGAAATGTTAGTGCCATATGAACCCACTCGTTCTCTGAAGAGCACAGGGACTGGCCTCCTGCTGGTGCCCAGAGTCGGGACTAAACAGGAGGAGGCAGCGTTTCAGATTTATGCAGCTAGGAAAGGATGACACCCGCACACTGTCCAACTTGCAAACACCAGTGGTTTATTAGCAACGTTTCGGCCACAGGCCTTCCTCAGGCAAAATTTACAAATAGAGGTTGGGAGCCATCTTAAATAGGGAGGGGCTGACAACGCCCCTGGATGTAATCAACTATACCAGATGACCAAAAAACTTTCACAAAACGTCAAAAACTCAAAAAGTGGAAAACACCAATATATACATATATACATGATGCATGAAGAAAAAACATATGGAAGCAGACATACAGGACAGCTGATAAAGAAATGGCTGTCCTAATACATACATTCCTACATGTATTCTAAAATGTGTATTCTTACAATGTGACACACGGCAGTCTATTTACAAAAAGACATTCAAGACAAGCTCATCGTTCAGGCCTTTTGGTGTGAGGGTTTGCAGTTTGTGTATCCAAAAAGCCTCTCTCTGTTTGAGAAGCTTATCATGGTTACCCCCCCTCACAGGAAGAGGAACATGCTCTATCCCATAGAAACGAAGGGCACTCACATCATGATTAGCATCATTAAAATGTACAGCTACAGGATACTCCCTGTCATTCCTGCGGATAGAACTTTTATGTTCACTTATTCTTTGTTTTAATTTTCTTGTGGTTTTGCCTACATAGGCCAAACCACAAGGACAACGCAGTAAATAGATGACATGAGTGGAAGCACATGTTATAATGCTTTTGATGGGTATACTCTTACCACTGTGCGGGTGTAGAAAAAAGCTGGTTTTGTGAGTGTTATTGCACTGGGCACAACCACCACAACGATAGTTCCCATTAGGAATCGGCGTAAGGAGGGTCTGAGTGGATGGCGCTAGGGTGGTGAAACTGGCCCGGACAAGGTGGTCTCTAAGGTTCTTGCCCCTCCTGTTCACAAAAAAGGGGAGGGAACTTGAAGATAGTGGCCAGTTCAGGATCCGATGTGAGTATGTGCCAGTGTTTTCTGAACATAGTTTTAATGGTTGCAGAGTGGGGAGAATACTGGGAGATACAAGTGATAGAAAATTGCTTTTTCTTTTTAACAGTTTTTTTTTTAAATTCTGCTCGTGTTTTTTTTAAAAGCCAGTTCATAAGCATTTTCTATCCATGTAGTGGGATATCCTCTTTGTTTGAACCTGTTTTTCATGTCTCTGGCCTGTTCAACGAAGTCCTCCTCAGAGTGACATATCCGTCTGAGTCTGTAAAATTGACTGATTGGTAAACTCTTTTTAAGAGGGGTAGGATGAAAACTTGAGGCCAACATCAAAGTGTTTCTGTCCGTCTCCTTCCTGTAAAGTGATGTTATTATGGTGCCATTGGATTTAAGCACTACCATATCTAAGAAACTGACTTGTACAGTACTATACTGTGGAGTAAAGATCAAACTTGGTATCCAGCTATTAAGTAATTTGACAAAATCCGTCAGTTCTTGGGAAGTACCATTGAAGACACAAAACACATCATCAATATATCTGAGCCATTTTAGAATTTTATGAGCAAATGGATTTTTTTCATTGTTGAATACAAATTTATTTTCAAAAAAACCAACAAACAAATTGGCGTAGTTAGGGGCACAAATGGTGCCCATGCTTGTCCCAGATATTTGTAGATAGAATGTCTTTTCAAAACGGAAATAGTTATATTTCATGACAAACTCAGTAAAGTCCAAGATGATTTGGTCAGGAGGCCTTGTACTGCTGCTGTTCTGCTGTAGATAGTAATTTATGGCCTCTAAACCCCCTTCATGGGGAATGTTGGTATAGAGGCTAGTGATGTCCAATGTCAGCAATAAGGCATTAACAGGTATATCTTTAAGGTCGGAGCACTTTTCTAGAAAGTCTGTAGAATCTCTTATATAGGCAGGAAGGTTGTGGACTAATGGTTTTATAAAGTGGTCCACATAAGTTGAAAGAGGAGACCATAATGAGTCATTCTGTGCTACAATGGGCCGCCCAGGTGGATTGGTCAAGGATTTATGTATTTTAGGGAGCGAATATATAACTGGGCAGATGGGATGTTTATTGTAGAGAAAATCAGATTCTTGTTCAGTAATCCATTTCTGAGACTTTGCTTGTTGGAGGTATGCAAATAGTTGTTTCTGAAATGGCACCGTGGGGTCATGCTCAAGTTTTTTATAGACACGGGCATCCGACAGCTGAGATAAAATCTCCTGTCTGTATTTGTTAACGTCTTGGATGCAGATAGCGCCCCCTTTGTCCGCTGGTTTAATCACAATATCTTTATCATTCATTAATTCTTTTAGGGCTGTTTTCTCGTCTTTTGACAAATTAGAATATGTACGTGTGTGGGATTCATAAATGCTCTTTTCAATGTCCTGTTCAACCATTCTACAAAAAGTATTGATAGAAGCATTCGTTGTATTAGGACAAAAAACACTTTTGGCTTTAAATACAGTTTGTGTGGTCGGCTGTGAAGTGGATGGACCAGATTTAGAGAAAAAATGACGTAATTTAATTTGTCTAAAACATTTAAATAAGTCCACTTTTAGGCCGAATGCATTCACAGGACTGTAGGGAACGAAAGATAAGCCCTTAGAAAGAAGTGACTTCTGTTGCTCCGACAGTGACTTGGATGATATGTTGATTACCGTGTCTGCTGGCGGCTGCGCGTCCACGGTCTCTGTGTGGCGGCCTGCGGAGCGCCTGCCCCTCCTGGTTTTCTTCTTCGTCCTGGTGGCGGATTCTTGCGTTGCGGTAAAAAAGGAGAGTGACTTGGAGGGATCCCGGAGTCGCTATCCAAAGTAAAATCACTTTCCAGACTGGAGTCGTAATTCCGTTGGTTGTCCCTCTGTCGGTGCGTAACGGTGGTGCCTCTTGTTGCGCCTCTTGTTGCGCGTAAAGGGCGCTGGGTCCGTGTCTGCGAGGATTCTTCGTGTTCCTGATGGTCCCTACGCAATCTGGTCAATTTTTACATCGACTCAGACGGGATATGTCACTCTGAGGAGGACTTCGTTGACCAGGCCAGAGACCATGAAAAACAGGTTCAAACAAAGAGGATATCCCCACATGGATATGGATAAGAAATAGCTTATGAAACTGGCTTTTAAAAAACACACGAGCAGAATTTTTTAAAAAAACTGTATGTAAAAAGAAAAAGCAATTTTCTCATCACGTTGTTATCTCCCAGTATTCTCCCCACTACTGCAGAAACCATATAAAACTTTGATACAGAAAACCACTGGCCACAAACATCACATCGGATCCTGAAATGGCCACGATCTCTAGCGAAGCGCCTTCGCCTAACCGAGCGACCTTCTTTGGTGAAACCAGGAGGGGCAAGAACCTAGAGACCACTAGTCGGCGCCAGTATCACTCCCACCTCTAGGCGCCATCCACATCGGTCCGATCACTAAATACCTGGAGACGAGGGCGCCATGATTCGCTTATGGGTAACTCATCGTTGTGGTGGGTGGTGCCCAGTGCATCCTAACACTCTCACAACCCAAGCTTTTTTCTTCACCCGCACAGTGCCTTGACAAAGAGTTAACCAATAGCCTTTTGTAATTATCCTCAGTGAATTCAATCAGAACGTCTGTTTTTTTAGAGTTACGTATGTGCTTCCTGGTTGGCCCTTGGCACTTCTGTTGATCTCGGTGGTTGTACTGATAAGACACAGTTGAGCACTGACACATTGCACTTCAGATGCTTAAAAACAGGGCCAATCGTCGCATTTTACAGATTGATTTTTTAAAACCCCGGTCATTCAGATATTGTTGTTGAGTCATGCCGTACTCAAAGTGTGAGTGTGGGTTTGGCAACATTTGTGATGACTGACCCAATGAATTCACTGTAGTAAGGACACGTTTCCACTTGTACCGTTTACATTGTACACAAAAATGTAAGTATTATTACTCGGTGCCTTTCGCGACACTCCAGGCTGCCTGACCATAGCAAGTAAACACGTACATTTAAAGACTGTGTAGTTCGGGCCGTATTGGATGTGAGTGACTAGGATTCTAAAAGATGAGTTTTGTGGGTGGATTTGAAGTGCGTGAGTCAGTCAGTCGGTGGTATACGGAGGTCAGGGTGGAAGAGCGCCAGAAGAGGGGGCAGGAGCGGCGGACGGCTCTTACTCCCCGTTTGTTGATGAGGCTGGAAGCGACGTGGATCAGATAATTGTTTTGTATCAACCATATCAATTGATCAAGTTTGTATATAAAGCATGTTTCATTCAGTGCAACCAACGTGCTTTACACAGGACATAAATCATACAAAAAATTACAAAAACATTTAAAAAGGTGTAAGGTAAAACTTAGAAAAACTATAGAAACTCGACATACCAAAACTCAGTCATACGCACCACTTTCAGCGATGGACTTTAACAATTGCTAGAGATGAGTCCTCCATCCTCATTAGGAAGGACTGTTCCCGATTGTTGGGGCATAAACCTGAAACGCTGCTCTTCATGTTTCGTCCTGACTCTGGGCCACCCCGCAGGAGGCCAGTCCTGTAGTTCTGTTCATAGTCCCAGTTGGTTCCTATGGCCCCAACAGTCACCGATGTACTTTGAGTGCCAAGACATGGAGTAACCAAGCAGAGTTTGCTTCAAAGTTCTTTTTTAGAGATTACTGTGATTTATATAAAACAATGAAAGAATATATGCCTAGAAAATTCAATCGTCCAAGTAGTTTCACCAAATGTGCTCTCAAATGTGAATGGGTGTTGAACATGGAAGACAGCAATATGTTCGAGCTGTGCTTTTAAATCATTGCCTGGAGGCACCGGGAACCAGATCCATTACAGTTCCGTTCAAAATTAGACTTTAATCACCAACGACATTCTGGGTCGGCTAAAGGACATAGCATTTAGCACAACCTCCAGTTTAATTGTGGTCTTATTCTTTTTGTAGTCATTGTTCCTGTATAAATTAACCCAAAATGCTCGAAGGGGTTGGCAGCAAGGATGTAAGAGCGGGACAGGGGCGCAACCAAATCAGTGATGCAAGGAATACTTGCCTCCAATACACATCATTATACAGAGTTTATATGCATCTGTTTGTGCTGCCTTTATTTGGGCAATCTCCTCATCCCAATAGGAACCCCAGTTTTGTTAATTAACCAATAGTAATATGTCACCATAGTCATATTCTTAGCCATTTGGACTGAAGTATGAGATTCCCACTGGTTGAAGGTCTCGCTCTTCTTGCGTTCTTGGGCCCTATATTTTGACCATGTTGAAATCTTTTGACATGACGCTATGCTCTTGACCTAGCGACAGGAGGCCAGTAGCTGTAGACATCACAAATTCTGCTTTCATCCTTTTAATATATGTTTTTTTCATGGGCCCTTTTTAATAACATTGGTCCCAAAATCCCACACAGGAAATCACTTATTGATTGAGTATATTTATATTAAACCTTATGTTTTGAGAGTATGGGCTTGAATAGTTATAGTAAATACCAGACTCTTACGCTAAATTTCCTCCATGGCTTCACATTTTCTGCTCTTTCCCTTAGAAATCCTTGTAATTTATTTAAGTCACTCAGAACACAGGATTGGGTGCCGATGAATCCCTTTTATTTTATACATTAAATACAGTTATATTTGTTACTTGGCAAAATTTTGCAGATTTACAGAAATATGGTCTTTTTCCGTCGATCTTGTATAGAAAAAAATAACTACAAATAGTTTTCAACTTTTGCCTTTATTGCGTCTATTCTCTGGCGCGGTTGATGAGGTAGTTGTACAACGTACATCTCGGCAGCACACGTCGCTGTGGGACGGATCTATCGAATGTAGCAAAAAACAAACAACTCCTTATCATTCAGTGGCAACATCACCTTCAATTTCATCTCACTAAACCGCATTATATGCACAGAAAAGAGATAAAACCGTCTCCGGAGAACGAGTTCGGCCGATACGGGGCGAGATGTTGACGACAAGTGATGGGGTTGGAATGGGGCCCTGTTTTTGTAAGCAGCCTGTTCACGCGTCAGACGAATCGTGATCTGACCATAAGATGCAAAACTCGTTTATGCTTTTCTCAGGACATCAATAACTACTATTATTTAGTGAACATTATAACATTAACTAACAAACCTGCATTGAGTTATGTTCTAAAAAGGGTGAAAGGAAAAGGACAATACAGCAGAATGGTGCCAGGAGGGTCTTTTCTGCGTGGAGTTTGCCATGTTTCCCCGTACGTGCGTAGAGTTTCCTCTGGCGTGCTTCGGTTTCCCCTACCACTAAAAACATACACAATAAGGTTCGATCCTCCGTCTGGTAGTCCTGACCAAGACAGCATCAAAATCTGGAGATGGGTTCCCCGGGTGCTGTTACTACGGCGACCACTGTCTCCTGATGTAGCCTATTGTGGCATCAGGATGGGTCAAATGCCGAGGATTGAATGCCCCTTCTTGGGGTTTAATAAAACTACACACCTGACTCACCACCGGGGCCATAAAATAAAACAATTCAAAAAATAGGTAAATAAACAAAATAAAACAGACACACAAACATTAGATACCAAAGGAAAAAAAATATATGAATTCAAGTGGACTGACTTTGTGTAGCATGATTAAAAATTTGAACCAGAAAACAAAGACCAAAGCGTCACGAGTTTGACCGAAATAACATGTATTTTAGATACAATTAAAATACTAAACTCAGGCCTAGTTCTTTTTTGGCTACCCTTTTCTACAGTTAGTATAGTGAAGGTCGTTGTTACAAAAGGTTTTCCAAAAGCAAGTGCAATAGGATTTTGCAATAAACATAAAACATTGAGTTTCCTAAAGTGGAAAGTAGAACAGTGAAAATGTGACTAAAACAGTGGCTGTTAAATATCAATATTATATCTACTATATTATCAGTGTAAATTACCATCCATTATGTTTTCGCTGGATAAAGTAGATAAAGGACATTCAGAGGGACACTCATAAAATTGCAGGACTTACCATTTACAGCCGAGACGACCAGTGTTGGGCACGTTACTTTGAAAACGTACTTAGATATTAGTTACTCGGTACATCTCCCAAAAAAAGTAAACTGAGTTACTACGGAAGTTACTCCACTATAAAAGTACAATAGTTACCAGAAAAAAGTCACTATTTGCGTTACTTTTCGTTTAGTTCTGGAACATAATGTGCACCCGACGTTGCGCCATTTTTTACCTTTAACAGTGCCATATTTCCCTCTGAGAAGCTGTTTTGGGCTGACGTCTGTTCCTCTTCATCTCTCTCCCTGTGCTGTAACGCACTAAACACCAACACCGCCCACTGTGAATGTGGAAAACACCGGGGTGAACGAGCGGTGAGGTGTGCAGCACTGACTTCAGTCCATACAGATGAAACATATACGATCATATAAATCAAGTGGACCAATTTGTTTGGTACAGCAAAATATGTTTTATGCCCGCATTGTTTAGTTCATACAAGCCAAAAACTATGTGTTATTGGTCTTACCTTATAGGCTTACTTATAAATGACTAATCCATTCGGTTCAGGACCATGTTCCTTGTTTAAAAATCCTAGTGAATGGTATGAGCGTAGATATGTAAGCCTCCATTTGGCATGAGTCCAATGAGTTTTAAAAAAAAAAAGTAAAAACAAAACGGGTGTGTCCTCCGTAAAACTCCCTCTGTTTTGCCTGCAGCCGCTGCATCCAATTTCTTAAAATCAACCGTCTTACACTCTCACCTCTCTTTTTTCATTCCTTATAGTTAATTGAAAAATTACCCCATGTGCATTTTGATTTTTATGTAAAAAATGTGTTATATGTATGTTAGCCAAACGGTTGCTTGTCCTTAGCAGATAACAGGAAGAGCAAGGAGCATATCGATGGAATTGTATGCAGTCCGTAACTTCTGCGCTAACCATGCGCTACTCTGTGGCTGACCTCAGGTTATCCCAAGCCGTGGTTGAGCGCGTTTAGACCCATATTTGATTCAAAAACACAAATTTAAGAGCCATCCTCTCAACTGTAGACCTGTAGATTGGTAAGGAAATATGATTTCAATCAGCCAATATTGTGAGAGGGTTTTCTCCAATCCTCCCTTCTCTATGACAACACGTTTCTTTAGTGGTCTTGAGTACGCGCAGAAAGGGATGTCGGAAATGATAACGGCGTTTAGTTACTGTCAACATAATTGTTAGATTACTCGTTATGAAAAATAGTAAGCGGCAGCTAGTAACGCCGTTACTAGTAACGGCGTTATTCCCATCACTGGAGACGACCAGTACCGACTTGGCAGCTCTCATTTGTCACAGTCTGACAGCAGTACGGAAGGACAAAGGACCTGCTTTTTAGGGCACCTCTCCTCACATAGTTATACAGAAACCCAAACTGTTCTGCGAGCGCAAAGATCATGTCATTATTTTGCCCTTGTTGTTTTTTGTGGGTTTGAGATGGGTAATCCTAGCCTGACTCTCGCCAGACCCATGTTTCGTGCAGTGCACTTACTAGAGTCTGGTACTGAGCCATAAGTGGTTGGATTTCAGAAGGCAGGGGCCTGAAAAAAAAATCCTTTGTATGTGATTGGATAGACCACTTGTCCGTTATCTTGAGATGAGTCTGCTTGCAACCACTCACATTGAAGCACACGGCTCCCATAGGGTTGCCAAATCCCAGCAAGATTTTCCAACCCAAATCCACGAGGAAAACCCACCACAAAAAAACACTCAATGATCTTTTTTGGCTAAAAACGTAATTAATCAACTTGGGCTTTCTGATTGTGTTTATTTGTTTTTTGTTTATTTATTACCTACAAGTCTCTTTGGAAACAAATAGTGCGGGGGAACCACCAAACCTGGCAACCTGCTGCTAGTGTGTAAACAGGAAACTGAACCAGTGCTACAACCTAACTTACAGGAACATTTGACTCAACACACCATATATCAACCTAGAACCATCAACGCTCAAAAATGCATTAACAGAGACCTCTGTGTCTTAATTCGATCGGTATTACTCTTTTAAAAAGATTTCGCGGACTTTACGTCCGCCATCTTGGCTTCCTCTCGCTGCTGCTTGGAGAAGCTTTGGAGAAGGCAGTTTGCCGAACCCCCCGTAGCACCGGCAATCCTGATTTGGTCGATTAAAAAACATCTGCGGGAAGGCTCAGGTTCGCGATGGGGCTCGCTACCCTGGACCCCTGTGGTATCAGCCAAACGGCTTGGTTGGCGCATGGCGGAACTACAAGGGTCTGGCAGAGCCAGGCTAGGGTAATCCAGCTTTAAGCAAACTGAGGTTAAGAAGAAACTGCATTTGGAGGAATATAGCTTATAACATTCTTGACTAAAACAATTACAGTGGCTACTTTTCACAGCTTTGGCACCATTATAGTTGCTTCCTTTGCCATTTACACCACTTCCTTTTACCCCGTTCCCCAGACCCCGCTCGTATAGGTTATGGGTTACATTCGTCCTCTGCTTTTGATTTGGCCCATCCGTCACAGGCCACGAGGGTAGTCACCTGTCGGAGCAGTGGCGGGGACCCATTCTGCCTCGTTCTTTGCTAATAATTTGGAATTGTTTCACAAGTCGTTTTTCTCACTGAAAAAGAAATCTTACACTCAATCTTTCTCTTTTTTTTAATCATTCTGAAACCAAGCAGGGCAGGGCTTGGTTAGTTTTTTAGTGATGGGAGACCTCTGGGAACGCCAGGTGCCCACAGTGGGCGGCTGTTAAGGGCCAGAACTGTCGTTGTGTCGTAGGCAAGACACTTAACCACATTAGCATGAGTCTGGTGGTGTGTGTGATGGTTGGTGGTGGGTAGGAGGCGGTCTATGGCACATAGTGGTTGCCTCGCTTCTGTCAGTGTGCCCCAGGGGCGACGTTGGTGGCATACAGTAGAAGTTTATATCACCATGGAATGGATGTGCATGAAAAAAATGACATGTGAAGCGTTTTGAGTGTCCAAGATCCAAAGCGGCTGTATAAAACGGACTCTAGTTATTACTATCAACAGTATATTTCAAATATCATGGAACAAAAAACAATGACCAGGATACAGAAAAATATGTAACTAGTTTGAAGCGGGTGGGTGAGCAGACATGATTTGAAGTCCAGTCCCCGGATTACACTAAGCACTACACGGGTCTTTGATTAATATGGTATTGGTGTTTTGCTTGTTGTTTTATGAATGAAACGCCGTGCATTGTTGAATCTTCTTTGTCTTTGGTTTTACAGAGAAAACAGCCCTTGTTAATCGACCCTTTTAAAAAACTCCTGTCCTCGTCGCGCCAGGGGGGAGGCGTAGTGGTGGGAGCCGAACTCGCTCTCAGGTGGTTGGAATGGACACTCGTCACTATGGTAACGAGCTCACAACGTCATTATCGTGCCAAATGTTACGCAATTTTGGCCTCATTCAGCCAAATGTTAAGCCAAATTTTATATTAGTCTCCTCGTTGAACAATGTGTGTTTACCTGCTTTGCTCCACGCCAAGGGTTTTCTATAGTTTTTAAAAGACGTATTTACAATAAACAAACATAAACTCAAACAGGACAGGAGATGTGTCATACATATGCCGATTGTAGATACTCTATGGACCTTATTCTTTTGTCATAATTCTGAATTTTATGTTTTGTGCAGGGAGTGGTGGGACCCTCTGTGGCTCCTGGAACGAAGGGCTTTGCGTCGGTGGATAGAGTATTCTGCCGTGGACCACTGTTCCGGACAGACGTACGACATCTTGGACCCAGTTTGTGTCCGCTGACTACACCCGGGGCGTGGGCCTGGACGCTTTGGAAGCAGCCATCCATCGAGGTCAGGCACATATCACAGACAAAAATGGAGGCAAAAGTAGAAAATATGTTTGATAAAAGAGACCCGTTATTCAAGGACTTTTTGGAGATTTTTTTCTATGTTAAAGATCTATCGAATCAGAATCCTTTTATTGCCTCGTGGTGAGTAACAGGAAGTCACAAACTGGAAAATGGCTTTGGCCATCAATTACTTACTCCACTCATTGTCCCACTATGAATCAGTTTCCTGCTCTTACAAACGTATTGTAAACAAACGTATTGCCCCTAAATTAGTCTTGGAATTCCTCAAGTTTAAATGATTGTTCTTTACAAGGCTGTGTTGGCAGCTGGTAACTATCATATTGGAAAAATAACAAAATAGATTAAACTCTCCCTCTGGTGGCAGCATTGGGCGTTACAGGTACAAAGATCCCCCCTTAAAAATATTTTTATACTCTTCATACTTGTTTACTATAGATATTTTTTATTATTGTACATTCTTATATAATTTCACATTGCTAGAGATAAAACAACAAAGTAAATGTTGTAGTATTTAGTATTGGACTAAGAGGGACTGCTGTCATTATAATTAATTGATTAATGCCATTAAAACATTAGGTTGCAGAGACAATTGTGTATCTCCCATGACATTTCACCGGTGATTAATTATTAAACATAATGCACAAATGTTTTCATTAATCATTTTGCCCTTTTGACGCGATTAGACTGATACAATACAGAAAGCTGAAGCGTTGTTGGAAATGTTGTGCGTACTCCTGCCGAAATGCATTAAAAATGACTCAAGGTCTGGACTAGATTTCATTTAACAGTGATTCCATTAAACAACATTTATTTTCCATCAGTTTTATAGAGACTAATGTAGTGAGTAGATTAGTTTTGTAGACAAGCTCTTTTCTTTAGGCCCTTCAGCGGTCATAAATCATAAAATCCACCTTGTTCCGTTTTCTTTTCTTTTTCATTTTTGACCTTGGGATGGCATTAAGTTTGACCTAAACAGCATTGAAAATTCCTAAAAGGGTCTTAAATTCACTAGGCCCCAAAACTGGAGCTACTCTGTACTATTTAAATTATAGTTATTTTGTACCAATTTGTTGTGAGCTGTACGTTTTGAGATGCAAAATATTCGCTGTGGACCTTCATTTCATTTACTTTTCATTTCATTTCCCTTTAATTTCATTTAGTGTCGTCCTTGGTCATTCAGTCATTCAGTTTAAATCAAACCAAACCACAATCAAGTCCGTAGCTTTGCCCTCATCTTCCAAATAAAATTCATCACTTTAACAAGATCGGCACTGTAAATAATTACCACTACAATCACGAGTCTCCTACACAATACACAAACGTTTTCTATGTTACGCTGTCAAATATTTTTCCTATTGAGCTGAAACAGAATGTATTGAAAAGGCTTTTGTCCGCATGAATAACGATAGAAACATTATTAAATTATTGTAAATGTGTGTTAATGTAGTGCCGTAGTTTAAAATGTATCTTTCAACATTATCACCATATATTTTTCTCAATAAAATCTTGTTGACCTTTTTGAAGTACAAACACATGACGCCTGGCCGACTTTCTGATGCTATGGCCTTTAGTTTTTGGTCTCTGGTGTACACATTTCTCTAATTATAAGTGGGCGCCTGGGGTTTGTGTCTAATAGACTGTAGAATGACACACTGTTGGGTTATGACTCTTCAGCTGAGGCAAAATCTTCACTGAAACTTCAGACGGAGGTATACATTGTAAAATGCATCAAAAGTATTGTGAAGTTCGGAGTTCAAAATCCACTCAGCACATTTCATTAACAAGAGTTTCCAAAGTGACTGTACAGGAGAAGACAATAATTAAACGAGCAAAAAACCGCCGACAATAGAAGAAAAAGCCCAAATCATGACTCGGTGAAAAAAAATACATAAATTAAATTAAACTTGGGAAAACCATAACCCAATACAAACTGGCCTGCCCCGACTTCATCCCGGAATCCTTTAATTTTGTTCATTTGCATTGATTTCTTGTTTTTACTAAGCACTCTGAGCACTACGATTTGCTTGTGCCGTTATGAAGTTGCCATACAGATAAACTTCGGTTCTTGGTTCTCGTATTATTATTATTAATTTCACAGACAACAGTTAAATCCCAGTTGCCTCCCTCCCTAATACGATTTGGATCTATAAAGTTAAAAGTTTAACCTGTAAAACTGCAAATGGAACCACTGTACATTACTGACTCCTCGCCTGCCCCCTGTTGGCCCGCAGGTACCGTGGGCCCCGTCTGACGTGGTACGAGATTTTTGACGCCATCTCTACAGCAACAGGAGCGTCCGTGATCCGCATGTTGCACAAACTACATCGGAGACGAGGTTTGAGCGCTGCCTGCCGTGGCCTGAAATCTGAGCACTGTCAAACCTTCACCCATTCACTCTCTCCTCTAGGATTGTTAGGAAAGGACTGAACGCATATCTGGCCAAGTTTTCAAAACAAAAAGCAGCAACAGGTGAGGAGATATTTGGGATATACTTTACTAAGCTCATTTATTATCGCTTTACCTATGGGCCGGCATCACATTGTGTCCTTTAATACAGTTGAAATAATAATACTACGCTCTGATAAGTCATTGTTTTGTTTTAATAATCTTTATTTCTTTGCACCCTCCCTTCTACAACACTCACTGTCACCTTACATAACAAGTAAAAAATACATCTAAAGGACCGTGTTAAAATACAAAACTAGCGCTATTTTTCTCATTGACTTGAATATATGCAAAACCTGTTGAACATGTTACTTTTTTAGTCACACCTTTTAATAGGTGGTATAATCTAAAACAAAAGAGTGTCTCTGGTGCATTCTACTGCGTTGTTTGGTGCACACTGGGTCGTGGAATGTGTCATATGTATTTGATCAAAGAAAAACCTTGTTTTATAGTGGCCTTTAAAGAAACCACTCTAATAACGTAGAGAAAAATCAAAATCTACTGTCTTATACTCGCATGTTTTTAAATCTCTGTCGTTTCGCTAATGCTTTTTCTCAGGTATCCTCTGTCTTCCTATTCTCGTGCTATTGCATGTGTTTGTGTCAGAGGATTATGGGAGTGTCTGGAGCAGGCCAGCGCGCAAACCCATCGACCGCGGTGATGAGCTCGTGATCCAACCGATGGGATTTCCAATCATCGTCGCTCGACCAAGAGCAGGTGCACCAGTGGGGTCACTGCTTTTCACAATCTCGTGTCTCATCACACAGGCCTTAGCAGGGTTTATCAAGAATACATTTGAAACACACCATTTCCGGCACGTTACTGAGGAAAACGGTTCAAGTGATTTTGGGACTTGGGTTTTGGGCGCCGGGTGGTGTTTTGCAATAGGGCGGCGGAGATCAGCAAGGCCTCAAAAGGCACTGCCGAGTTCAAGAAGTGTGGGAGGCGGCGACATAAGGCACTATGAGCGCGAGCGGGCGACGCCCACGGAGGGGGGGGTTTCTCCGAGGGAGGCGGGTGGGGGGGGGTTTATTGGGGGCAAGGGGTGGGGGGACTCCACGTACCAGTTGTCCCCACATGTCGTGTACCGAGGTGGTGGGGCCGAGGGGAGTCAGGGGGGGGCGGGGGGGGGGGATCCTTCCGCCTTCCGTCTGGGGGGCGGGGGGGGGGGGGGGGGGGGGTGGGGGGGGGGGGGGATAGGGGGGGGGGGGCGGGGGGGGGGGGGGTGGGCCCTCGCCGGGTTCTGCTCGGGGCAAGGTACAGGTGCTGAAACTGCGGGGGTCAATTGGGAGGCTTATGTAGTGCCGGTACACCGGTCTGGGGGGGGAGGGGGCAGCCCGGGGGTGGGGGAGGGGGGTGGGGGGGGGGGGGGGGGGGGGGGGTACGGGGGGGGGGAAGGGAGGGGGGATCGCGTGGGGGGTGAAGGGGGGTCGGGGGGGACTGAGGGGGGGGGGGGGGGGGGGGGAGGGTGGGGGGGGGTGGGGGTCCGCGGCCCTTTTGGGGGTCTTCCAGCCGGCCCGGATGGCACGGGGGGTGGGGTGCCTCGCCTATCGTTTGCCCAGTGGTGTGGTGGGGTGTGTGGGTGTGTGGTGGGGGGGCCGGGGGTACCTGGGGGGGGGGTACGCCACACCCCCAACCCTGTCGGATATGGGGGGGGGGGGGGGGTAGGGGGGGGGGGGGGGGGGCGTGGGAGGGGGGGGGGGGGGGGGTTGATCTCGAGGGGGGGTCTGGGCGGGTAGAAATCATGGGGGTGGGGTAATCCCCCTCGGTGGGGGGGGGGGGGTATCTGGGTACCAGGTGGGGGGGGGGGGGAGCAGGGGTCCCCACCTCCAGGAGTGGGGTAGGACTACACGGGGGGGTGGTTGGGGTGGTGGGGGTCTCCCCTTCCGGGTGGGGGGGGGTCCCGAGGGGCTCCTCAGCGAGGGTACGGGGGGGGGGGGCCCTTACCGGGGGGGGGGGGGCGATCTCGGTGGGGGACCTCCCCTTGGGGGGGTCACTGGGGTGGGGATGGGTGTTATCGGTTGGTTAAACTCAGGTCCACAGGGTACGCCGGGGGTATCCACCGGCTCTCACTGTGGGGTCTTGTTCGCGGGGGGGGGGGGGGGGGGGGGTGGGGGGGGGTCTACCGGGGGGTCCACGGGGGTCAGGGGGTGGTCTTTGCGAGTGTCGGGGGTCGGGGGGGGGGGGGGTGTTTGGTTGGCTCCCAGTTGTGGGGGGGGGGGGGGGGGGGGGGGGGGGTTGGGGGGGATCGGACTCACTGAAGCGGGGGAACTCGTAATGAAGGTGCTATGGTGTGGTGTGCGTGTTTTTTTGTCCCCCCCCCTCACACCCCCCCCCCCCCCCCCTTTGTGTGTGGGTTGGGCTATGGGGTGGGGGTGGGTGTGTGGTGTGTGTTGTGTTTATTTTATATTATATATATATTAATAAATATATATATATAGGGTGGGGGGTGTCTATTCAAGTCAGATTCAGGGGGGGAGTGGTACTGCCGGGTTCAGTACTCAGGGGGTCGCCCACAGTCCGTCACCTAAGGGGGGCACTCCAACCTGGGGGGGAGTATATTCGGGGGGTTATAACATGGAAAATTCAGGGGGTGTCGGGGGTGGTGGGGGGGCCCTGCTGGGGGGTCGCACTCCTGGGGTTCGACCCTTCTAGGGGGGGGGGGGGGGGGGGGGGGTGTGGGTGGTGGGGGGGCCTTCGGGGGGGGGTCGCCCTAGTCCCGCGTGTGGGTGGTGGTGGTGTGTGGTGTGTGGGTGGGGGGGGCGGGGGGTTGGGGGGGTTGGGGGGGTCGGGGGTCCCTACGTCCACACCGCAGGGATAGGGGGGGGGGTCTATGTCCCAATTTGCTGGTGGGGTGGGGGTGGGGGGGGGAATCAGGGGGGGTTGGGGGTGTGTCGTATCGGGTCCTGGTCCTGGGGTAGTTCGGGGATAAGGGGGGGAACCACATCCCATCGGGACTTCCGTGCCTCATCGGGGGTGGGTGGGGGGGGCGGTGTTTCCCCTGACACCTCTAATGGGGGGTCTCACATTCGGGGGGGTCGGGGGGGACCAGCCGGGGGGGGGGAGGGGGGGGAGGGCGGGTGGGGTGGGGGGGGTGGGGGTCTAGTGGGGTGGGTGGGGGTGATTGGGGGAACCCGTGGTGGGGGGGGTTCCGGGGCCTACTTGGGGGGCGGGGGGGGGGGGGTGGGGGTTGGTCCGGACACCAACCCCAACACAACCCAACCCCCCCCCCAACCCACCCCCACTGTTTGTTGTGGGGGGTGGGGGGAAGGGGGGGGGGTGGGGGGCGACATTACAGGAGATGGGGCCCTCGGGGGGGGGGTTCCCAGGGGTGGATCTCGGTGTCCTACTTCAAGTATGGGGGGGGTGGGGGGGGGGTCCGCCTTGGGGGGGGTTGGGACGGTTGGGGGTGGGGTGGGGGTGGTGGGTGGGTATAGCCGTCCAGGGGGGGGGTAGGGAACCCTGGGTGGGGGGGGGGGGTGGGGGGGGGGGGGAATAGGGGGGTTGGGGGGGGGGGGGTTGGCGGGGGGGGGAACGGGACTGGGGGTCGGGCGGGGGGGGGGGTGGTTCTACGGGTGTACGGGGGATAGTGGTCTGGGGGTTGGGACCGAGGGGGTGAGGGTTATGGGGGGGGGGCCCCCTGATACCCCCCATCGGGTGGGTTTAGGGTGGGGGGGGAGTGGGTGTGTGTATTTGTGTTGGGGGGGGGGGGGGGCGGCAAGCGGACCCTAGGGCGTTTCCCGGGTCCGGGAGCGACCCCCCGGAAGGGGGGGGGGCGGTCCCCCCCCCCACACAACCTGGTTCACTTCAGCTTGGGGGGGGGGGGGGGGGTGGGGTGTGGGGCGTCCAGTAGGCGGGCGACCCAAGCCGGGATCTCCTCGTGTGGTGTGGTGTGTGGGGTGTGGGGGGGGGGGGGCTGGGGGGGGACCTCCCCCCGCGGGGGTGGGTCGGGGGAGGGGGGGGGTGGATATCTTGTGTGTTGTGTGGTGGGCACTCATTAGCCTGTGGTTGAGTGTCACAGTTCGCGCGGGGGGAGGTGCTGGGAGGGGGTCTGTGGGGGGGTGGTGGGGGGACCTCAAGATGGCCCACACTTCATTCCCCAAACCACACACCCCCCCCTCACACCACCCCCCACCCCTACCTCAACACACTACACTTGTGTTACCCTCCCCGGGAGGGGGCGAGGGGGTGGCCGGGGGTCGGGGGGGGGGGGGGGGGGGGGGGGGTTCGGGCCGGGGGGTTGGGGGTGTACATGTCCGGTGGGGGGGGGGGGGGGGGACGGGGGGGGGGGGTCGGGGGGTAAACCCCGTGGGGGGTACCACCGTGGGGGGGGGGGGTATTACATGGGGGATCTGCGTAAGACGCCCGGGGGGTGGGGGGTTGGCGCCGGTTTTGGTGTTTGGGGGGGTGGGGGGGGGGGCCTACCTATGGGGGGGGGGGGTTTCTTATCATCGGTTCAGAGTATTGGGGTTGTGGTGTGTGTGTGGGGGTTCCCTGCTAGCAAGTGGGGGGGTTAGCTGGGGGGGCGGGTATGCGCACGGGGGGGGGGTGGGTTGAAGTTTTTTTTATTTTTTATTTTTTTTTTTTTTTTTTGTTTTGTTTTGTGTTTGTTTTTGCGTGTTTATACACCTACACAACAAACATCACTCCCCCCCCCCCCTCCCCCCCCCACCCAAACCCCCCCTCCCCCCCCCCCCCCCCAAACCCTTGTGTTTGTGTCGCCTGCCTCCTTTGGGCCCAAGGGGTGGGGGGGGGGGGGGGGGGTATAAATACAGGGGGTGGTACACGTGGGTGTGGTGGTGTGGGGGCTGGGGAGTCCCTTGGGTCCTCCGCGCCGGGGGGGGGGTCAGCCCGGGGTCGGGGGGGGGTCTTGGGGGGGAGGCTCCGGGGCGGGGGGGAGGGTCCGGGGGGGGAATTCGGGGATCATAACTCAAGCTCTAAGACGTCTGGGGGGGTTGTCCACCGGTGTCGGGGGTCGGGGGGGGGTTCCAGCCTGGACCCAGGGGGTCTCCACCCCGAAATCCAAAGGGCAAGGGGGGGGGGGGGGGGGGGGGGGGGAAGGTGGGTTGGGGGAAGCCTCGGGGGGGGGGGGACTACCGACCAGTGGGGGGTCGTGGGGTGGGGTCATGGTCAGGGGGGGGGGTCCCTGTAGGGGGTAGGGGGGGGGGGGGGGGGGACCTCAACGGATTCTTGGTCGGGGGGTGGGGTGGTCTGAGGGGGGGGGGGGGGGCCTAGGTCGCTGGGGGGGCGGGTCTCCGGGATATGTGATACGGGAAACGCTCGCCCGGGGGGGGTTGGGTAGGTGTGGTGTGTGTGTGGGTGTGGTGGTGGCTACGGTTGGTGTTGTTTTTTTGTTTCTCAAAAACAACACAAAAAACAAACACACAACAAACAAAACACACAATCAAACACACAAAATGTTTTGTTTATTGTGTGTGGGGCGTGGATTGTTGTGTGTGTTGTAGGGTGTGTTCGCATGTAGGCCTGCAGGGGAGCCTAACAAGGGGTTTGGTGGAGGTGTGGTGTTGTGTGGTGTGTGTGTGGTTTGTTCTATTATTATTATATATATTATAGTATATATATATATTATTTTATGTTATATGCGGGCTGCGATCGAGGGGGGGGACCAGCACCGGAGGGGGGGATCCCGAGTCCCCGGGGGGGTCTCGTTGTCCCCGGGGTGATGGGGGGGTGAGGGAGTGGGGGGTGGGGGTACCCTGATTGACCCCTCTCGTGGGGTAGGTTGGGTGGTGGGGGGATTTCCAGGGTACCGGACTGGTGTCCGTTGGTGTCCCGGGGGGGGGGCGGGAGGTACCCGCCATCGTCTTCGGGTCATGGAAGGTCACTGGCCCCCTGGTGGGAACCTGTGGGTTATCCACAGAAGGAGGGGGGGGTGCTGGGGGGGGTGGGGGGCGGGAATTGGGGTGAGAACCCTCCGGGGGGCCGCGGGAGGGTCGTCGGGGTCCCGGGGGCCCGGGGGGGGGCGGGGGTTTGGTCCCTGGTGGGGGTGGGTGGTGGGGGGGGGGGGGGCGGGGGGGGGGGGGGGGGGTCGCGGTTCCGCGTTCCCCGCACCGGTTGGGTGGGGGACCCAGGGGGGGGGGGGGGGGGGGTCGCGCTGGTGGGGGGGGTACCTGTCTGGGGGGGTCCCCACTTGGGGGGGGGGGGGGGGGTGGGGGTCACTGGGGGGTGTCTTTCCGGGGTCCCCGCTTCCCGGGGAAGGGGGGGGGGGTGGTGGCGGGGGGGGGGGGGGGGGGGGTGGGGTGACCGCGTGGTGTGTGTGTGGTGTTTTGTGTGTGGGGGGGGGGGGGGTGGGGGCACAACTACAAACAACATAAACACTTCTAACACATAAAACACACACAACAACCACACTACAAACAACTGGGTAGGTCGGGGGGGACCGGGGGGTTCCGGTCGAGGGGTTGTATCGGCTCCCTGTCTCAATCCCTCAACCGTTGCCCGCCGGGGGGTGGGGGGGTGTGGGTGGGGCTCTACTCCTCACCGGGGCGGCTCCCATTGGGGGGGGCATCCATCTAGGGGGGCTCGGGCGGGGGGGGGGGTGGTGGTGGCGGGGGGGGGGGGTCCAAACCGTGGTTAGTGTGGGCGGGGGGGGGGACCGAACCGCCGTACCCCTATACCTGGGGGGGGGTGAGCGGGGGGGGGGGTGCAGGATGCGGGGGGTGGGGGTCACAAGAGGGGTGGCCCCGCCCCCCGCATACACAGTGGGCGTGTGGGGGGGTTGAGGGGGGGCTACAGGGGGGGGGGGGGGTGTGGGGTCCCCAAGTGTACGGGGGGTGGGGTGACGGGTCTGAACGCGGTACGTCCACGATGGGGGGGGGGGGGTTCGGGATATCTGGGGTGTTGTGTACCGGGGGGGTGGGGGGGGCGCTGGGGGGTCTCATGTGGGGGGGGCCCACCGGGGGGGGGGTCCTCGGGTCGCTAGGCGGGGGGGGTCGCCGGGGGGCGGGACGTGGTCACCACACCCCCCGCCGGGGGGGACTCTTCCCCCCTGGGGTGAGGGGGGGGTCCCCGGGGGGTGTTCAGCCGGTCTCGGGGTGGGGTAGGGGTGTGGGGGGGAGTATCTCGTCGACGGTGTGGTGGGGAAGGGTGAGTTGTCCATGGACATAGATGACTCACACCGGGTATGTTTGTTTTGTTGTTTGTTTTGTGTTTGTGTTGGTGTTTTGTGTTGAGCTCAACGTGGTGTGTGTGGGGTGGGGGGGTGTGTGTGGGTTGGACGTGGAATCGTGTTTGTGTGTTTGTGGTGCTAGTGTGTGTATGTGGAAATGGTTTGTTTGTTTTGGGTTGACTGCCCATTTACTTTAGGTTTTATTATTATTTTTTTAGTATTATTATTTGTTTTTATTTTGACTTTTTATTTTTTTGCAAGTTTTTTTATTTTCCATAATTATTTTATACTTTATAATTGTTGAGAGAGATCTTGGCATTTGAGCAGCTAGCACACAGGCTTGAACTCTGCTGTGCTTTGAGGATTGCTGATCGGACATATGGCAAAAAAACACCCGGCGCCCAAAAACACAAGGTCACAAATCCAGACATTGAACCGTTTCCTCTTAAGGCATGAAATGGTGTGTTTAATGGTTTTTTGATAAACCCTGCTACGGCAGTGGATGAGAGCAGCGATAGTGCAAAAGCAGGTGTCCCCACTGTGCACCTGCTCTTGGTCGACGACGATGATTGAAATCCCATTGTTTGGTCCCCGAGCTCATCACCGGCGGCGATGGGTTTGCCGCTGGCTGCTCCAGACACTCCCATAGATCCTCTGACAAAACACTTGCAAATTAGACAGAGAAAAGGAGACAGAGGGATACTGAGGAAAAAGCCTTAGCACAACGACAGCTTTAACACATGGCATATTATAATGACCACTTAGAATTAAGATTTTTTCTCCTCGTTATCTATTGTGTATGCTATATCAGGCACTCTAAAAAAAGGGTTTTTCTTTGGATCAACTCATAGACAATTCCACGTAGCCCAGTGTGCACCAAACAACGCAGGTAGAATTGCACCAGAGACACTATTTGTTTAGATGTATACCAACTCTAAAAAGGTGTGACTCAAACTAGTAACATGTCAAACAGTTGCAATCTATTCAAGTCAATGAGAAAACATAGCGCAAGTTTGTCTTTTACGGTCTTTAGATGTATTTTTTTACTTGTTATGTAAGGTGACCAGTGAGGTGTTTAGAGGGGCGGCAAAGAAATAAGATTTATTACAACAAAACAATTTGACGTATTCAGAGCATAGTCATTATTTATTCATCTGTATTAAGGACACAAGTGATGGGGTCCATAGGTAAACGATAACTAAATGAGCTAGTAAAGTATATCAAAATATCTCCTCACCTGTTGCCTGCGTGTTTTTGTTTTGAAAATTGACCAGATATGGTTCATTCCTTCCTAAAATCCTAGAGGAGTGAGTGAATGGGTGAGGGTTTGACCAGTGCTCAGATTCGGCCACCGGGCAGGCAGCGCTCCAACCTCGTCTCCGATGTATTTGTGCAACATGCGGATCACGGACGCTCCTTTGCTGTACGAGGGATGGCGTCAAAACTCTCGTCCACTTCCGAGGGTGCGCCCACGTTTACCTGCGGGCACAGGGGGCCAGCGAGGCAGATCAGTACTGTACAGTGGTTCATTTGCCGATTTTACAGGTAAACATAGTTACTTTATAGATCCAACGTATTAATGGAGGGAGCCACTGGTATTTAACTTTGTCTGTTAAATTATAATAATAATACTAGAACCACGAACCAAGTTTATCTGTTATGGCCCACTTCATACACAAAGCACATCGTAGTGCTTTCATAGTGCTTCAGTAAATACAAGAGCAATGCAAATGATCCAAAATTAAAGGATTCCGGGATGAATCAGGGCAGTTTGAATTGGTTATGGTTTTCCAAAGTAAATTAATATCTGTATTTTTTCAAGAGTCAAGATTTGGCTTTTTCTTTCTATAACTGTCGGCTGTTTTTTGCTCGTTAAATTTATGTCTTACTCCTGTACAGCACTTGGAAACTTTGTTATGCAATGTGCTGAGTGGATTTGAATCCGAAACTCACAAATACTTTTTGAAGGCATTATTACATGTATTCCGTCTGCGATTTTCAGTGAAATTGCTCAGCTGAAGAGTCAAACCCACAGAGTGTCATTTACAGTCTATTAGAACTCAAACCCCAGGCGACCCATTATAATTGAGAAATGTAGTCACCAGAGGACCAAACTAAAGGGCCATCGCATCATAAAGTCGCCAGCCATTTGTTTGTACTCAAAAGGTCAACAAGATTTTATGAGAAATATATGGTTAATGTTGAAAATGTAGTACATTTTAAAAACTATGCACTACCCTTAACACACTTTACAATAATTTAAATACTGTTTATCGTTATTCTGGACAAAAAGGCTTTTCAATACATTTCGTTCAGCTCAATATGGACAAAATATATGACAGCGGTAACCATAGGAAACGTTTTGTGTATTGTGGTATGGGACTCTTGTTTTAGTGTAATTATTTACAGTGCGATCTCTGTAAAGTGATGAATTTTATTTCGGAAGATGCGGGCAAAGCACGGACTTGATTGTGTTTGTTTTTGATTTAAAACTGGACTGACTGAATGACCAAACGACACTAATGAAATTAAAGTAAATGAAATGAAGTAAATGAAATGAAGGGTCACAGCAATATTTTGCCATCTCAAAACGAACCAGGCTTACAACAAATTGGTACAAAATACGATAATTTAATAGTACAAGTAGCTCCAGGTTTGGCCAACGTGAAAGTTAAGACCTATTAGGAATTTTCAATGCTGTTTAGGTCCAACTTAATGCCATCAAGGTCCATATGAAAAAGAAAAGCAAAAACCGGAACAAGGTGTGATTTATGATTGTATGACGGAGAGCCTAAAGAAAGAGCTTGTCTACAAAAACTACTCCTAACTCCACACAGTATTCTCTGATAAAACGTGATGGGAAAAAATAAATGTTTTTAATGAGAATAACCTTTTAATGAAATCTGTCCAGACCTTGAGTTCATTTTTAATGCATTATCTGGCAGGAGTACGCACAAGCCTTTCAAACAACGCTTAGCTTTCTTGTATTGTATCGGCTAATCGCATCAAAAGGGCAAACATGATTAATGGAAAACATTAGTGCAAATATGTTTATGAATTAATCCCCCGGTGAAATGTCCATGGGAGATGCACAATTGTCTCTGCAACCAAATGTTTTAAATGCGTTATCAATTAGATTATATGCATCAGTCTATAGTCAAAATAATACTATACAACATTTACTTTGTTGTTGTCTATCTAGGAATAGTGAAATATCTAAGAACATGTACAATAAAAATAATATCTATAGTAACAAGTGAAGAGTAAAAAATATATATATATATCTTTGTACCTGTAAAGCCCACTGCTGCCACCAGAGGGGAGGCGTTAATCTATTTTGTTTATATCCAAATCTGAAAGTTAGCCAGCTGCAAAACACAGCCTTGTAAAGAACAACATTTACTTGAGAATTACCAACGCCTAATGTAGGGGCAACTACTATTGTTCGCAATACGTTTGTAGGCAGGAAACTGATGTCATCGTGGGACACTGAGTGAGTAAGTAATGAGAGCCAAAGCAATTTCCCAGTTTGTGACTCCTGTTACTCACACGGCAATAAAAAGGGTTCTCCATTCTGTATATTGTAACATAGAAAAAAAAAACAAAAAAATCTCCAAAAAGTCTTGAATAACGGGTCCTTCTTTTTATCAAACATATTTTTCTACTTTTGCCTCCATTTTGGTCTGTGATATGTGTGACCTCGTTGGGATGGCTGTGTCCAAAGCGTCCCAGGTCCGCGCCCGGGTGTAGTCCGCGGACACAAATGGGTCCAGATGTCGTACTCGGGAAGCAGTGGTCCACGCAGAGATCTCTATCCACGACGCAAAGCCCTCGTTCAGCCCACAGATGGGTCCACCACACCTGCACCAAAACATCAAAATTCAGAAATTATGACAAAAGCATAAAGGTATAGAGTAGTCTACAATCTGCATATGTAAGCTTCACATCTCCTGTCCTGTTTGAGTTATTTTGTTTTGTAAAAACTGTTTTAAAACTCTTAAAAACTTGGGTGGAGCAAACAGGTAAAACACACATTGTTCAAGAGGAGGACTAATCTAAAATGCTTAAATTGGCCTGATATGAGGCCCAAAATTGCTTAAATTTGGCTCACATAATTGGAGTTGTGAGTCGTTACCATCGTGACGAGGTTTCCAAACCACTGATGAGGCGAGTTCGTGTCCACCACTAGCGAACCCACTGGCGCGACGAGGACAGGCGTTTTAGGGTCGATTACAACGGTGTTCTCTGTTTAAAACATAGACAAAGAAATGATCAACATATGCATCGCAACATACTGTTAGCATTTGCCTCGTTTGCAGTTTCTCAGTTATAAAGATACGTTTTAGCACTTTCAAAAGCAATTACTTGTAAAACCTTATAAATGACTTTATTACATTGAATCTGGTGAAAAACTAAACATTATTTGGTTCAAAATGACAGCTCTAGTCATTGTAGTAGTTTCAGAATGCTGGTGTAAACATGGGATATTACCTCCACCACATCAGCAGCAAGACCCCGAGCTAATCCACCCTCTCCATCTTCTCCTCTACACCCACATTTACTCCTCTGACTTACCACTGCTTTTCTGCTTTTCATACCTGTGCATCTTTTTAAGTCCCTTTTGGTTAAAACCTGCTGTACTTTTATGCCACTAGACCTCGCTAATAAAACATTTGAGTGAAGTCGCTGTCCAAACTCAGCCCTATGCCGAGCCTGTCTGCAGCCTCCATACACCGCTACATGTACACCAGTGTTCCCTTCACCACTGGGTAGGGAAGATGTCAGACTGGTAACAAGGGGTCCGGGAGTGAAGGCAGCCTGGAGGGATGCTGCCAGAGACCGCCAGAGCTATTTTAGGAGCAGAACTGGGTGTACGTATGTGTGTGTGTGTGTGTATGTACGTATGTGTGTACGTGTGTGCGTGTGTGTGTGTAAGGTGCGGTGCTATATAGCCTCTCTAATGAGCCTCCACTTGGAGCTTAGCACTGCGTATCTGCTGGAGATGCCAAACATGAGGAGATAAGGAGGTCTAACAAGACTGGGTTGTGAGAACCAAGGTAAAGTCCAATTAAAAAGTACTTCACAATCCTGGGCATTATAGTGTGAGAGTGTGGTGGAGCTATAAGGCATTTTGCATTCATGTTTTGAATTCGGATCAAAGGATAATAACCTGACCTTCAAAAGTTCTCTGTGTTTGCCTTGCAGAAAACTGTGTTGGAACTTGAAGTCAGTTTATGTTATGGATTTCAGTTTTTAGAACAGTTCTTAGGTTAGTATTAGTATTAGTGTTTGGTTTAGTTCAGTTCAGTTTAGTTGGTTATAAACTGAACTCTGTTTTTGCTATAAGACGCTTTGGGGTGAAATCTGATTGGTGAAGGTGATTCTTTTTTTTCAGTTTTCTGTATAGAAAAGTTGATCTAATGTCCAAAAAATGCATGGATGAGAAAAATCGAGATATGCCAAGTGAGGATATAGATGGATTTGACATGTACAGATTTTTTGGGAGGGAAGTTAGGTACCCCAGCTTTAAGAAGCTAAAGCATTGTATAATTCATCATCTATCGTGTGTGGCCGTACCTTGGTAATTACTGGGTCTATCACTAGGGGAGTCCACATTCACCTGAGCCATCACAAAAATAAATGACGCAGCTTTAGGAAACGGTAAACATTCTTGAACAACCATCAAATGAAAGAGTGGGTAAGAACTTCAGTTGCTTGTGAATATTTGACGTTTGAAGTAAAAAATCCGACACAAAATATGCGCTAAAATCCTCCTTTTCCATCCTGTTAGTGAGTTAATCTAATGCCCAGCCATGAAATGTTTTGCATTTGACATTACAAGTCTGAGCAAAAACATCTGGAGCTGCCTGCCTGTGATATTTCTTCCTGGAACTGGAGACTCAGCTCATATTTGCTACAATCTGTCGTGACGAAAGCTCAAAATTACCTCCGCAGAACACTTTTATACATTAAAACATACACACCATGGCAGTGGAGTGGCTTTTAGCATGAAAGAAGACATACAAAGTAAACTAAACTTTTTTGCGTTGTTCTCCTTTGTCATTTTACACTGAAACCTGTTCTTTGTGCAATCCAATTGTTTCAGTTCCAGCTAATATTTTAAAAGGTCCATATACTGTAGGTCCATACACTTGTTCCATCAATTCAATTCTATTCAATCTATTTTTGTATAGCCCTAAATTACAACTAAATTACAGTATCTCGGAGGACTTTACAAAGTTGTTGAATTGCCAACAAATGAACTCTAATGATTAAAAAAACGCACAACCATTAGTCCGTAAGGGGCAGGTGACCAAAGTCCATAAATGTTGATAAATGTCGTTGAATGTCGAGTGTCATCACTGACCAAGCCACTCCCTCTGTTTTCACTGACTTAGTTTGCAATTTTGTGATGGGACAATCCATCCATCCATCCATTTTCTTCCCCTTAATCCATTTCTGGGTCGGGGGGGTGACAGTCAGAGCTGCACCCAGTACACAGAGCACCAGCTCCTCACTGATCCTCCTGCAGATGGTGAGTCCACAGAAGCCTTGGTTATTCAGCAGGGCGCTTCAGGCAAAGTGGGGTTAAGTGTCTTGCCCAAGGACACAACGATAGCAGTCATCAGTGGGAGTCGTGAAGAAGGTCTTGTGGTGGGCTCGAACCCACAACCTCCAATGCTCTACCGACTATTGTCGTGATGGGACAATAATTATCTTAAGACCAAGAATATGGTGTAACATAATCTAGAATATTTGTAATTTATGACCATGGTTATAACATGTAAAACCAGACATCAGACATAGCTCCAACTACTACAACTCTTGCTTCCTCTGCTTTGCACCTGAGTGGATCACGCTGTGGAAAATGCTAAATGTGGATCACTTGAGTAGGACAGCATATTCACGTCTGCGTTTCATCTCAGAGATCACTAATACGTCTGATTAAGGTCCGATGTAGTTGCCACAAGCCCAAACTCCCTACGACGTCCTCCTGTCGACAAATGCAGTGGTACCTCTGCTCTGATCCCCAGTCTGTCGGTGGAATACATATTTAATACCCTCCTAATTATACTCTCTTCTGTCCTCCGGGCCCACACACAAAGTGAGGAAGAAATCTGTGAATTGAGGTATTAGAATTGAACAATATTTTTGACCAAATGGAAATCATTCATACACATGCAATCACACATCTTAAAATAAATAATAAATCAATAATACATGCTGAATATATCGTCTTGTATAGTCAATTACAGTCAAATATGAATCTGAAGTGTGTTAATGTATCCCGTATTTATATAAGCAAGGAGACTGTACAAATCCTCATGAGACTTGCCGACACATTGACTGCGATGAATGTGATGGGTGAGCGGTGAAATTACTTACCTTCAGAAAGATTTCTAATGCAGTACCTTACCAGAGCTGTCAGAAGTGAATAAGCTACTTACATGTACACGGCTGAAATGCTCATAAAAAAAAGACAAAACTTACACAGACAATGAATGAACTATTATTGTTATTTGAGAACACTATATGAAGATTTTTTTCAAATATTAGGCTGGAGAATTCCGTCAAGATGAAGCAAGAGTTACAGCTAATTTGTTTTTCAAATATTTGTCACTTCTGCAAATGTCTGGGACGGTCATGGTGCACCAATGAGCACAGGCTTGGCTTCCTTACCACTAAATGCACATACAGTACAATGAGACTCCACATAAAAGTAGCCAGTCAGTGCTGGTGTATTTACTGATCAAAAACCCTGATTAAACACTATATATTGTACTTTCAGACCACTCAAAATGTACGTTATAATATCCATCTCACTAGTTCTTTGCTCAAACAGTTTCACTATATTTTAATTGGCCTCTGCCACATGGATCAGGGTTTTTTCAGACTGAAAAATGTCAAAGACAGGACCTCCCTTTTACAAGACCCTTTCTACACAGTTAACATAATTTACGATATAGAAGTTAGGTAACCCAGCTTTACTAACTCTTGCTTTATAGTTATTTGTGACTCAAGTTTCATGAACTCAAATGGAAAAGTCAGGAGTCATAGAAGACAGAATCTCCCTTTCAAAATGTGAGTTTCAAAGCTCAAATCTTGCCAAAATGATGAATAAACTCCTTGAACTTGAACTCCCCTCAGGCAGAATAGTCTCTTTGTCCACAACGTGTAGGATCTGCCTTTTTCAGTTGAAGATTTTAACTTTACCTTTGTAGCTGTGGACAAATTGTCTAATGCTGTGTATGTTCTATACGTGTGAACAGATCCATCCTTATCGGCCGTCCGTTGAGCTCCGCACTGATCCCCCAGTCTGTGTGATACATATTTAATGCCCTAATGATTATATGCTGTTCCATCTGCAGCCTTGCACACGCCGCATTGGCAAATCAATGGCTTTTCCCACACTAATGATGTCAGGAAACATCTCGCTCCATCTTTCTCTGTTGAGCGTTTAATCCTGAAGGGCCTTTTTTTCCGTTTGTCTGGCATCACTGTGGAGACAAAGCACCGGTCATTCAATCATAAATGTTTAAAGCAACGGTCTTCCTTAGTCATCGAAATGTTCGGATACGATGGAGAAATTGAACTCTTGTAGCGGCAAAGTTCTCGTCATATCCATTTAGATTACAATCGAATGTGTGTTTTTCAGCCTACTTCTACTGTAGCCACATATGCCCTGAACCAGTCCGACAGAAAGAGGCCAGACTGTGGTCCCTTTGAATCAAACAGAATGATCACATTATTAGCAATCATAGGCCAAATGTTTTCAGATTAAGTAATGCTATATTGATATAATTTATAGCACACAGCACAAGATAACTGAACTCTAAACACTGCATTAACTAAAACAAAATCTCTATCTTTTGCATTAAAAACTCTCAAGCATTTATCACATACAAAATACAAAAAAAGTTCATGTTTAAGGCTTGAAATGTTCTTCTAATTAGACCAAGTGTGTAAAGAAGCTGTTTCTGCTTAATTACCTGACATGTTCATTACACGCCATTATTTCACCACAACGAGGGGGAAGAGTTTTTTCTAAACAATGAGATCTCAGACTGCAGTAAAACACCAACTAATTACATGTGAGATTTAGTAAATGCAAGATCTCTTTAAATCCTGTCCACTTTTTACAACAGTGTCTAATCTACAAAGGTATGAGATTCATGTTTTATAATACATTGGTTTCAACCCAGCCCTGGTGTTATTTTTAACTTCTCGTCCTTCTCTCTCGTCTTCCTAAAGGAACAGCTGTTTGGCTTTTTCTATTAGAACTAAAGTGCAGGTGATGTTCATGAAACACATTTGTCTGCTTCTCCTTTCAGGTCCAAAATGGGTTTGGACAAAGAGGCCGGCCTAATTCACCTGGAAACCAGCATCTCGGAAGGACGTGAGTAATTGAATTCCCAGTTCACTCCTCCATTTTCTCATGTCTCTCTCAGCCTCAGCCCGTCCTGCAGCGGGAGTTTTTGGTAAAGTAGAATGGAAAGGCGAATAGTCACAAATGTGTAAAGGACAAATGGTGCAGACACTGGATACACTGATGGCAATTAAATATAGAAAGTTTACTCACAAACTGGCAAATAATGTGACCGGAATTACCACATTTTTCCCACTATAAGGCGAACCTGATTACGAGGCGCGTTAACAAATTCTGCATTTCTTTCGTATATAAGGTGCACCAGATTATATGACGCAAGGTTGAAATGAAAGGCTTTTATGTGCGCCTAAGAGTGCAAAAAATATGGTAAAATGCAGATTTGGAACAGCTTGAAACACATTGGGATTGTGTTTAGAGGAATCATTATGTAAATTTAAAGCACCGTCTGATTGGAACAGTTTGCCCTCATCTGTTCGCTCTCTCAGTTCTCTGGCTCAGTTTAAGAATGCTCTTGTGCGAAATCTCCAAAATCAGTGTCATTGTTTTTGATTTTGGGTTACATAATCCTATGTTTACTGCCTTTAATATTAATAAGTTTAGTATTTTCACTATTTATTGTCTGCATCAAATATATTTACAACAGTCATGGTGTGTGCGTGTGTGTGTGTGAGTGTGTGTGTGTGTGTGTGTGTGTGTGAGTTTGTTTTGTGTGAGTATTGTTTATTGTTGCTTTTTGTCCTTTGTCTTTATTGTTTACTTTATTGTATTGCATTGTATCTGTCACCTCTGTTACCTTTTTGAGGACCCCCTCGAAAACGAGATGTTTCATCTCTAGGGGCTTATCCTCCAAATAAATAAATACATTATTTTCATTTCAGTCATTAGAGATACTCTTGAGAATATTTACGTATTCAAAATGTCTTGTATAGTAGAAAATATATAGATGCACTGCTTTGATGATCGACAAATACTGTCTAAACGCTTGTATTTGTAGTCTCTAAGATTGAACCTATGAATTGGGAGATTGAACCTTTTTAGTGATGACCTCTGCTCGGGTGGAGGAGGTAATAAAAGATATGTCTAGATTTGTACAATAAAGTAGTAATTTAACACACACATATACACATACACACACCTTCCTCTAATTCCCGGTTTGGCCTTACACAGCCAGCTGCACAAAATGTCATTATTCTCTTAGGATTCGTCTTCAAGTTTGAAAACACAACATTTGGACAGAGAGTGTGCGGAATGTTGTTTATGCCAGAGGTCCCTAATATTAGCTCAATGAAATTAACTTTGTCTCCCTTTTCAATATAGCAATTCATTAATTTAAAGTAGTTCTAGAATTTACCATGCTGCTATTCAGAATATATAACTACAATATGTGCTTTTATTATATTTCGGGTGTTCATTTGGACAAGTTCAGATGAATTATGAAACGCTAGGGGACGCCAAAGTGGCGGCGATGACGTAGGAGAATGATCTCTCACAGCAGCGGACAGCAGTCTTGGCTGGAAACTGTGGGATCAGCGATCGGAGGTTTCACTGTCATCTGAACAAGGTATAAACATATTTTCCTCAGTTTTGTACATAATAGTGTGCAACTCTTTAACCTTTTAGCCTTATTTGTGAGATTCAAGCTAATTAGTGTTGGGCAAGTTAGCTAACTCTACTTGATATCATAAAAAATGCTAACAAGGCTAATATTCGTTTTCACATTATGCCAGTCTCACTCTAGCCTGGCCATAGCCATCCGTACACTCCGCTCAGTATGAAATGTAATTTGTACTAAGGCGTGGTACAACCAGGCCAGTCTCACTTTGGTTGCCTTAGATTTATTTACCATAATGTACATTGTAATATCCAAAGATGCTAACACCTATTAACGGTTTAATTAGCATTTTTATCAATGATTGCATCACATGTAGTCTATGTTTTCAACTTCTGGAGCTTTTTGTTCATAAAGTAAATATTTATTTAATTCAAGTTATTTTGATTACCATTTTTTGATGTTACAATGTACATTGTGGTAAATAAATCTAAGGCAACCAAAGTGAGACTGGCATAATGTAAAAACGAATATTAGCCTTGTTAGCATGTTTTAGGCCCTGTTTATACTGAGACGCTGCGCAGACGTTTCCAGGCTATTAACAGAAACGACCTGGCTCCTAATGCAAATTTCTCAGCGTTCACATGAGGTTGAAAAACGATGTAGTTCTAGCGCCCGGCCAGTAGTGGGCAGAGAAACTTTACAACACGACACACGACCCCCAGCCCCGTGCCCAGCCCCCCCCCCTCGGCAGTATACTCACTTCCTGTGCCAGACACTCAGAACGCACCAACATCATTCTGCATTTTAACAGCAGCTGTAAACATGGAAACTGAACCTAGAGCTTCGCGTGGTCTCGTTTGGACGAACGAAGGAGTAGAATTATACTCTGTGACGCACTGGAAGCCCACGTAGCTAGTTAGTGCGCGCAGCGCCATTGTTGTTTTTGTTCGTTCTCTGCTACTGCGCATGTCCAAATTTACGTGCGGGGAGCAGCGCGGAGGTGGGGGTCAGAGCAGAGGGGGATTTCACACCTTTCCCCTCTCGCGGGTGTGAAAAAGCTCCCTGCTGTGCAGCGTTTCTGAGCTGTCCCACTCTGCAGGCTGGATCTGAACACTTACGTTTTCACCCCCCTGAAACACAGTCTCCGTATGAACGGTTGGTAGCAACCGACATCCAACTATAGCGTTTTACTGCCACATTGTCTCCGTGTAAACTCAGCCTTATGATATCAAGTAGAGTTAGCTAACTTGCCCAACACTAATTAGCTTGAATCTCACAAATAAGGCTAAAAGGTTAAAAGAGTTGCACACTATTATGTACAAAACAGATGAAAATATGTTTATACCTTGTTCAGATGACAGTGAAACCTCCTACAGATTCAGCCCAGACTGCTGCTGCTGCTGTGAGATGGCCTTCTCCTACGTCATCGCCGCCATTTTGGCTCCCCCTAGCGTTTCTATGCGGAAGTGAAAAAGCGACTTCAAAGCAGTTTTTTTTTACATAATTCATCTGAACATGTCAAAATGAACACCCGAAATATTAATTATAAACACAGTGATGGGCAGTAGCGTCGCTACAAGTAGCGTCGCTGCAAGTAGCGTCTCTACTAGCTTAACTACATTTTTCAGTAGCTTGACAGTAGCGTCACTGTTTACAAAACCTAGTAACTTTTCTGTAGCTTAGCTATATTATTGCTCAAGTAGCGCGGTAGCGTCCGCCAAAGCTATTTTCTCACGGACATCTCTGATGTTCATATATTACAGCATTTTCCCGCAGCATAAAACAAACATATAGAAAGACAGAATGCTGATGCGCATGCGCAGGGCTTGGTAACGACACACACACACACGAACGTACGCGCACGCACACACACACACATGCGCGCTACTGGGGGAAGCAAAAGCATGGCAGAGAGCCCAGGAGCCGCCGCGGTGGAGGAGGACCATGATAAGGACTCTCAAAGTGTTGTACCGTGGCCATACCTCCAAAAGTACGTCACTCTAGTCGAGATGAGCGAAAAGAAATATGTTTTCAGATGCCTACTCTTTGTTGTTTTTGGTGTTTTGGGCTATTGTTCAATAAATATCTACAAAATTTTAACCTTTATCTGACTGACAGTTTATCTCAAATAATAAGATAAGCTTTATTAATCTCACACAGGAGAAATGTACATGTCACATTTGGCATGGATAAAACACTCAAGAATTGTGCAAAAAATAAGAAATGAGCAAACATGTTAATGCAGGAAAATATAAAATTGCATGAACTGCAGTTTGTTTAATTGAAAATAGCTCCTATATAGCAAGCTACTTTTGACAGAATTTTGTAACTTAGCTTGCTACATTTGTATAGGTGGTAGCTTCTGTGTAGTGAAGCTGAATTTATTGTAGAGTAGCTTGTAGCTTAGCTCACTACACAAATCAAGTAGCTTGCCCATCACTGTATAAACACATATTGTAGTTATACATGTATATTCTGGATAGCAGTATGGTAAATTCTAGTACTACTTTAAATATATTTTTTTTTAGTTGCAGCGTGGAGCTAGTTTTTGTGGTGCCCCCCTTACACACCATCTCATGTAGATCTTGTCTATAGTGCACTGTATATAGACCTATACTTCCTGAAGCGGTCGACCACAAAACACACAGGCTGTCAGTGCAATCATGAAATAATAATGTTTTTCTATGGACCTCCCAGAACTACTATTGACTGGGCTAGTCCCTGCAAAGTGCTAATCATTTCGTTTAAACATTTATCTATTGATTGTATGATCAATGGCCCAAGTCAATGAGATGTCTGTACAAAAGATTAGCTGTAGGGAATATAGGAGGTCAAATAGGGATTCTACATGGATTTAATATAAATCGCTAAACAGCAGAGGCTTAATGTAAAAGTGGACTGGCTCAATTTGTTATGAGTGCACTGCTCTTGAGTTGTCTTTTTTCGATCCGACTGGAGAAAAATCCTAATGTATTTAGTTTTTTCAAAAGGTGGCTTGGCATTGCTGAGAACTTTATCACATGAGCGATTAACACATTTATCTGTAAGCTTTATGTGCACTTTTCACTTTTGTATGAGGTTTTACTGCAAAAGTAACTTAATGAACGATAAAAAAAGGTTTTGGGATGCGTTGATTGTGTGCTCAAGCCATCAATAATGGACATGCTATACTACAAATCAATACCTAACTTAATGAAAAAAAACATATTAACTACATTTCTTTCTGATATAAGTTTCCTTTTTGACTGGTTTCATAAATGTTTGATTTATACATGTTTTTTCTTTCAAAAAGTAAAACAAAAAAAATCACTCAATCATTCATTCTTATATTTCCAGTTTAGTAATATATTGTTGTAGTCCTTAGCTCTCTGATACAAGTGGGGAAATTTCAAGAGCTACAGTAAACTGTCCCTGTGTCCTTAGGCAAGACACTAGGATGAGTATGTTGTGTGTGGTCGCAGGGACTGATGGCACATACTGGTTGACTCGCTTCTGTCAAGGTGCCCCAGGGCAGCTGTGTCTATAGTGCCACTGTGTTTGGAGTTAATGAATAATGACATGGGAAGCATCTTGAGTGTCCAAAAAATGTGCTATATAAAATAGTGGTTGTTATTTATCGTACTTTTAGTTTGAGAAAGTTCATAAATGGCCACCTAGTACCCAGGTAAATTAACCACGACACAAAACCTGGTCATTTCTGTTTATTATTCATCAAACTGGTGCGCCTCCTGTTTCCGTCCCCTTTTCAAACGGCGTCGAGCATCTGTTCCACCTTGGTGTTTGCGCCGCGGCCTTTGTAGCTGACACAATAGAGAAAAACTAATCATACAAACATCAAAGGTGTCACAAGTTGGGCCCGCACACCGCCAGGCTCCATCAGGCCCCATCTCAGGCGCCCCACACCACTTTGGCAGAGGCTAATGTGAGAGGACAGCCCAGCGATAGAAGGCAACCAAAGCAATTGGCTCGAGCGGTCATCTGTCTTTGCACCAGAACAGCCACTGCAAGACTGCACAGACTTTATTGACACCAGTAAATGTGGAAAGACCTGAAGGAGACACCAGATGGAGAGGTGACAAGTGGCTGTTCGCCTGGGCGCTGGTTTGATCAAGAGTTTTAGCTCTGGTTTGAGGTCAGAGACATAGGCGCCGATACCGTGGGTGCTGCGGGGCTGGAGCACCCAGTCAAATAGTTGAGCACCCAGGAAAATTTGTCCTGAAGTAATAAAACAAAACAAAAAACCGCGACCAGTAATATAATAATAATTGAATCTAGCACATAAATAATATCAAAAATATAATTTGCCTTCAACATACACGATGGAATCTTGTTGCCAGGCAAAACCCCTCTGTCCTTGATTTGATTTGTCAACATTAAATTATGTGACGTATCTACGTTACTTTGGCCAAAACAAACGCAAACGTTTACCGCCAAAAACAGAAAGCTAGCAAAACGACGCAGGAGAACAATGGACCGATTTGTAATAAGACAGAAACATGCATCAGATGATTCCATCAATGAGGAGAATATTTCCATACATGAGACAGCATCTACCAACGAGGAAACACAGGACAATGCCGCTAAAGGACAGAAAGGCCGAACCTTCCAACAAACATGGAAAGCTAAGTTTCCCTGGATAGCGTATGATGCTATAAAAGATAAAGTTTTCTGTGAAGTGTGTACCTCGGCTAAAGAAATGAATGCGCCTCTCCCACAAGCAGCGCATGATAAAGAGTCAATGAAAAGTTTTGTGCAATGTGGTTTTTCAAGTTGGAGCAAGGCTATTGAACGATTTAAATGTCATGAAAAATCCACTCTTCATCGAGCCGCTATCACTGTAGGTGGAGCAGTAAAGGCCAAAGTTAATATTACATCTGCACTTTCTGCTGCCAAACAAAAGCAGATGGTGGACGCTAGAAAAGCTTTGATTGCTGTTTTATCATCTATCCAATATCTTCTGTGTCAAGGCCTGGCTATAAGGGGGAAAACAGATGATGATTCCAATATTATGCAGCTTTTAAACCTGCGTGCACAAGATAATCCAGAACTGAGGTCGTGGTTGGCTCAAAAAGAAAGCAAATGGCTGTCGCATGAAATTCTGAATGAAATGATAGAAATAATGTCTCATGGCGTGCTGAGAACACTTCTCAAGGAAGTAAAAGATGCTGATTTTTTTGCTGTCATGTTGGATGAGACTGCGGACATCACTGTTAAGGAACAAGTGTCAATCTGCCTCCGCTTTGTGACTGATGAGCTGCAGCCAGAGGAGATTTTTGTTGGATTTTATGAAACAGCCTCCACCACAGCAGAAGCGCTTTTTCAGCTTCTCCAAGACGCTCTTATAAGATTTTCCCTGCCTCTCAACAAGTGTAGAGGCCAGTGTTATGACGGTGCCTCAAATGTCTCTGGGATCAGAAATGGTCTACAGGCCCGCGTGCAGACCATTGAACCTCGAGCTCAATATACGCATTGCACTGCTCATGTCTTAAATCTTGTGGCGCACGATGTGACTGAGAACAACTTGTCTTGTCGCAACTTCATGTCACTTATTAGGGATCTAGTTACACTCATCAGGCAGTCACCAAAGCGGCTTTTTTGGTTTCAGCAGATTCAGACCAAAGACAGCCCAGCTTTGAGGCCTCTGTGCCCAACGCGCTGGACAATGACTACGGCCTCACTGCGGTCAATTGCAGACAACTACAGTGCGCTCTTACTTTTTCTGGAAGACTTGGCTCAAAATGACCGAGGGGACGCTGGAGGAAAAGCCAACGGATTGCTTTTAAACCTTCAGAAGTTTGGTACATTCTTTTCATTAAACTTGATGCTGAAATTCTTCTCTCGAATTGAAACGGTATCAGTTGCACTCCAAAAGAGGCAATTGCATATGCAGAAAGCAATGCAGATAATAGACACACTCCGAGATGACATGAAATCTTTTCGCCAAGAAGCATCATTTACTACACTGTGGCAAAGCGTGGTTGGTGAGGCAAGTGATCTTCATCTTGAGAGCCCGTCTGTGCCCAGGCCTCGTAAACGTCCCTGCCGCCTGGAGGATGGAGGTGCCCCGCAGCACGCATTTAAAACTCCCGAGGACGTCTACAGACAGCTGTACTATGATGTTATTGACACAGCAGTCACCTCATTGGACACTCGATTTAGTCCGTCCGTGTTTGATTACATGAAGAAAGTGGAAGATTTTCTCACTGGAAAGAAGAGCTGTGAAAGCATCATTGAGTTCCACGGAGATGATTTGGATGAGACGAGGTTAACGTTGCATCGTGACATGTGTATGGATTTGGCCAAACAAAAAGGAGTGAGCCTTGATACATTTGACGACGTTGTTAACTTTCTAAGACGTGATGGCGAATACTTAAGAGACATGTTACCAGAGATAGCTAAACTGGTAAAACTTGCACTGACTGTCCCAGTAACTTCATGCACGTCAGAGAGATCATTTTCAAGTCTGCGGAGGCTAAAATCATACCTACGGTCAACAATGGGACACGCCAGGCTGAACCACGTAACATTACTTAATTGCCATAAAACCACATCACGGCAACAGAGTTTGGATGATATCGCCGATGAATTCATCAAGCGCACATCGGCGAGAAAAGGCACATTCCTCCTACTATGACATGACAGCAATGGTGAGTTGTGCATCAGTGTATGTGTATTCTGTGTAGCCTGATGTATAAAGAAAATCCCCATCTATGCGATGTTAAACGTAACTAGTAGCTTGCGATTCTGTTTAGGGAAATGATGTGATGTGCGTGTCACGTGACCATGCAGCTGACAGAGCACCCGCTCGGGAAAAGATAAATCGGCGCCTATGGTCAGAGACTGTAGGAAAAGTTGTTCAATGCCTAAAGATAAATGCAACATGTGCTTTTTGATCCGTCATGTAATAGAGTTCAGTAAAAGAAGAATTTTTAAAGAATTTTACAATGTTGTCGATTCCTCAAAAACTCATCAGAGAATAAAAAAGAAATGCATTAATAACCCAAACACAGGAGCTATTGGTCTAGAGCGGGATGACCAATGGTACTGAATGTCCCTTGATTTGATCAGTCAATAAACAAATTGCCCAATGATGTAGAAAACAGGAAGAAACTCAAAAATAATCCTTTATTATGGGACATTTCAACGGATTTTGACCGATTTCGAGTGATCCCAAAAAAGGGTTTTTCATCCATTGCTCATTTTAGATCACATTGGTTCACATTGACATGACACTGCACTGTACTCATTTGACAAATTTTGTAAATAAACATAACTTTCATTGGTCTGAGTTTGTACCCTGGTTTAAATGGGATTAGACATGTTTGTTATTTTCGTTGGCATATTCTAAATGTCTTTTTATCCCCCTGATGATTTGTCTTTGACGGGCCTGGCCCTGAAATTAATTTAGGAAAGAACCTTATTAGAATGAAATTGGTCAAATTAACCCTCCCCTACAATTTAGGTCACTCCACTCCAACGAGACAAATTATGTTTTTAAAGTAGGCTTAGAATATTTGTCTTTTTTTCCAGACATATAAAAACAAGTTACAATGATGTATATTTTTGTTTTTTTCCTTGTGCAGAGGCGCTGTACGTCACCTGCCGCCTGCAGAACTGCACTGAAGCCAATAAGGGCAAACCATTCCCTGGATTCATCGACCCCAATTCTCTGGTGGTGCAGGACGAGTACGTCTTTGTGCAGGTCTGTAATCGTCCACTTTGCTCCGGGACAGAATTGAGGGTTATATGGGCGCGTTCAAGGTCACTGTTACAAAGCAGTGTGTTTGGGATTTTTCTGTTATGTGATTACAACAAGGGCGCCTCTTTATGTTTCCAAAGGTTTCCACTACAGGGAGGCCAATCTACTACGTGTCTGCAAAAAGAGATGTATTCACCCCAATGAAGCTGCCCAAGTACACGCTGCCGAAGGTAACGGCCAAAGTCGAACGCAACTCAATCTTGGCCTAATGACTTTCTATGATCTTCTTTGTATTATAAAAAAACCCAAAAACATGTTATTTTTAAAAAGTTAACATTTCATAACATTTTCACTAACTCTACTTGCGAAAATTGCCAAACGTGTATGGAGTATTATCTTAACATTTTACAAGAGAGAAGCAAGGCATGTTTATTTGTATAGCAAAGTTCATACATAAGGCAACTCTAAAGTGAAAAACAGGACATTAAAATCATAATAAAAAGGCATTCAAATCATAAAGAATCACTGTACATAAAACAGTGGAGATATAATCATTGCTAGATGTATCCACAGCGTGACAGATTTTGTTTAACCTGGATTTTAATATTGTCAGAGACTAAGCCTCTCTCACATTTTCTTCAAGACCTCAGCTGCATACATGTATTTACAGGTGTCAATGGTTGTAAAAATGCGGGTATCTTCTCTCAAATATCAACACTAAAACATAGCATTGTTTTATCCCTAATGACCAAAAGTTCTTCCACAAATCATAAAGTTTAGATCCTTCTGTGTTTCCCCATCAGAATATTGCAAATGCCAAGTCTGCAGCAGTTTCACCAGAGTTTCCTCATGAAGCAGTGATGTATAGATCTGTCCAGAGGCAGACGGGGCCCGGACTGGACACAAAGCCAGTGATTTTACAGAATGGATGAGTTCAGATCAAACATAATTTACATATAAACAATCGCTGGAATCAAAGTTCCATTTTGATGTTCTCGTCCTTCTTTGTAAGGTACTGCTTTAGAATCGTCCTTTGAAGAATGATTGCAAAGGTATTGACATTCATTTTTTAGGCCTCCAGGTGGATAAGATATAGGATGTAAGGATATAACACAGATGCGTGTTGTACTGAATGTCCGTGACAGCTGTACATCGTGACCTTACAGATCTAATCTTTCGGATATTGTATTTAATTTGTCCCAAGTTTCACACCTCCTCACGCACTGTTTGAGACTTTTTTCTCATTCAATTTACATCTGTGAACCATTTTTCTCCCATAGGAGCGTAGTTGGAAGTGGGAAGGAGTGTACAGAGGAGGGCATTCCAGGTCCCATTGCCCTGTCGTACTGTGATAGAATTCTCTTGCCTCCCTTTCCATTTCCCAGGCGTGATAGGCCCCTTTCCCAGGGGGGATAGGCAAAGAGGGGTTAAGTTTCTTGCTCAAGGATACATCGACAGCAGACATCAGTGGGAGTCGATAGAGTAGGTCTCGTGGAGACAATTGAGCTCACAATTATTGAGACCAATGCTATACCAAACTTAGCCACTGTTTCCCTCAAAATGTCTTTGCAAATGACCACCAATTCAAAACTTAAAAAGGCCTCTGTTTAGACTTGTACCCTCCTTGTCCAGAGCCACAGTGACATATCAGCATTTGCTTTGTATTGAATTCTGAACCGGAAAAGGAAAAACATTAAGGCTATTGTTCTCAGCTTTTTAACTTCAGGTGACCTCACTTTCAAATGACCATAATCCTTCAAATATGAATAGAAATAGATGTTTTGAATAGCTTAGAATCTACTTTTTCAGAAACTGAAATACTCAAAATGCCTCTGCGTAGATTTGATCCCTTTTTCTCCATGGCCAGTCACATGTGCCAGGATATGGTTTGGGAACTGATTTTAATTTTGTTACACACATCTACCAAACTTCCTTTTGTGAGGCTAGTTAAGTGCATTACTTAGCACCAACAGCAGCATAATGTAACTTTAATTGCCTCTTTCCCGGACCCCCCGCATCACCACTTGAGCCTGACACAAAACAGCTACAACTGCTTTTGTATAATTTGTATTTTAAAACCCGCCTCCTATAATCGTCCAGCGGTTCTTGTTTGTATTCCGCTCGAAGTCGCAGCTCACCGTGAAATCGTCAGTAGCTCAGCATGGATCTGTCTTTGTTATTTATGACCAAATCACAGCTCAAAGTATCTCCAACAGCGCGCACACCATTGTTATTCCACTGCGCTCCTCCGGCTCTCCCAGGCTGCTCCCGTCACGTCCCCATTGACAATTAAACATGTTTTATTCAATCAGGCCCCGGGCGGCTCTCGGCAGCTTTGGACCGAGCTGCTACTGGCTCAGTCAGCGGTAGATGAGGCTCAGGAGCAAACACATCTCTGCGACTGAAGGCGAAGAAGCACAAGACCCGGCCATAATGGATTACTGCCTCTAGAATTAAAATATGGAAGCAGTGCATGGCTGTCCTGATTACAGGATATGATTAAGCACAGTAGGTGTGTTGGAAGGCTAGACACAATTGAAATAAGTACCGGTTCAAGCGCTTGGTTAATTTGCTTGAATGGAAATTAGAAATCAGATGTGATGAAAGTGCTGGGATGTTTTTACTGTGGCTGCATCGTGCTCATTGGGGATGCGTTCAAACTTTGAACTTTATCCATGTGCAGCAAAGAGTAAAACAAACACAAGGAGGGCTTTTGGTTGCTAGTTCTTCTTGCTGATGAAAAAGGGTCTAAGGACAGTGGTAATGATCCAGGACACTCTACATTCAATGACATTTTTGGACAGTGGTCATCTGCCCCTTATTGACCCATAGCTCTGTGTTTCTGTCATGGTTCAGGTTATTTTCCTGTTTTATTTTATATTTTGTTAACCCCTGTGTCTTCTTTGGTTGTGCTTCCTGTCTGATTACCTGCCCTGCCCTCATGTGTATCACCCGTGTCTTGTTAGTCTTGAATTAAAACCCAGTGTCATTCCTCCTTGTCATTCCTCGTCCGTTTCAGTTCTTGTCCGTGTTCTTGGTTTTGTCACTTTTTGCTGTGTTTTTGGTAGATCTTGATTTTGTTTTACTTTTTATTAAATCCATTATTTTGCCATTTTGCATTTTGGAGCTCCTTGTTTTTCACCCTTGTGACAGTTTCTTTATCTTGTGTTTGAACTTTTTGATTCTCTTTTATAAAGTCCTCAGAGAAAACCAATGTTGTGATTTGTTGTTGCATACAAATATACATTGAATTATATTGAATACTCTTGACAAGATGTGAGGAGAGACTAAAAGCAGAGGGCAACATATATTTAGCAAAGTTAAAGATAGCTTGGCTTTCTATGAGCAGCCGCTGAGAAACTGCCAACGGCACATTTCATCAGCATATGAAATGCAGTGGTCCCTTGTTTATCGCAAGAATTATGTTCTAAAAATAACCCACAATAGGCAAAATCCGTGACGTGGTTGAAATACAGTTTATAAGTCTATTAAACCTTGCACCACACACTTTTTCACATAAAACAGTAAACAGAATACAATGCAAGGTACCCTGAATTTGTACAGTGTAAATGGGGTTACAAGGTGCGATAACCACCTCATGAACAATCTGTGACCTTTGTGATATTAATGCCTTGTGTGACTGTTTCTATCTTGTTTTGTTTACAGGAGCTGCATGTGATCAGCACGGACGATAACCGTGTGGTGGCAGCGGTGCAGGAGTGGAACCAGAACGAGACTTATAACTTGTACGTGTCCGACACTTCGGGAGTCTTCTACTCTCTGGCTCTGGAGAACGTGGTCAGCAGCATGGGCATCGAGGGCAACGTCATGGTCGATTTGTACGAGGTAAAAAAAAAGACATGGTTACTATATTTAAGACTGAGATTAAGAGATCCTTTATTCGTCCCACAGAGGGGAAGTTTCCGAAATTGTATTCAAACAGGGGCAATGATGTTTAGGTTGCAAAGTTAATTTTCAACTCTAGTCTCTGGACGAGGTTAGTTAATTTGCATTTACCACAGTAGACATTAAACAGACCAAAATAGACGCAGGCAAGAGAACCATCAGAGATCTCTAGGACTGTAGAAAGGCAGTTATTTAAAGGTGGTGAAACTAATTTTAAAACTTTACACAAATAAATTAACAAATAGTCTCACACTCTAGAGTCTAGAGTGTGAGACTGAGACTGTTCGTCCATGGGAGCATTTATGGACTTTTATGCACATTTATTAACATTTATGGTCATTGGTCATCCCTCTACATGCACTAATGGCTCCTATGTGTTTGTTATTGATGTAAGTTCTGTGTAAATTATGTGTCCTTATTGTATTACATGTATTACGTTTGTTTTATGTTCATTGGACCCTCTCGAAAATTAGATGCTGCCTCTCAAAGGGCTTTCCTAAATAAATAACTGATTACATCTAAAATCAAATAAATGCTTTTAGTTTTGCACCCGTCCCCATATCTCTACCCTTGTAACTGTTATTACATTAATTCTCTTTATCTAAAACGCATTCTGCCGTCCATAATTTTGAAAACCCATCTACAAAATCATCCAACCCTCGACTTGATGAGCGTCCAAACCGCAAGTGTATTGTGTCCGCGGATCGATATCGCGGAGCTGGGAGGCACTGACGATGAGGAGAAGTTGTTTTGTCATTTTGGAAACGAACTGCTGTAGGCCTACACTCCTCCACACTCACTCAGAGAATACCAAGCACTTTCAAAGTCGCTGACACTGAAGAAGACGCGCAGGGATTGTGCCAAGGATATGGATTTTGGGAGGAGCGGATTATTTCTTTCTTTGATGAATAACAAGAGATATTAGTCTCTGCAATGGGCCAAATCAGAACAAGGAGAGAGCGGAGATTGTTTAGTGACTGCTGTTGAGTCGAGCTGGGAGGCTGCGTGATATTTTCAGATATATATTGATGAAATAATGGATGGTTCCAACATTAATGATGGCTAATAACGGTATTTGGTTCTTCTATACTAGGCAATAGTAAGTTGTGTTTTAATGGTATACTTCTGTGATAACAAGGTGATGTCAAGGTAATAACATCGCTGACTTACTCTTGTCTGGTATAAGAACAATCCATCCCTCTACTTCCCATTAATCCATTTCTGGGTTGGGGGGGCTGTGGCATTTAAAGCTGCAACCAGTTCACAGAGCAACAGCTCCGACTAGATTTAGCTCTGGAAGGACACATATAACTTTTTTTCTTTTAGGAAAACAAGATGAACCTTACTAATCTATTAACCATGGCTATCACGTCCTTTAACAAAGTGGTTACAAACTCTTCCATGTCATTCCTCATGTTTTTAGAAGTGGTCATCTGCATTTAAATTTTAAAACAGTCCATGTAATTTAGGTGATATTAGTTGGAGATATAAGTATTTCATTATAGAATTTAATGGGTTTGTATTGGACCTAGCTTCAACTAATTAAGCAATATGCAGGGAGAGCTCTATGTCATGGGGGTAGGACTACATCAACTGCTATGTGGCTCATACATACACATTAATAACATTATACCTGATTGCTTGTGCCTTTTGTGTCACATTAAATTAAATGTTGACATATTTGTGGCATTCAAATGTCTATAAAATGACTAAGGTCTAATGAGATAAAACAATGGTATTGTAGAAGTGTCACAGTACTGCAAAACAAGGAGAGAATATGGCCAAATTCTTTCAAAAAGAAAAAAAAAAGCAATTCAACCAAAAGGCACTTTTCAACAGGACCAAGATTCAGTTGAATTCAATTAAATGTATCTTTGTATATCCCTAAAAAAAGAATTAAAATTCAGAAAATTCTACAAAAAAAACATAGTCACTCGCCCACAAGGGGCAGGTGACTAATGTCCATAAATGTTGGTAAATGTTCATAAATCTTGTTGAATGTAGTGTCATAGATCATCACCACTGTCCTTAGAAAACTCTAAAAAAACATTCAGAAGATGTGGCCCAAGCTTAACTAACCCAAAATAAAGTAGTGACATCTCTAGCTGTCCCTCAAATTTAGAAAGATTGTAGCAGAGATGACAAAAGCCTTCTCCTATTTCCTCCCATATCGTCTCAATCGGCTCATTAATCTGCGAGTGATGCGGCTCGTGTCTCGGAGCGTTCGCACTTATAGACTCAGATCCACTGTCTTGATTGAGGTCGCCACCCAAAAGGCAGGATATGCTAAATCTGCTTTCCACGTAGATGAAAGTACCTGCCAATTATCTAAGTGGACATTCAGTGTCTGACCGGCCTGCGGGGACCGGCGGAAGATCTCTTAACAACAAGTCACATCCATTTAAAAGCAACATTGATTACTGGGTCCGGGGCCTATCTGCGGTTGATGACACCCACTCAGTGTTGGAGTGAGATGTGTTTGTATTTGGCTAGTGGCGCTTGGTAACTTAGTGTGCGGGTAGGTAGCTCTGGGGCGTGGAGTTTGTTTTCTTGAGTTTGCCACTTGACTTAAAATGCATGGAAAGTATGTGTGTTCTGAGCTAGTGTGAAATGGATTGAACTTTGTATGTGAAGTTGGAGAATGGTTGGCAGATTTAACGCAAGGAAAAATATATTGTGTGAAAATGGTATATTGCAATTTACAATATTATTAAAATAAGTGTTTATGAGCCTTTTTCATAGGGACCATTGTGAAACTAGGTGTAGGGTCGGAGAGTGTTTGGGCCTGTGTGTTGTCAGAGTGCGTGTGTGTTTTGTTTTGTCTGTTGTATACCATCGGTGGTTGTGTTTTACTGCATGATATTGTTAAAACAGTGTATGTATGATGGGTTTTGGAATCAAATAAGCATTAGCGTCATGCTTTTCGAACCAGGTACAACTTATTTGTCTGATATTGATATATTGATTAATGTAAACATATGTATTGTGCAGGTTCAAAATAAATAAATAAATAAATACATAGAAATAATGAAATTACCTACAGTTTCCATCAAGTTAGTGTTGCTTTAAATGAAAAAATAAAAAAATCAACCCAATTAATTTCAATGTATCTAAATCACCGCAGCAGTCATCTCGGAGAACGTTCCAAAGTGGATTCCTCAACAACAGGAGCCAGGATGACCAATGCCCATACGTGTTAATAAATGTACTTAAATGTCCCGGATCATCACTGTCCTTAGACTCTCCTGCTTCAGCAAGAAAGTGGGGAAAAAGTGAGAAACCTCAAAGTGATTATCGAAAGAGGGATCAGGCTATCGATCCTGGACTCAGGCTTGAACTCAGGCCGTTAGTTGCCAAAGTAGGAGATAAGTTGCTAGATGAGTGATCTAATTTCAAAACAGAAATAATGTGTTTGTTTCATAGGTCTATCCCCCAAAACGTAATAAAAACATGTGGATGGATATACTGTATTATTACTGTCGCGTGTTTGTCTATTTGTATGAAGTTCCATTGCTTTAGAGTTTCCCTTTTGGTTTCTGCAGGTGGCTGGAATCAAAGGCATGTTCTTAGCCAACAAACGGATGGACAACCAGGTGAAAACGTACATCACTTACAACCGAGGGCGAGACTGGAGGCTGCTGCAGGCGCCCAGCAAAGACCTGCGGGGAAACAACGTCCACTGTGCACTGGTGAGATGCGCTCTCAAAACACACTCAAAACACACAACACACAAGAGTTACACATGCAGGAATACTCTTTGCTCAATTCATAAGCCGAGTCAAAGTATGAAGTATAGAGGTCAAATTTTGGATTTGTGGATTAGACCGTAATTGTTTTGTCAATGTCTTTGAGTGTTCACAATCAGTGCAATGTAAAATTCAATGATAATGATAAATAATAATACAAATGACTAAAAAGTGTACTTATGAACAAGTTCTTTCTCGCTATAATTTCTAAATAAATATTTCCCATCCTTAGTAAATTAGCTTTGAGCATGTCTCCACTCTTACCACTACTGTACTGTATGTCTACTTCAATATGTTGTTTACAATTTTTAAACATTTACACTACTTTATTATTATTTTTTATTCTCACAGCCATTATCTTTCCTGCACTTACTAACTAACCCTTTAATGTTCATTTGTTTTCTTTTTTCGAAAACACAAGTAATTAGATATGTTCTTTTTTTGTATTTTTTACTAGTTATTTATAAGCCTTCACTAAAATGGTTGAGATGCAGTTTGATGAAAAAAGTGTTTAAAACCAAATATTATAAATGTACTTGATGAGGTAGACTTCGCCAAGCTTCAAGTAAATATAGTGACTCAAAAAGTGATCCACCAGACGGTTGATTAATCATGACTCTATAAACGTAAGCTATTCATGGTGTTTAATGGCATATGCAATAAAAAAGTATATATATATATATATATATATATATATATATATATATATATATATATATATATATATATATATATATATACAGTATGTGTTCTCTATATAATGCCACGGAGCACTCCCACCTCTGTATCTCTACTGTACAGATGTGTGGATGTGTTTTCATTTTGCCAAAGAAAAGGCCGAGACCGGAGCTGAGTGACTCACGCTGCCGTCAAAGCTGAGTGCTCCGAGCTAAAAGGGCAGCCATTCTGATCCAGTCCAATGAGCTGACCTCCCATTTACCAAACAGAGAGCAAGACGAGGTGTCTGACAGCAGTATAAAGGCTCCTCTCCCCACTGCCTGTGTTAAAGTGTCACGTACAACCGTTTGAAATGAGAGATATATGACAAGGACCATACATTCAATCTGATTTTTTCAACAATCGGAATCTAATATATTACAATGATAGAATTTGAAGTAATAAATGCTTGAATCAAAAGTTTTTATCTTAATTTGAATACATTTTGTCTGTTTTAAAACAATATTTGCCAATGGGACAAAGCCATTTAGTCTTTATTTTCTCATTCTAAGAGAGACATTTCTTGTATCATTTTGAACACATGATAATTTTGCAAATCTTGTTTTAAGGCAGTCAAAATGTGCTCAAACTGGACAATTTTCTTCTTCTTTTCATTCAAAACGATTCATACAAGGGCTAAACTTGAAAAGAAGGATCTAGAGTGAGTCTACAACGCACACATTCTTTACACTTTTTGTGTATATAAAAATATATATATATATATATATATATATATATATATATATATATATATATTCACAGACTATTCATGCTGTGTGTACACTGCACAAAGTGTTGAAAAATAAGTCAAAAATGTTATTTTTACTATTCTTATATTTTATATTTATTCTTATCTTGAGCACATTCTGACTGCCTTAAAACAAGAATTGCAAATGGGACAAGCAAATGATCTTGTTTTAAAAAGATACTCAAAATGTCTCCCTTGGAATGTGAAAAAAAGCAACAGTTCTTGAATAAGAATAATGGCTTTGTCCCATTGGCAAATCATGTTTAACCGCTGGATTCTCGATTTTATTACCTCATATTTTATCATATTTGTAAGTGTACCAAACAAAATTTCAAGCTCAAATTTGATATTGTTATTATTATGCCTACTCTTAAACCAAAAATCATAAACAGGTCGAATCGATGACCTCTGTAAACTTTCTCTCGTGACGTTACATAGAAATCCACACACACATAACTCACTTTTGATAAACCAATTAGCCATTCAGCCCTGTGCCTTCTGCTTTGTATTATACAGTTATTTGTCAGGAAATGTCATAGTTTTAATAAACCTCTGAACAGGCCGACACAACACTGGCTGCACACTGGCATTTGGCTGCTTGGTAATGAGAATCGTGTCTGTAAAGGTTAACCCAATCAAAATTAATGGTGAGTCCGGCCAATGGGGAAATCTTATGGCGGGTAAAACTTGAGTGTTGCATTTGAGGCTTTGTTGGAAACCGTATTTTTTTTTTTTTCATTGCAGTTTATTTTGAACGATTGAGTGATTGATTCCGCTTGACTTGGGGAAGTTGTGGAATAACTCCCATCTCTTCTTCTTCTTCTTCTCTGCAGCCGTACTGCTCCCTGCACCTTCATCTCCACGTCTCGGCCAATCCTTACACGTCAGGAAATATCGCGAGCAAAGAGTCAGCGCCAGGGCTTATAATCGCATCAGGTAATTCTTCAACAAAAAAACTCGACATTAGCATAAAAATAACACTCTATTTGTCTGCTACATTGATTATAACATATTCACAGTCACCCTCCGTCATTATTTATGATTTTAATCTCTTGTATGATTGTGTCTGTCTTCTTTTGCCTTGTGCATGAACTGTGCTATATAGAAACATTCAATTCTGTAAATCTCCCACCCCTGCTCCCACCCTCTTGTTGACATGACATGGCAAGTTTTGACGACAAACTTCCAGGAAGAGATGAACTTGTCCTGTACCACTTTACAAAATCAAACACATCAAAACCTGCTTCCTTAAAATGTCTTCTTTATTCCATACTAACTGCAACAATACAGTCTGCAGTCATTAATCAGATGTACATAATTGTGTGATGTAGATATTGTGTCTCTTTGTGGTATTTTACCGGTATTTTAAATGCTAACTAGGCCTTTCTATTTAACATTTTTTTTGCACACTGTAAACCTGCTGTCACTTTGCCTCTGCCTCAGGGACAACTATACAGTATGCCCGTAGCTATATGCCCAGTCTGAAGAATACATTTATTGGGCCATGTCCCTGTCAAATAAACAAATAAATAAAACTTGAAAAAAACGACAAAAACAACACAAATAAGAAAGTAAACACCACTTGAAAAACTTTTAAAAGTTGTCATTTTCGAATAATATTCTCCACATAAATCTTTGTATTGTGTATTTGCGGAGACGACCTGCATGTGTCCCGTCACCTTTCACTCCAGGATCCAGCAGCAAGGCCTGGAGATGCACCGGCCTCGCACAAAATGACAAAGATATTATTGGCTTTGGAGAAATAAAAAACTGAAAAGGGGGAGCAAAAGTGCAATATGTGTCCGAGGGCCCCAGGTGAATTCACACCTCGCTGATATCTACTCAGTGTGCGCCTCCATTGTCAATAAAGCATCAGCACCACGACTCTGATGTCCCAGGGTGTAAGGGATGAAGCACAAACAACAACAGGGGAAGGGGAGCAGGAGGGTCCTTATGAAACTTCACCAAATATACTCATAAGAGGCAATATAAGGGGCGTAAAAGTGCCAAAAAAATGTGTCATGTTCTTCAGTTGTACAGTTTTTGCTTGAAACTTTGCATACTCATCCAAAGTTTTCATTGTTTGTGAATATATTGTCAATATATTGTGATTTCTATTTTGAAATTATAACGTCATTGAGCCGGGGAGATCGCAAACAATTAGCTTTTTTATTATTATTATTATTATTATTCTTAAACACATTAAGTCCCCACATATACCCTCAAACACCAACACACACACACATCCACTCATCTTACCTATTCAACAACAATACACAACAAAATGGTGGAATTCATAATTGTAGACATGCAGTTTATGAAAGGTGACCCAGGGAACTGGAGGCTTTGTGCTGAGGAGAATTGGCAAAACCTCATCCATAATACCACAAGAGGCTCCAAGCTATCTTACCTGTTAAAGTCGCAATACATGGGGACTGGAACTGGATGGAGACTTCTATCCAGAGTCATTTGAGTAGTTTAGAATAAAACGAATATTTGTGTATTTGACAATACATAGCTATTCACAAAAATCTCCAAAATATTGCCGGCAAATGTATGCCTGGTTGTGTTCGGTAAACTGTCGAGCATAACTATACAGTACTGGGAGACAATTGCATGTGGGATAGATTTATTGTCCAAACTCCATGATAGTGGTGGTTTTCAACCTATTTTGACCCATAGGATGTGGTATCATTTGTTAGAGAGCCCGTACAGCTGTGACTAAAGAAGAACCTGTCATTGGAGAGGAAATTTTTTTGTTTTCATCAGTAACGTTCTGTATTAAATAATAATGCAGCAGACTTATATAACACTGTTTTGGGCAGCCAAAGAGACACTTGACACTGCATTATTCAGTCACTCCTTGCTGCGTGATGGTGAGCAACTATAGCCACAGCCGCCCACTCTGCACCATCTGACTCTCCGACCCCTGTTCATGATTTAGGATGCGTTAATTCTGGGTGTGGTTCACTTTAACTTGACCAGTTCTGGTTCACCTTAGGAAAAAATGCTTTATTTTTTCATGTAAAACCCCCAAACAATCAACATGTTTCAATTAAGTCAGTTTACGTCTTTTGAGTGAACCAGACTTGGTCCAGTTAAAGTGAACCAGACCAACATTAATTAATTGCAACCAAATTAATGCCAACAAACGTCTCTCTATATTCCCCCAAATTCAACTCAATTGATTTTTCAGATCAATTATATGAACATTCCTTAACATTTTTGGACATTGGTTGTCCACTCGCTATGGATTGATAATCAATGTGTTTGTTATTATTAGTAACTGCTTGATTCTCTAATCTGTGTTGGCGAAGTTTCGAGCTCTGAGGCGTCTGCTACAAAAATATTAACTGAGTTTAATTTAATTTTGAAATATAAACCTACATGTGGAATAGTTGATTACTAATGACAGACTTTCATTTATCCCATGTCTTACTTAAAGCATTACCACTTTTATCAGAATTATAATGACTCGTTTTTTGTTTTATTTGTCAATAGATTTCTTCCGGTCTTAAACCATTTAGTCAAACCATAGTCATAGTCACCAGACTCATAGTGAGCATTGTGTGTAAAGTGCAATGTTGATGGAGATGGCTTAGAACTGTAGAAAATCAGCCATCCCACTCTGGCACCTAATATCCGTAGCAGTCTCCCATCACAGTATTAACCAGCCCACACAATGCTTAACTTCTACAGCAAAACATCTCCAGTTTCTTTCAACTCGTCCTTGTGAGTAATACTGACTCATCCTGTTACAGATGAGCCGGTAGTGTGCATATATTTCTATCAAAATGCTTTTTTTTTTTCTCAATTAAGTTTAATACATTAATAGTGTATTCTCCTTTGAAACGGGCAGTTTGTCCTTGAGCGATTATCCCACTTTGCTCATTTGAGGCACTTTGACAAAAAGTGTCTCCAAACGTTATTAGATTTGGATAGTATTATTATTCTTGCAAACAAAATCAGGATTGCCCAGATTTCCAATAACCTTGAAGAACTTTGGGCAACACTGTGGCTGAGTGGTTAGCGCTCAGGTCCTGGGTTGAAATCTACCTCCAGAAAGGCCCTTTCAGAGTGGAATTTGCATGTTCTCCCTGTGTTTGTGTAGGTTTCCTCCAGGTGCTCCGGTTTCCCCTACCACTAAAAACATGTACATTAGCTACCCTCTCACTGGGGCCCGGACTTCCTTGTAAAAAGGGATTCTGGAACTTACTTATTTCTCTCAGAAGAGCTGTCTGCAGATTTATTAGAGCTATTTCTGATTAATATTCCATTTCATTCCATTCCCTATCAATGCAGTTTCAAATTAAGCTAACTGGTGCTGTCATGGTGTGGACTTTTTGGATTATTTTAACCTGGTTTTATTAACTTTATTAGTTCTCTTGTATTTTGAGTTTTCCTGATTCCAGTGTGTCGTGTTGATTGTTAGCCCCACCCTAATGTGATCCACCTGTGTCTCCTGTGTGTGTATATATACCCTGTGCTTTTCTCCACTTGTCCGTCCATTGTCTCTACCAAGTTTGTCTTGTCTAGTTTTTCAGTTCTGGATTTTTGTGCCTTTGTCTCTCTGGATTTCGATTTTTATAAAATTACATTTGATTTTCAGTCCTGCATTTTGGGTTCCCTTTTTCTTCATGCAACCACGTGACAGAATGGACGGACCATATTGGAACCCAGCGGACTGCTTTTCATCCACACCTGGCTCTCGCTACACCACCCTGAACATTGTCTTAAAGTACAGATTTTTGTTTTGATTACTACGCCTGCTGCCCATTGACAACCTCAGTTTTGCCTCCCCTGAAACCATCGCCAGACAAGTGTTCCGTCTGGGGTGGTAATCTTCGGTTTCTGTGTCTGGGCCACCGCCGGGCATCATGATCCGTCCGGGGTGGTCTTCTGTTCCCCCGTCCTGTTGGAGGTCGTCACTGGGCCCCAGTTTTCCACCCACCTGGTCTGGTCACTGTTGGACTTTTCTGTACCTTCGTCTCTCGCTTTGTCATGGACAATTCATTTGAAATGTGCCACCGTGGACTTCCAGTAATATTCAGTCTTATTTTTTATTTTTTTTTCCTTCTCCGGATCCCCCCCCAACACCCTCCTGGGCTCCTGCGCCTTGGGACATCTGGGAGCTGTCCTTTTGAGGGGGGATACTGTCATGGTGTGGACTTTTTGGATTATTTTAACCTGGTTTTATTTATTTTTAGTTCTCTTGTATTTTGAGTTTTCCTGATTCCAGTGTGTCCTGTTGATTGTTAGCCCTGCCCTAATGTGTGTGTGTGTGTGTGTGTGTGAATAAAATATTATACCCTGTGCTTTTCTCCACTTGTTGTCTGTCCATTGTCTCTACCAAGTTTGTCTTGTCTAGTTTTTCAGTTCTGGATTTTTGTGCCTTTTTCTTCATGCAACCACGTGACAGGTGTATGTATTAGTTCTTGATGTATCCTTTTGATTAGACATGTTTATTAATATTTATTTTCTATAGATAAAGCAACTTCTTAAAGGAGCAATATGTAAAAATCTGGCCAAAAGTGGTACTGCAGTCACAGTCAATATTTTGTAGTCCTCTCCCACTCTCCCTGACTCAGGTTGCCAGATTCACACCAAATCCAGCAGCAAACACAGGGAATTATTTTATCAGTTTGTCCGTCTCCATTCACATTGCCATGACAGCCGTGCTAATGCTGAATGAATGTTTTGATTCATGTTTTTTTATTATTATAATTTGGACATTTGAGATAAAAAACAAAAACAAAATAAAAGCAATTTAATTATACATAGTTTATGCAAAATAAATAAGAAATTGATGTCCAAAATAGGAGTGGGAAGAATGGATGTTGGAACGTATTTCTTCAGCGTATCAACATCAGGGTTTGCTCAAGAGGATATCACCTTTCAATTTTATTTATTCCCTATTTTTTAGACAAACATGTAAAAGTCCCACATCAAAAAGAGACTAACATTATTTTAATTGGGGTACATGTGGTCTTAAATGATTATTTTTACAATTAAGCTATAATCTGCAAAAAAACGTCTTGACCTTCATCTTTTACCGTTTTTAGAGCAATCTGTCATAGAATGTGATCACATGCAATAAATACAAAAAGACATAGCCCGGGATCGAACCCGGGTTCCTGCATCGTAAGCGCGCATCTTAGACCGCTAGGCCACCGGTTCACACGAACAGAGACACCGTGAAGAACGCAATCAAACTAGAAAATTCTGCATCACACGTAAACTTTTATCAGCTGTCTCAATTGTTCAAAGGCATCCCGATATAAATCCTCGTTTTAGTCTTTGTTTTGTCATTAATTATTTGAGAGTCATAACAAGACCTTTTTTAGTTCTACGCCACATGTTATTTTACCTCTGAGATTAATGAGCCGCACGGAGTTCTGGCAACCCGATCACGGACGTACATGACACTTCCTGATTGGCGAAACGGCGGAGGGTAGGACATCAAAATCAAAACAATAACAACTTTTGCGGGTCGTAAAACTAATTTTGATGATCAAATATCTCGGCTGAACTACTGTTATCAGTTAAAGATGAATTCGAAAAGAGTATGATTTAATAACGCCTTTTGAAATATTCGGGTCATTTAATGATGACTTGACATGCAAATATTACATATTGCTCCTTTAATTCCCAAAGCTTTTCCAAAACCACAATGCACTTGTATTGAAACTGTTTTTGTTGAGCGATTCCACAGTGTCAATGGTTTCCTGCACTTTTTAGTTTGTTTTATCCTTTTTGTTTAATTAATCCTGTACTTGTCTGGTGCACACTGGGGACTTTTACAAATCTATTCCAATGTGGTTTTACTGCAAATGGCAAATAAAATTAATCTGAGTCTGAATCGACTCCCAAACTTTTCCAGGATCTAAAACATCCTTGACTCTCCCAGCTTTTTCCGGTGACTGTACAAACCTGTGTGGCTTGTTTCAGTGTCTAATGGCGCTAATCTCAGTCAAACTATTAGGACTCCTCTCACCTCTGCGGAGGTACGGAGCCGCAGCCTCATGTTGAACCACCTGCTCCACTTACGGCTAAATGAAAGTAATCAGAGCGGTGCGTTCGCGAGGCCGTCGTAATGCCGTCGTGCCGAGGAGGAGATGCCTAATTTGTAGATTTATTGCCTAATTTCAGAGAGTGAATGTGTGAATGTCACTCCGCACACTGCACAGTTCTGCATGACAACTCTCACTCCACAGATGTTCAAAATATTACAGGTTTTAAGATTAAAAAATGCCTTTTTCGTCCCACAGTGGGGAAATGTCAGTGTTCTATCAATGGTTGCAGAACAGTATGAATGAGGCGCACACTATACATGATAAATGAACAGTGACTCTATATTAAAACAAAATAAATTAGCTAGCTTTAGCATAACAAACAATTACTGACTCATTGGCTTCGGGGCCTGAAAAGGAGACTTCTTTTTTTTGTGTTTTTATGTATGTCTTTTTGGTATGGACGTTTTTACTCTTGTGTCCAAAATAGAGTATTGAATTGAATTGAATTATCTCAATAGCCTTAGAGTAATGAAGAAGCAAATCCGACTTTTATTTTCGTCTGTGTCTGTGGTGTCTTTGTATTGTTTTGTTTTTTTAAATGGACCTTGATTCTGGAATAAAGATGTATTATTATAGGTTTTTGATATAGAAGTAAACTATAAAATCTTTCACTTTAGCATAGTAAAGAAGCAAAATAGTAGAAAGAAGTTTAGAATTTCTAGCATCAGAGTAATGAAGAAGCAAGAATTAACTATAAGATCTGTGACTTGATAAGATACAAGATACATTCAAATCCAACTGTGTTTGGAGCGTGGAATACAAATAGTTTATTTCTTTCTCCTCAGGATCTATTGGGGGCGAGCTGACCACCACAAATGTCACCGTGTTCATCACATCAGACGCAGGAAACACATGGAGACAGGTGAGACCAAAATAAGCAAACAATCATCAGCTATCCAGCCGTTTAATTGTGTTTTTTTTGTTTCCAAGTCTGGCACCAAGACTCTCCCAGGCCAGATGGAAAACTTTAAGAATGGTTTACTTCAAAAGGACCAATTCTAGTTAATTAAGGGCAAAAATAGACTAGTTGTGGATGTAAAACCACCAAACAAGTAAACCTGTGTCCACTAGTGACTTAAGTCAGTTGACATCCTTTGAAACAGATTTGTGAAGCAGTTTTGCCCAAAGTGAACCAGGCTCGGTCCAGTTAAAGTGAACCGAGTAGTATGAATGCGCCCTTAGTCAGTCCTGGTGGTGCGGAGGTGTCCAGGAGGCACCCAAAAAACAAATACCCGAGCCACCTCCGACCTGGCTCCTCTGGATGTGAAGGAGTAGCAGCTCTAATCTGAGCCCACCTGATGGACTTAACAAGTTCTACACCCTACCCCTGAGATTTCCACAATATTGTCCTTTCTATCAGAGCTCAAAAATATTAAATCAGTTTCTTAAAGGTATTTAAATGGATGGGATTCAAATGCAACATTTTGAGGACCACTTTGTTTTGTTTTCTATTGCCCTATCCTATGGCTATATTTACATTATTATAAACGGTAGCATTAAATAAAACATATCTTGCCTTTTAATGGGTAAAAGAAATTGTAGTTGTACATAATGGAATTGCTGAAGCGTGACTCAGATTATTGTAAGTACTATTACATTGTTCTAACATTATTGCCAAATGTAAAATGTAAGTTGTGCACTTAAATTGGAATACACAGTTATTTCCTTAACCCCTTTACAGTCCCACAGAAAAAGACTTATAAAGTGTCACAGCATTTGGAAGTGTTAAACAAACTTCTACTATCAACCCAGCTCAACATTCTGCCATGAAGTTTCACTATTTCAAATAATCAATAATAATTTCAAATGCTATATTTAAGATAAAGAGACGCTTTTTTAATTTCTTTGCTCCCTACGATCTTTAAACAAGTGGAAATATAAATAAGATTGTGTTGTTCCGATTCTAAACTAGAATTTTCTTCAATAATGTGGCAATTAAGTGTTTTGTTTTCGGACCAATAATGCATGGCTTGGAAATATGAAGCCTTTTATCTGTTACTGCAAACATTAAGGCACACACAGAACGATGAAAAAGCCTCGAACTGACCTCGCCTTCTCGAGACCTTGTATGCAACAATACAGTATTTATCTACAGGAAAAATGTGATCGAGGAGGTCTGTCAGAAGTGTGAAGAAGACCATGACTTAGCTCGCCCTTTGAGCAAACAACTCCCTTCTCTCTATTGCTTTTTTATCTTCTCTCACTTAATACTAATCTGCAGCCTTTTAATCAGTGTACTCTCATCTCTGTTCTTTATGTCCAATAATCAAATCATATCTCACAGATAATTTAATTCAGTGGTGGTTGAAAACGCGAGTGGGTGGCCCTTTCCTCTCTTGATCTTGTCGCTTGCAATTTACTGAGCCTGTTTCTGATTAAAGTCGGCTATGAAAAATAATGATGTTAAAGTTAATATTATGAGGGAGGAGAAATGTACAGTATATGTTCCAAGGCAGGTGTGCTGTGGAGGTAGGAGCAGACTTCGTTTCCCTGCTGGTACTCATTCACCAGTCTGTTTTGACACTAAATTAATGTATATTTTTAAGATTTTTTTAAATGTTTCAGTACTATTCAGTACTAGTAAATCAGGGTTAATTGATTATACATGATCACAGGCTCAAACTCTGGTGGCCGGAGAATAGCCTGCATGAACACATTAATTGAATATCTGGAACACTCGCCCAATGTGGCTTAAACAATTATATGAATCAGAGAAATGCAATAAAACAAATGCTCAAACTTGTAGTTTATGAAGGAAGGTATTTTAAATGCATATAATGGACAGGAGTTCAAATTGGAGCGGCACATGTTGTCCATTCAATCAGACTTTTTAATCATTTACAGAGCTTTCTTTCTATACTTTTACGTCAGGGAGGAGTTAAAACGTTATCTGTTATTTCCTTTTTTTGGATACACAGTTCAACTTGCGTTGACTTGTGACAACCAAATGTCATACGTCTAGTTGGATGATGTATGTGTCTGTCTGTCCCGGTCTGTCTCTGTGGTTCTGTGTCAGCATTGCAACCCGATATTTTTGTGAATAACTCTGTATTTGGCTCCCTGACCCAGACGTGAACCAATATGCATGGAAAAACATACTTACAGTAGTCAAGGATTACTTAAAATTTATACATGATTTATAATCAAAAAGTATTATAAAGTGTTACCAACAAGTGTCCTATATAGATACTGAAACTTGATGGAGTCAAAATATGAAGTTCATAAACTCTGCTCAGATAACAGCCCATTTCACAAAACATATCAGAAATTATGGTAATTGCAAATATGAATCAATAAATTACGCAAAAAGGAACTTGTATTAATCGATTTTGTTTTATTTTATTGTGTTTAATAGAAAATAGTAGAACAGAATAACTTTATTGTCTGTTGTGATGACTTTTGCTTTCAATTACAAACACATTCCAAGACAATCATAAAGGTTATAATAAATACAGATTATATTTACTTGGTAATTTAGATCAGCACAGGACACATAGACCTCAATTTCAAATACTGTTAAGCGTACGGAAGATCACCCACACTGGAAGAACAATGGGACAGTGGGAAACTCATGGAAAAACATGAAGGCCACACTCACACAACACTCTGCAGTACATTTGTGTTGAATTTACTACGACTCGTTTGTTTTATAAAAGTTGACCACGTGATTGTGTCGTTGCAGATCTTCAACGAGGAATACGCCGTGCTGTTTCTCAACCAGGGAGCGGCGCTGGTGGCCATTAGACACACGCCTCAGTCCATACGGCACTTGTGGTGGGTTACCATAGCAACTCAGGCCAAACAAGCATACAGGCTTTATGATATTTGAGTCTATAAGTATAGACATTATTGTAATAATGTCTATACTTCACTTACTGAAGCACCTCCTTGGCCCAAAGTGTTATTTAATGACTCACTGCGCTCATTTGTCAAGTTGCCAATCGTTAACATGTTTTCTAATAAGAGGATGACAGCATCTTTCTACGTGGGAAAAGAGTTTTAATGAAAAATGAAATGAAAAACATTTTTGATGGATCAGCATTGTATTCTACCAATTTATCTCCCTATTCCATGTGTTGTTGTTGTTCCCTTCTTTAAATAGCACTGGTCTGAGTTGGCTCTATTGATTCCATTATGAAATTGTAATGATTTAGGTTGCTGCCTAAATCATGAGAAGGGTTTTTATTTTGGTTAGTAAAATAAATGTAAAATACAATTACTTGTCATATATTTCCACACTTTAAACTGGTATGTTTCTAGTGCAACATAAACAAGTAGAAATCAATACTTATACAGACAAGACAAGGCAAGTTTATAAGCACAGTTTATACAAGGAAAGTCAAAGTGCTTAAATGAGCAATATGTAAAAATCTGGCCAAAAGTGGTACTGCAGTCACAGTCAATATTTTGTAGTCCTCTCCCACTCTCCCTGACTCAGGTTGCCAGATACACACCAAATCCAGCAGCAAACACAGGGAATTATTTTATCAGTTGTTTGTCTGTCTCTCACATTGCCATGATAGCCGTGCTAATGTTGAATGAATGTTTTGATTCATGTTTTTTTATTATTATTATCTATACATATGAGATAAAAAAACAAAAACAAAATGAAAGCAATGTAATTATACATAGATTATGCAAAATAAAAAAGCAATTGATGTCCAAAAGAATGGATGAATGGGAAGAATAGATGTTGGAACATATTTCTTCAGAGTATCAACATCAGGGTTTGCTCCAATAAATAATTTTATTTATTGCCTATCTTTTAGACATGTATAAGTCCCAGATCAAAAAGAGACAAACATTATTTTTATTGGGTTACATGTGGTCTCAAATTATTATTTTTACAATTAAGCTTACAATTAAGCTATAATCTGCTTAGTTTTTGACCGTTTTTTGAGCGATCAGTCAAAAAATGTGATATTATGCAATTAAATTCAAATGGACTCTCCTCGGACTCGAACCCGGGTAGCCGAGGTGCAAGCGCAAGGGCCTAACCACTACACCATCGTCACGCACGATTGTGTGACACTGAGTCAGAATCGAGTCAAAGCAGCAAGTTTTGCATCACACGAAAAGTTTTATCCGCTGTCTCAATTTTTCAAAGGCGTCCCGATATAAATCCTAGTTTTAGTCTTTGTTTTGTCATTAATGATTTGAGAGTCATAACAAGACCTTTTTTAGTTTTGCGGCCATAAGTTATTTCATTTAATGAGATTAGCTAGCCGCGCGGAGTTCTGGCAACACGATTACGGACTTTTACCCGTAACGACTTTTACGGGTCGTAAAACTAATTTTGATAATCAAATATCTCGGCTGAACTACTGTTATCAGTTAAAGATGTATTCGAAAAGAGCATGATTTAATAACGCCTTTTGAAATATGGGCGCCATTTAAGGATGACTTAACATGCAAATATTACATACTGCTACTTTAAAGAAACAAGATATACAATAAATAATCACAGTACATTAAAACGATATAATCCTTCAGTTGTATGCCCAGCGAAACCGGACAGTTTTAAACCTGGATTTGAACATTGTCAAAGCAGAAGCTTGTCTCACGTTTTCAGGTTGACTGTTTCAGATTTTAGCTGCATAAATCTGTTAAAAGAGGTAAACTTCGCACATCTCTTCTCTGACAGGTGCGTAGGAGTGGGCGCGCACTAGGTGGCCAAACATGAAGGAAAGGATGACACCCGCACACTGTCCAACTTGCAAACACCAGTGGTTTATTAGCAACGTTTCGGCCACAGGCCTTCCTCAGGCAAAATTTACAAATAGAGGTTGGGAGCCATCTTAAATAGGGAGGGGCTGACAACGCCCCTGGATGTAATCAACTATACCAGATGACCAAAAAACTTTCACAAAACGTCAAAAACTCAAAAAGTGGAAAACACCAATATATACATATATACATGATGCATGAAGAAAAAACATATGGAAGCAGACATACAGGACAGCTGATAAAGAAATGGCTGTCCTAATACATACATTCCTACATGTATTCTAAAATGTGTATTCTTACAATGTGACACACGGCAGTCTATTTACAAAAAGACATTCAAGACAAGCTCATCGTTCAGGCCTTTTGGTGTGAGGGTTTGCAGTTTGTGTATCCAAAAAGCCTCTCTCTGTTTGAGAAGCTTATCATGGTTACCCCCCCTCACAGGAAGAGGAACATGCTCTATCCCATAGAAACGAAGGGCACTCACATCATGATTAGCATCATTAAAATGTACAGCTACAGGATACTCCCTGTCATTCCTGCGGATAGAACTTTTATGTTCACTTATTCTTTGTTTTAATTTTCTTGTGGTTTTGCCTACATAGGCCAAACCACAAGGACAACGCAGTAAATAGATGACATGAGTGGAAGCACATGTTATAATGCTTTTGATGGGTATACTCTTACCACTGTGCGGGTGTAGAAAAAAGCTGGTTTTGTGAGTGTTATTGCACTGGGCACAACCACCACAACAATAGTTCCCATTAGGAATCGGCGTAAGGAGGGTCTGAGTGGATGGCGCTAGGGTGGTGAAACTGGCCCGGACAAGGTGGTCTCTAAGGTTCTTGCCCCTCCTGTTCACAAAAAGGGGAGGGAACTTGAAGATAGTGGCCAGTTCAGGATCCGATGTGAGTATGTGCCAGTGTTTTCTGAACATAGTTTTAATGGTTGCAGAGTGGGGAGAATACTGGGAGATACAAGTGATAGAAAATTGCTTTTTCTTTTTAACAGTTTTTTTTAAAAATTCTGCTCGTGTTTTTTTTAAAGCCAGTTCATAAGCATTTTCTATCCATGTAGTGGGATATCCTCTTTGTTTTGAACCTGTTTTTCATGTCTCTGGCCTGTTCAACGAAGTCCTCCTCAGAGTGACATATCCGTCTGAGTCTGTAAAATTGACTGATTGGTAAACTCTTTTTAAGAGGGGTAGGATGAAAACTTGAGGCCAACATCAAAGTGTTTCTGTCCGTCTCCTTCCTGTAAAGTGATGTTATTATGGTGCCATTGGATTTAAGCACTACCATATCTAAGAAACTGACTTGTACAGTACTATACTGTGGAGTAAAGATCAAACTTGGTATCCAGCTATTAAGTAATTTGACAAAATCCGTCAGTTCTTGGGAAGTACCATTGAAGACACAAAACACATCATCAATATATCTGAGCCATTTTAGAATTTTATGAGCAAATGGATTTTTTTCATTGTTGAATACAAATTTATTTTCAAAAAAACCAACAAACAAATTGGCGTAGTTAGGGGCACAAATGGTGCCCATGCTTGTCCCAGATATTTGTAGATAGAATGTCTTTTCAAAACGGAAATAGTTATATTTCATGACAAACTCAGTAAAGTCCAAGATGATTTGGTCAGGAGGCCTTGTACTGCTGCTGTTCTGCTGTAGATAGAAATTTATGGCCTCTAAACCCCCTTCATGGGGAATGTTGGTATAGAGGCTAGTGATGTCCAATGTCAGCAATAAGGCATTAACAGGTATATCTTTAAGGTCGGAGCACTTTTCTAGAAAGTCTGTAGAATCTCTTATATAGGCAGGAAGGTTGTGGACTAATGGTTTTATAAAGTGGTCCACATAAGTATTCAACAATGAAAAAAATCCATTTGCTCATAAAGCTGAGCCATTTTAGAATGTTATGAGCAAATGGATTTTTTTCATTGTTGAATACTTATGTGTCCTGAAGTCCTTGAAATTGTTGAAACCTTTAAACTTCTGAAATCCTTGAACTGTTGAAACATTGAAACTCATGAAATCCTTGAACCTTTTTTTTAAACCTGGAATGTTGAAAGTGTGGACATTGAATCCTTGAACTCTGATATCTGAAATGGTTCAATTCTTAACAGTTGAATCTTGAAATATGAATGTTTTTGAAGTGTCTTGAAACTGAAAAATCCCTACGCGAAACAATTTGGTTCTGTAACTAAGGAAACCTGGTCTTGTGGTCATTATCTGGTGGTGGTCTGAGTCTTCGTTTGGGTCTTGGTTGGAGGTTATAATGCACTATTAGGTTTGCTTATACCACAGAAAGACCAAAACGAGACTCAGACACCACCAGTTAATGACCAAGACCAGGTATTCCTTAGTTACAGGAACCAAATTGTTTCAGCGGGTGAGGGGATTTTTCAGTTTCAAGGACATTTCAATACATCAGTTAGATTCAAGGATTTCAACTGTTTAAGAATTTAACCAGTTTCAAGGATATCAGGAGGTTCTAGGATTCAGGAGTTTCCACATTTCAAAAGTTTCCAGGTTTAAAAAAAGTTTCAAGGATTTCAGGAGGTTCAAATCGTTTAAACCAGTTTCAAGGATTTCTGGAGTCTTAAAGGTTTCAACAATTTCAAGGCTTCAGGAGTTTCAAATTATTATCAAGTTTTTAACAGTTTTCAAGGCTTTTAAAGTATTTCAAGATTTTTTTTAGCAGATTTCCAATTAGATCTGTTTCCGCAGTCAATTCGCAATGGCTTCAGCATTGCACTTTTAGTTTTTATTGCCTATGTAAGTAAAAACCACGTTACCATTGGAAATTGTTTTGCAGATAGCGTGCCCTTCGCCATTAACATAGGAGCAGCCCTAGCGGTCAACAGACCGTCACTCACTTTAAATGTAATTAGTGTATCAAACAAAACGCCAGAAGAAGTTGATATTTCATGACTTTATGGGTGGTATGTTGTTTATATTTTGGTGTGTTTTGGTTTGGAAAACAGTTAAAGAAAAAGATTTACAGCATTTTAGCTTTATCTAAACACCAGCCCTTTCTGCTGCCCCATAGGGAGACATGCGGCAGGGGCGAATGTTGTCATAGTAACCTTTCCGGGGGTTTTTTCCGGCCTTATTAAAATGTATCATTCTGTTGTCATTAGACTCTAAAGAGACTTGAGTTTTTTTTTTTTTATAATTGAGAGAGAGAAAGAGTTTTGAATGAAGAGGAGTACAAAATGAATAGAGCTTGAAAGTAACGGTATGAGCCTGACGTGCTTCAAGACATTGAATGAGAAACAGTATGAAGGAGGTGAGATGTCAATTTTTGAGGTGGAAAGTGACAGCGGAGAGAGACTATAATATTCTAAATTGACGTAAAATCCCATAGTGCATTCACGGCACGGACGCTGGATAGGACACATTGTGGCTTTGTTATAAACCACGGGGGATTTTTTTTCGGGAATGAGCACCTCCGCCACTGCGGCTCATTGTGGCTGTCAGAGGGAGGGCATGATCAGGGGGAGGGGGTGAGCGGAAAGGAAAGACATGTGGAGTGGAGGGAGGGAAGGAGAGATGGATAGGTAGAGGAGGCGGGGGGGCGGTCCGTGCTGGAGACTGAGAAGTGTGAGGTTGTTGTAGATTGGGGGACCTTGTTATATGGCCTTGGCAGAGGGAATTGAGATACGAGTGGGAGAGAAGGACACTGCAGGAGAAAAAAACAATGATGACCTGAGAGGGACAATTATTTATGCAATTGAGCGGTCAAAAGCAGGCAGTTTTATTATTCATCCAATTAAACCGAAATTGCGGCGCCTCAGACCTCCGTACACAGAGGAAATCCATCCGGAGTCAGAGAGGAGTTCATTGCTGGCCACGATGTTATTCCTTCATCTAATGTTTTATGCCTGACGTGAAACGAGTCTGCGAGGTCTTTTATCAACTGTTCACTAACACAACTTCCTTTGTCCAGACGGGGGGCTTCAGCGTGTTGGAGCGTTTGCGGTCCTGAATGCACCATAAGCCTGTTTCCTGAACACTTTTAATATAGGTCTCCTCTCCTTGTTCTGCACATAACCTTTTAATTCCTGTACATTAGCCATAAATCCTTGCGTTCATGGAATGATTCTCATTTACTACTTTTATTCTCCCTCCCTCCCACACCCACTTCTTTCCTCCTCCAACCTTTTGTCCACCTGTTCCCAGGAGGAAACACCTCTCATACCCGAAGGTACTTTTGCTCCCTTCACAATAGTTCGTTATTTTGATCATTTTATGCTTTGCCTGGATTTCGGCCACACATTATGGCATATGTAGTCGAGAAACCCATCAATTATCACGACACCATATACCCCTCAATCACATCTGCGTCTATCTCTAGCATCCACTCTGGTCTCATTCGTCTGGGTTTGATTTTGTGAACTTTTCTCGCTGTTCTTGCATAAGAGACATTATTTACAACCTTCACTTCTGAAATCTCCACGCTTTTATCCTATTACAACCTGCCTCATAGCGTTACATATGTTGCCCTCCACAATTTCTACATTGACAATCAAACCCCCCACCTTTTTACTTCCAGGGAGTACTGCCCTGTAAACTACAGTTAAAAGCGTAGCTCTCCACATTCTGGACTATCAACTCGCCTATCAATTCACGCACAGCTCACCTAAACAGTGTCTACAGTAGGTGCCATTTCGTGTAGGCGTCTTCATTCGCTTTTCTGAATCACGCTGCTGCGACGTGAAACATATTACATCCTATCGCCACTAGGTGGCGGTTTAGTCCGCTGTAGCTCTGCCAGCGACTGAAACGTCAGGCAAAGGGCGTAGGTTTGCGTGGGGACCATTGGGACATGTCCAACAATATTGGTGAGGAACTAAATAGTCCCACCAAATTGAATGATGTTCCGTGACCCGGACTGAGACCTTTATCACGCACGCCCTTCTCCGCCATCTTCAGTTCTGGAGAAAGCAACTTCGGTTTGGGTAAGTCAATGACAGGATCATACTTTCAGAAAACGAGTTGAATATTCAATATCTTCTGCTTTTTCAGAAATGTCTTTCGGGCTATGTAGGGTGCACTCCGGTAAGGTCACAATTTATTGGAATAGTTCTCCATAAAAGGTTTGTGTTTTAGTAAAAATTGGTGGTTTGTCTTCAAGACTTACGGACAAGATTTGCTCAGTTACCCTGCACGGCTGTTTCTTCTGAACACAATCTTTAGTTTTAAATTAAAAGTATTGCTTTATAGTTCAAGAGAAAGGTGAAACTATTAGTATTATGTGTGGTTTTTTTCTTTTTCTTTTTTTACTAGACTTGGCATCAGAAAATTAGCTGTGTGCTCTTTGTTCAGCTAATCAAGAGAACAGCATCCTTAATAAGTTTCCACGACGTTCCCCCTGGATGTTTTGTATAGTGCCAATGGATCTGGGCATTGGGAGGATGAGGGTCCAATTTTAAGGTGGAAAATGCCCGCCCATCGCTCGCTCACGATCACGCGCAGTTGTACATTTTGGACCAGATGACTCTACAATCCAAAGGAGGATTGAGGAAGGTTCCGAATTCTGTGCCCATCCAAATTTGTTTGGAATAAATGGGGAAGGTGTGTGTGTTGTCTGTGTGTGGTGTTTGTGTCTGTGTCCTCATGGCAGCAAAAGGTATTACTGAGAATATTGTTTTATCTCAATTAATTAGGTGACTTCACTGGCCTAAATGTATTTTCCAATAATAATCTGACGTATTGTAAAAATAATGCATTTTATATTGTTGTTTGTAAGGAAAAGAAAGTAAAGGGGGATAAAGGCCAAAAGGCACGATGTTTAGAGGTAATTGAAGGGGTGGTGCGAGATTTTGTCCGGAGAGTTAGAGCGGATGGGGGCTGCCACACAAGGGAACAGTAGCCAAGGCTGTTTAGACCATGATTACACAAAGATCTTTCATGGTGAGGGGGGGGGTATTCATACGGCAAACGTATGCATTAAGTAGCAAAGTTTAAAAAGTTGTCACTGGATTTCTGGATTAATTGGGTTGAGAACAGGAAATTGTTAGCAAGCTTAATCGCCATTGGGAGATGTAAACTTTGGAACAGCTGTCCAGATGACTAATTTGAAGATGGAATGACTATTTTTGATCAAACTGCTTGTGAATGGGGGCTTATAAACGCTTATATATTGTTATTCTTTTCTGGACAAGTAGGCAGGGGGCTGCAATGCAAATTAAGGACTTGGAGCAGAAGGTGTTATGTATTGTCTTGGAGCGGGAAAACAACATTAACTAAATTTTTTAAGACGAGCTGCTTTTATTATACAAATTTTGTTGTAACAGATGAGGACTTTAGCTTTATTGACGATTTTCTTCTTATAGCGGTTTTTGAGCTCTTTTGAGTTCTATTGCCTTCTGATCCATCTGTTTATGAGTAAGGACAGCCAATGTGCTGTAGTTGAAAAACCAAGGCCCTATGAGGAAAAGCTTCCAGGTCATTGTGGAATATTTTTTTTTTTCGAGGCATGGAAAGGACAACTAACACGACAGACTAGAGTGCAAATATACAGTTTATTTGTTATTTCCACAATCAGTTCAAAAAGGGAGTGTGCAGAGTTAGATTTTTAACTCACCTCTTTATTATTCTAAATGAACTTAACTTAAAGATGTGGTTGTACAGTTGGTTTATGCGTGGTTTTTAAATAACATGCACTTGATTTGTACAGTGTATGTCTAATATGTTTATATAAAGTTTCCTTAATTCATTATACGTCTTTCAGTATCAGTCTTTTTACTCATCTAACTTTATCTAATTTTTCCATATACGATTTTATAAAAATTTTTATTTATTCCTGTACATTATAGAGTAATGTTTAGATTATATATATATATATAATATATTGTTAGTACATGTGAATTACTGGTAATATAAATGGTATTTAATGGTGGTTATACTTTATTCATCTTGTGTCAGATGTGCCATGTTATTCACATCAAAAACTCACCAAGATTGGACTAGTAAAGATGTGCTTTTGACACAACTTCTTACAACCTTGGTCTTCATTGTGGATTTTTTTACCACCATATCAGTGGTGCTCATGGTGCAGATCCCCTAGAAAATATTAAAATAAACAATTTCCAGTGAGCTCCACTTAGACATTCAAGGTCTACTGTGTCCTAGCCGATGCCATGATTGCATGTACTGTGCAGGATAGAGGTAAGGGCACAGTTTAAAGCCCAGAGTAGATAGTCGAGCCATTGTATAGAAGAGCCACCAGGTGATTGCAACAATGCCCTTCAGCTGCACACGGAGATGGAGATTCCTTGCTCAGTTGGGATATTACATGAAAGGGATAGGTTATCTGGTGAATGTGCAAACAAATGTGAGTGAGTATATAGGCAACAGTTTGCAAATTTATGACCCTCTTCAAAGAAACCTATTTTAGCCTCACTCAAAGTAAACCTGAAGATTGTTGTGCTTCCTCGTTTTTTATCCATTGACCTGTGACATTTCCATCCGCGTAACCTCACCTGAACTACATTAGATACTGATGAAATAATCTTGTTAGAATGTGAATTTCTTGCTTGAAAATTAATTGTATGGGAGTAAACATTGCTAGCTTTTCTCAATATATTATCCCAATCTTAAAATTACATCCTGGAAGTTGAAAATATATCCTTCATTAAAGAATGTGTTAGCCTTTGTCCAGTTTAGAACATTCTGGTCAATGAAGTATTTGTCCACTATCTTGGACATAGCAAATTGTATTTGAGGAAGATTCAAAGTGATATGGTTTAAATTCTCTTAAATTTTACCGCTGCAAACCTAAAAAGAAGATGAATTGAATTAGTTATATAGAAACCAATTTCAGAAATACATTCACAATGTAGTACTCTTTTGTAACATGATACACTACGTTATTGTTAATATAATGCTTTTCTAAAGCAAAAAGAACAGCCGTGCAGGTAACTGGATGCTACTTAGCCTGTCTTTGCTTGACAAAACACCGATTTTACTCAGCACAAAACTATGTAGGGAGAAATTTTCCAATATATGTGACTCGTTAACCGGAGTGCTCCGACATAGCTTGAGGAAGTTCTGAAAAGCTGAAGATATGAGATATTTCAACTCGTTTCTGAAAAGTATGATCCTGTCATTGACTTACCGCAAAACCGGAGTTGCTTTCTCGAGAAGGCGGAAGATTTCGGAGAAGGGGCGTGGCGTTGAAAAGGTCTCTGTCTTCCGTTTTGTGCACCACGTCGCGCCTCCTCCTCGCCTCAGAGCACAGCAGAGCAGCAGCAGCACGTGACCCGTTTCGTTCTCTGCAGTGTTGGCTGTCTTCTTCAGCGCCAAACTGAAGCATGAGGACTGTTTTATTTTTTAAAGTTAGCCAGCGTGAAGCAAGTGTTTTTTTCGTCCTCTGAGCGTTGTAGCACGTGATGTAACTCCGAGGAAAGTACAGTAGATCTATTACATTTCAAAGTACTTCCGTATTTCTAATCTGTGTAGCGCACGTTTAATGTTCGAGGAGCTTCACTCGGCACTGAGAAGAAACAGAACTGGCTCCAATAAGAAACAGGTTGGTTGGAAAGGCTGAAAAAAATAATTATTGTGCTAGCTTCCATACAAAATGTAATAAGTGGGTGTGTTGGGTGATCGGCTTAAACTAGGGATGGAAATATTCCACGGATCCACGATTTACAACCTTTTCTGTGATAAGGGTAATTTCTGTGAAAGTGTTGTTGACAGCGGCACTTGCTGTTATTTGCTCTAAGCACATTCAAGCGTGCACTGAATGTTGCACGTCCTGGTGCAGCTGCTGCCGCTTTGTAATGACGCCGCGGCGCTCAGTGGAAAGCACGGCTCTAACATGTACGGCTCGGACCATATGAGGCAGAAACATGATGCAAGTGCGGGTCTCCCTCGTATCTCCGTTTCTCCCCTGTGTCTCTGACATGTCTCTTCCTGGACTTTCCCAAAGCGAACCAGCGCTCCCGAAATTAAATGCTCGGATACTAAATTTTCCTTGCGTTAACGATGATGTGGTTGTGCGCAAAAACACACAACAGGTCATTTAAGTTTTTTATTTTGCATCCTTGAGAGCGCCTTGTGAGTCATAATTGCTTTTTGGGTTGAGAGTGGATAAAAAAAAGACAAATATTAGAAATTCCACACTGTTACTTCTGGCAAACTCTTGTTAACTCATTGTATTGAGAAATACTATGTAAACTTTGGACATTGGCCAAGTTATATAATTGATTTGCATTCATGTATATGAATGTCGTTTTGAATTGTCTATACATTCTTATATAATTTAGAAAATAATGCCACGCCACAAAAAAAGATATAAGATATCAGGAGTGTAACGTTGGAAAGTAAGTAAGGAAAGCACAAGTAATAGCAAATTATGAATTGTGATGGATTAATTTATGTTAAATAATGGTAATAAACAAAAGAGAGAACAATATAGGGAAGGTTGAGTAGAAGCAACAGGCATTCAGTGCTTCAGGTGATAGGGTTGGAATTTTGTTGGTATGCATGGGGATGATGATTGTTTTTTAGAGAGATTGATCGTAAATGGCAAAACAATGTAGTGAGCTACTCTGTAAGATTCTAATTCAAAAATTTTCTCCTCTATTTTTTTCTTTATTATAGGAAATTGAAAGATCGTGCATGGATTGATTTCAAGTATCGGAGAGGCGTTCTGAACTGTTAGAGCCAGGTGGGGCTATTTTGTAGATTTGGATTAGGTTTTAAGTCAGTATAGAATGAACGCAACAAAAATTCAGTAGATTGATCCAATTGATTTTTGTTTTTAAACTATTAGAAAAAATCCTTAATGCGTCTCATTCAGTCTACAGTGAGGTTAGTACAGTAGGGAACCACACTATTGCAAATATAGTGTTGTGATTTAAACAAAAATTCTGGGGCGGGGAGATAAACTCTGGACCCGTGTGTCAATGGGTGAGACTCAAGGTGTAGTGAATGTCCCCAAAGATTGGAACCAAACCTACACCATTGCGATCAGGTATAAGGATGCGTGCAATACCTGTTTTGCTAGTGAGCCCACATGTGGCGCCGAGAAACTAAAAAAGTTTGGTTATGATTCAAATCATTAATGACACAAAACAAAGACTAAAACGAGGATTTATATTCGGGATGCTGTTGTACAATTGAGACAGTGGATAAAAGTTCAGTGTGGATGAGATTTTCTACTTTGAATCGTTCTTCACATTGTCTCTATTGTGTGAATCGGTTTGGCCTTTGGTTCTAACCAGGGGTGCTCACTTTGTCAGCATGCGAGCTACTTATAAAAGGATCAAGTCAAAATGATTCTCTCCTACTACAATAATGAAACATATTTTTATTGCAAAAATTTCTTTATACCTACAATATCTGTTTATGTACAATTCAAAACCGCATGAGCCAATATAGCACAACAAAACACAATTTATCTATGTACATTTTTTGTCATTACCCGGTTAGTTTACTCTTATGATTGCCACTGAAATTGTATCGGCAGGGATGCATAGTCGGAAATGGTGGTAACTCGCTGGGGCAAGTTTGTCTTGGTTTAGCTTTCTGCACTGAGCGCTGGTTGTTTTGCGCATGTGCAGGTCACTATGTGTCGAGTAAAAATTAAGATTTAAAACACAGATGTCATTAGCTGTGGTGCCATGTCCATGTGCCATGCTTGGTTTATTTCAATCCAAAATATTTCCCCTCTCCGTTTATAAAATAAATTTGCAGCACACATTGCGTTTATCAAGCACATTCAAACATGTGCGTGGTCTTACGTTCTGTCCGGCGTTGGGGAAAAAAACAGAAGTAGGGCGGAGTTCTGTGGCAGACGCCGTAACGGCACTTTTACTGTCCGAGAGACATCAGAGTAAAGACGGTATGTTTACATGCACTGGACCCCGTCCTCAGCACTGGTAGTTGTCCTGGTTTGTCTGGTTAGTCCTGGTTTAGTCCTGGTTTAGTCCCGGTTTAGTTGTTTTCAAGGTGAGTCCGCGATCACTTTGTGCTCTCTGATGTGGCGGCGGTGCGCGCTCCGAGCATCTCACAGTGAACAGTTTTTAAGGTTGTTTGATCCATGCCTTCAGTGATCAGAGGAATTTGGGGGGTCTTGTGGCGTGCGAGAACGGGGCAAAACTCGATTATTCTGGTATACACACAAATGCATTAACGGAGTTTTCAAAATTTAGAATGTGTAATTTTTTCATTTATTATTGGATTACCAATACTACCTTTGCGTGAGTCGACTGGTAGATGCGATCGACTTATTGAGCACCCCTGGTATAAAAACTGTGTGCTTACAATGTAGGAACCGGGGTTCGATCCCGCAGAGTTATGTCTTGTGGTATTTATTGCATGTTATCAAGTCTATGAACAGATTGCTCTAAAAACGGTAAAGATGAATGGTATGACGTTTTTGTGCAGAATTATAGATTAATTGTAAAATAATCATTTTAGACATGTACCCCAATTAAAATAATGTTAGTCTCTTTTTGATGTGGAACTTTTATCATGTTGGTCTAAAAAATAGGGAATAAAATAAAATGGTAAGGTTATATCCTCTTGAGCAAACCCTCATGATGTAGATACGTGAGAAATACGTTCCAACATCATTCTTCCCACTCCTATTTTGGACATCAATTTTTATATATTTTGCATAAATTATGTCTAATTACATTGCTTTTATTTTAGCGTCGCCAAAGCTATTTTCTCACGGAATCTCTGTTGTTCAGTATTACAGCATTTTCCCGCAGCATAAAACAAAACATTATAGATAGGACAGAGAGCAGGGATCGGTAACGACACACACACGAGCGTAAGCGCCACACACACACGCACACATGCGCGCGCTTATGGGGGAAGCAACCAATGACTGTTTTCAGCTGCTATCTTTGTTGTTTTTGGTGTTTTGTGCTATTGTTCAATACATATCTAAAATAATTTAACCTTTATTGACTGATCAAATAAGAAGATAAGCTTTATTAATCACAAGGCGACATATAAATGTCACATTTGGATGGATAAAACACTCCAAGAATTGTGAAAAAATAAAGAAATGAGAAAACATGTTAATGCAGGAATATATAAATTGCATGAACTGCGTTTGTTTAATTTGAAAATAGCTTCTATATTGAGAATGAGGAGTTGACGTCACGGCACCGAGTCCCTCCCCATCCCCTTTTGCCGACATATTGCTTGCGACCGGTTGGCGGCAGTACAGTTGTTTAGGTGTGTGAACGCGGTAGTAGCGGAGGTTCTTGCTATTCCGCCCCCCCCCCCAGGTTTATCATGCTTGGAAATAAACTGCTTGCGTTAAACTGCTACAAGACATCCTCGTGGATATGGAAAACCTCAGTAACAACGGGATAAACCGTTTTTTAGGTACCGAAATGGAAAAAGATCAAGGGGAGAATTCTTTGACTGACAAGGAGGTCGGAAAGTTGTTGGTTGGCTGCCATTAGAAGAAAGGGACCTTACTTTCGTCAACACCCCTTGTCGACGGAGAGTTTTGGTCTCTGCATTTCACTCTGGTTACGTTCACTTAAAAATGTATTTATGTCTGTTGTCTCTTAAAGCTAGGAAGTGTGTTAGGTTTAGCTATGTTATTTTGGTTTCTGTAGTGCTTTGTCTCTGTTTGTCTTTGTTACCTTGGTGTTTTTACTTAGCACGTGTTCTGTGGCGAGTTCTTTGCCAGTGAAGCTTAGTTTACATAGATTGTACTCATAATCTAAATATTCTGTTGTACAATAAACCTTCCTAGACTTATGAAGGTGACCTAAAAAGTACTGAGGAATGTCTGTTCATGACATAGTTGACAGTATAAAGCATATTGATTACATAGATTGGGCAAATTTTTATATTAACTTATATGTTGTTAATATTCTCGTGTAGGTAAACCAGCATATGAGATGTTGGAGAAACACCCTGACTGGACAAATCCTGTTGTTAGGCCACAAATGATGTACAAAAAACAGATGAAGCGAGTATCAGCGGCAATAAGGCGAGTCCTGCCAACTGGAGCGGCAGCCACCTCCAGCCCACACCAGCCGCAGGCGCCGCGCCTCCAGCCTAGACAGGGCAGCGCCACCAGCCCTGGGACAGCTGCCAGCCGCCACCAGCCCAGAGACCGCCGCAGCGCGCCGCACAGCCCTAGCCCAGCGATGCGCCGCCGCACCAGCCCTAGACCAGCCGCAGGAGCCGCTCGCCGCCAGCCTAGACAAGCCGCCAGCTGACGGACATGGAATGTGGACTTGCACATCTAGACGAGATGTTTTATCAACAATCTTCTTGAAGAAAACAGGACAGCTGGAAGCGTGAGCTTGATACGTACAGGATGAATGAGAACTTTCTGAGTGGTGATGGATAAACAGTGAAGTATTACACGGGGCCCTTCCCAAAATTTGCATTGTTCAGAATTCTACTTACTTTAACTAGAACTGCCTCAAGTAGAATGAAGAACGTCTACCCATTTCCAGCTTGCTCCTATTGATTTAATGCGCCTCAGACTGTGATCCTCCAATTACAAGCACCTCAGCCATCTGTTTTAGAGTAATAGGACAACAAGAGGATGCTTTCACCATACCCTTGGTGTGTGATGTACGCACAGCTGTGTCATTGGTGCACTGGCAAGAAGGGAATGCTATATGACAGTATGCCACACTGTTTGAGGAGGTCATTTGGGAACAATGTGGTGCCATTGTGGACTTGCTTCAGGTGTCATCGAGAAACCTTCAATGTACTAGCCGGGACAGATTTATTCAATACAAACAATCTCCCATACCACTATGAAATACCTAATCGTTGATCAGCCCCAGGGTGTAATTTCCTTCATATCGAAAGGGTGGGGTGGTGGCAAAGCGACAAGCATTATAAGAGCAAAGTGGTTTCCTGAACCAGCTGTTACAGGTGACATTGTGCTGGCAGTAGAGGCTTTTATAAGGAGCAATGTGGGGATGATGTGTGTGAAGTGAAATACTACATTAAAGGGGTCGTGCTAGTTGAGGCGAAGATGTGGAGGTGACTAGGGCATAGCACATTCAGAATTCACGTGGATCGAGGTGTGATCGGTGTTGGGAGCGCACAAAATTTCAAATTCTTACACTCAACTGTACCTGTGGCACATGCTTGTCAAATGAGAGGGTGAAAACCTAAATGCTTTGGCTTAAGGATTGTCATAGTTTGCTAGTGCTTAACGAACATGTGCAAAGTGTTGTTTTGAGTACTTATTCTTTACAGTATTTTTATTTTTAAATAAATTCATGAAAACTTGGATATGGTTTACATATTTATTGAGAAATGAATATTTTTTTTGTACAAACGTGTGCATTCAAAGTACTGTTCAGCATGTAAACTTGCACAGCCTAGGCAAAAATGATCATAAGAGTCATATTTTCTTAGTTGCAAGGGGACACAAAACACTGCAAAAAGTGTGCATTCAAAAGTACTAGTTTCCAGCATGTAATATGCACAACCATAATAAATCAATTAATAACATAAATAATAATAAACAAATAATACTGTTATTAGTGAATATGTACAAACAAAACCACTGCAAATAGGCACACAGGCATAACAATATACTAATTTAAGGAAATAGGAAAACCTATTCTGCACAAACTAGGGCAAAAACCATGGGTTTGTCACCAGTGCAGGGAGTAGTAGGGGTCGATGTTTTTGATGTCCGCAAAGCTTTCCAATACCTCGTTTTTTTGCGCTTGGTATGAGCTCTTGTTCTGTACGGTCCTTTCTCTTTCGCACCCTTATCTCTACGATTGTTTTACTGTCTTCCTTTCCTTGTTGTTCAGCTAGATCCGTCTTGTCTCGCCCGGACAACGTTAAACATGTTATAATTTTAAAGTTGCTCTGGATATGGGAGGCGTCCGTGAAAATTTTCTGGAGGGCGTGCCCCGTTGCGCAGCCAATTGTCCGACCGGCGCAGAGCCCCCCCAATCACCCCCCAAATCGGCACTGGACTCTCTTTCTCAATATAGAAAGATATTTTCAATTAACAACTGCAGTTCATGCAATTTTATATTTTCCTGCATTAACAATGTTTTTCTCATTTCTTATTTTTTTGCAATTTTGAGTGTTTTATCATGCCAAAGGTGACATGTAAATGTCTTGTGTGAGATTAATAACGTTATCTTCTTATATGAGTCAGTAGATAAGGTTAAATTTTTTTAGCGATATTATTGCACAATAGCCAAAAACACCAAAAACACACAAAGAGTCGGCACTGAAAAACAGTATTTGCTTTTGCTTCCCGTAGCGCGCGCATGTGTGTGCGTGTGTGTTGCGCGTACGCTCGTGTGTGTGTCGTTACCAAGCCCTGCTCTGTCTATATCTATGTTTGTTTTATGCTGCGGGAATAATGCTGTAATTATATGAACATCAGAGGATGTCCGTGAGAAAATAGCTTGGCGGACGCTAAAATATAGCAATGTAATTATACTTAGTGTATGCAAAATAAATAAGAAATTGATGTCAAAGATTAGGGTGGGAAAGGAATGGATGTTGGAACGTATTTCTTAGGCGTATTCAACATCAGGGTTTGCTCAATAGGATAATCCCCTTTCTATTTTATTTTTCCCTATTTTTTAGAAAACATGTAGAAAAGGTTCACCTCAAAAAGAGATAACTTTATTTTAATTGGGGTAATGTGGTCTTAAATGATTATTTTTACAATTAAGCCTATAATCTGCAAAAAAAGTCTTGACCTTATCTTTTACCGTTTTTAGGCAATCTGTCATAGAATGTGGATAACTGCAATAAATACAAAAAGACATCCGGGATCGAACCGGTTTAATTGTAAGCACAAAGTTTAGACCAGGGGTGCTCATATGTCGATCGCGATCTTCCAGTCGATCGCAAGGTAGTATTGGTAGATCGCAATAAATAAATAAAAAATTACACATTCTAATTGTTGAAAACTCCGTTAATGCGATTTGTAGTGTAGACAGAGATAATCGAGTTTTGCGTTCTCGCACGCCACTGTACCCCCTAAAATCCTCTGATCATTGAAGCATGGATCATACTCCTTCAAAATGTTCACTGTAGATGCTCGGCAGCAGCGAACATCCTCCAATCAGAGAGCAGCAAACGTGATCGCGGGGACTCACGCTGAAACAACTAAATCCAGGACTAAACAGGACCTAAACCAGACTAAAACAGGACTAAACCAGGACTAAACAAGGGCTGAGGACGGGGTCATATGCTTGTAAACATCGTCTGTATTGAGTGTCTTCTATGAATGTAAATGTGCCGGTTACCGGGTCTGCATCAGAACTCCGCCCACTTCTGTGTTTTGCCCCAAACGCGGACAGGACGTAAGACACGCACATGTTTGGAATGTTGATTGATAACGCAGATGTGGGATGCAAATAATTTTATAAACGGAGGGGGGTAATATTTGGATTTAATAAAAAACCAGGCTGGCACATCGGACATGCGCACCACCGTCATTGGACATTGTGTTTACTCAGTAATGTTTTACTGGACACTTAGGTGACTGCACATGCGCAAACAACGCGTCAGTGGCAGGAAAGCTAAACCACGACAAATTGCCAGGCGAGTAACCACCATTTTCGGACTATGCATCCTGGCCGATTCACTTCAGTGCAAGTATAAGAGAAAACTCGGGTAATGACAAAATATACATAGATAATTGTGGTTGTGTGGTGCTATATTGGCTCATGCGGTTTTGCATGTACATAAACATTATAATTGTAGGTATAAAGAATATTTTTTGAAATAAATCTATGTTTGCATTTTTGTAGTAGGTAGATATTGGCTTTGATTGATCCGTTTATAAGTAGCTCCGGGGATGCTGAAAAAGTGAGGCACCCTGGTTTAGACCAACTAGGCCACCGATTCACACGAATGAGCCTGTGAAGAACGGATTCAAAGTAGAAATTCTGCATCACACGTGGAACTTTTACAGCTGTCTCAATTGTTCAAAGCATCCCGATATCAATCCTCGTTTAGTCTTGTTATGAATTAATGATTGAGAGTCATAACCAGTCTTTTTTCGTTCTGGCGCCACATTGTGCGTCATAGGCAAAACAGTTGCACGAGTCTTATATGAGCGCAATGGTGTAGGTTTTGGTTCCAATATTGGTGGGGGACAATTCCACTACGACTGAGTCTACACCATTGAAGGGGTCAGTGTTTCTCCCCTGAATTTTGTTGTGTAATCAACACTATATTGCAATAGTGTGTTGCTTCTATTCTTTAAACTCAGCTGTAGACTTGATGAGAAGCAGTTTAAGATTTTTTCTTAATAGTTAAAACAATATCAATTGGATCCGAGTTCTGAGTTTTGTGTTGGTTCATTCTCTATGGAATTAACCTATCCCAAATTACATAATTATCCCTCACCTGAGGCTCTAACAGTTCAGGAACTGCTTCGATACTTGAAAGAAATCCTGCTCTGATCTTTCAATTTCCTATAATAAAAAAAACGAGGAGAAATATTGAATGAGAATCTACCAGTGAGAACTCACTACATTGTTTTACATATTCGACTCAATCTCTAAAAACAATTCATAGTCCAGCATACCTACCAAATTCAACTCACCTGATGCACTGAGGGCTGTTGTTCTACCTCAACATTCATATATTGTTCTCTCATGTTGGTTGGTTTCTATGTAATGTTAAAGTAAATAATCATACATTCATAATATGCTATTACTTGTGCTGTTCTCGTACTTACTTTCCACTGTTAACTGCTCCTGATATCTTTTATCTTTTTTTGTGGCGGTGGCATTTTTTCTAAATATATAAGATGGTATAGACAATCAAAAACAGACATTCTTTAATGAATTGCAGTTCATTTATATAACATGGCCAATGTTCAAAAGTTACATGTATTTCTCAAAAAATGATTAACAAGAGTTTGGCAATATGTAACAGTGTGTAATTTTTCTATATTTTCTTTTTTTTTATTCCACTCTCCAACAATAAAGGCAAGTAATGACTCACAAGGCTCTCAAGTATTGCAAAAGAAAAAGTAAATGACTGTTGTGGTGTGTTTTGCGCACAACCAGCATGCATCTGTTAAGCAATGGAAAATTTAGGTATCCGAGCATTAATTTCGGAGCGCTGGTTGCGCTTTGGGAAGAGTCAGGGAGAGACCATGTCAGAATCAGGGGAGAAACGGAGGAGGATACGAGGGTGACCGCACTTGCAAATGTTTCTGTCTGCATATCCGTCGAGCTCGGTTACATGTTAGAGCTGTGCTTTCACTGAGCGCCCGCGGCTGTCCATTACAAAGCGGCTGCAGCTGCACCAGGAGTGCACATTCGAGTGCATCGCATGAATGTGCTTAGAGCAAATAACAGCAAGTGCCCGTGTCACAATTTCACAGAAATTACAGTAGCAGCAGATAAAGGTTGTACATCGTGGATGTGGAATATTTTCATCCCTAGGTTTATCTGATTCACACACACACCCAATATACAATTTGGATGGTAAGAGCTCAATTAAGTATTTTTTTCAGCCTGTCAACCAACCTGTTTTTTATTGGAGCCAGTTCTGTTCTGTCTCAGTGCGTGGAGTCCTCGGAAAACATTAAAACGTGCGCTACTGATTAAAATAACGTAAGTACTTTGAATGGTAATCGATTACAGTACTTTCCTCTGTTACTCAGTGCTAAACGCTCAGGGAACGAAAAAAAAAACACTTGCTTCACGCTGGCAACTTTAAAAATTAAACAGTCGCTCAGTGCATCAGATGGGCGTGAAGAAGGCGCAATCACTGAGAGAAGGATGGGTCACGTGCTGCTGCTGTGCTGATGCTTGGAGGCAGGAGGAGGCGCGAGTGTGGCACAAACGATGAAGACAGACTTTTTCACGCAGCCCCTTCTCGCCATCTTCCGCCTTCGCGGAGACAAGCAACTTCCGGTTTTGCGGTAAGTCAATGACAGGATATACTTTTCAGAAACGAGTTGAAATCTCTCAATATCTTCTGCTTTTTTCAGAAAACTTCTTCCGGCTATGTAGGGGCACTCCGGTCGGTACATTTATTGGAATATTTCTCCTAAAAGGTTTGTGTCTTAGTAAAATCGGCATGGTTGTCAAGCTAAAGGCTTAGTTTGGCATCCAGTTACCTGCACGGTGTTTCTTTTTGCATTTTGAAAAGCATTATTATGAACAATATAGTAGTGTAGACAAGTTAAAAAGTACTACTTGAGAATGTTATTCTGAGACTGTTGTTTCTCTATACACTATTCATTCTTCTTTCTTTTTTAGTTGCAGCGTGAGAATTTCAGATGGAATTACAATATCACTTTTGATTCTTCTCAAATACAATTTGTGATGTCCAGTGGATTGTGGACAAAATAATCTTTGAACAAATGTTCCTTAAAACTGGACAAAGGCTACACATCTTTACTGAGGATATCTTTTCAACTTCGGGTGAGTGTAATTTTAAGATAGGATATATATTGAGAAAAGGCTAGGAAATTGTTTACTCATACATATATTTTCAAGCAAGAATTCTACACTTCTAACAAGATTTTTCATCAGTATCTAATGTAGTTCGGGTGAGGTTACCCGTGAGGGGAAGATTGTTCACAGGTCAATGAAGAAAAACGAGGAAGCTCATCTCTTCAGGGTTTACCTTTGAGTGTAGCTAAAATAGGGTTCTTTGAAAGGGAGGGTCAGTAATTTGCTATCTGTTGCCTATATACTCACTCACATTTGTTTTCACTTCACAGATAACCTTCCTTTCATTGTAATATCCCAACTTGTGCAAGGACATCTCATGCTCGAGTGCGCTGGAAGAGGCATTGTGCAATACCTGGTGGCTCTTTCTATACCGAATTGGCTCTCACTATGTACCACTGGGCATTCTAAACTGTGCCCTTACCTCTATCCTGCACTAGTACATTGCAATATTGGATCGGCTAGGGGCACAGTAGACCTTGGATTGTCAAAGTGGGTCATCTGGAAAATTGTTATTTTATATTTTCGGGATTGCACAGAGGCTCCACTGTTATGGTGGTAAAATAAAGCCCAATGAAGACCAGGGTTGTTTTCTAAGAAGTGGAGTCAAAGCACTCTTTACAAAGCCTATCTTGTGAGTTTGATGTGAATAACATGCACATGCTGACACAAGAGTGAATAAAAGTTTAACCACCATTATATAATACGCATTCTATATTACCAGTAATCACATGTACTAACAATTATATTATATTATTAGATATATATTAACATACTCTATAATGTACATGGATTAAAGAAAATTATATAAATCTTATATGGGATAATTTGTAAAGTTAGGATGAGTAAAGATGCTACTGAAAGCCGTATAAGAATTAAGGAAATTTTAATATATAACATATTAGACATACACTGTACATATCAAGTGATGTTATTGTAAAAATACCACGGCATAAACCAATCTGTAGCAACCACTTCATTTAAGTTAAGTTCATTTAGAATAATAAAGAGGGGGTAGTTAAAAAGTCTTACTTCTTACATTTTTTGACACTGGATTGTTTAATAAAAAAAAAACTGTATATTTGCACTTCTTGTCTGTCTTGTTGTTGTCCTTTTGCCATGGCTCGAAAAAAAATATTTCATCAATGAGAGGAAGCTTTCTCATAGGGCTTGGTTTTTCAACTATGCCCCATGCTGTGCCCTTATCCAATAAAAAGATGGGATGCAGAAGGTGAATAGGATCCCAAAATATCTCAAAACCTCTATAGAAGAAAATCGACAATAATAGCGAAAGGTTCATTGTTACACAAAATTTGGTTATATAGAGGCAGCCTCGTTCTTTAAATGTTAGTTATGTAGTTTCGCTCCAGACATAACCCTTTGCTCAAGTCCTTACTTGCATCAGCTGCCCTGTCTACATGTCCTAGAAAAGATAACAATTATTAAGGTTATAATCCCATTTCATATGCAGTTGATCAAAATAGTCATCCATTATCAAATTAGTTCATCTGGACAGCTGTTTCCAATGTTACATCTCCTTAGGACAGGATTAGACTTGCTACAATTTTGTTCTCAAACCAATTAATCCAGAGTCAGGTGACAACTTTTTAAACTTGCTCTAAGTGCATTACGTGGTTTTTTTTATTTTTTTTTTTTTTTTTTTTTTTTATTTTTTTTTTTTTTTTTTTTTTTTCTATGAATACTACAGGAGAAGGATGCTTTGTGTAATCATGGTGGAAAACGCCTTGTACTGTTCCTTGATGTGGCAGCCCACCCATCTCTCTTCAAGCTCTTCCGGACAAGCTCTTCGCAACTCCCTTCAATTACCTCTAACATCGGTGCTTGTTTGGCCTTTCTTTACTTCTTTTCCTTTAAAACACCAATATAAAATTGCAATATTTTTACCAATACTGTTCAGCTGATTATGTGGAAAAAAATAATAGGCCAAAGTGAAGTCACTAATTATTTGAGGATAAAACAATAGTTATTCAGTATACCTTTTGCTGCATTAGGGACACGACACAATCTAAAAAACAACACAGACACACACCACCTTACCCCCATTTTATTCCAACAAATTTGGATGGCACAGAATTGGGACCTTCCTCAATCCTCCTTTGGATGTGTAGAGGTCATCTGGTCCAAATGTAAACTGCAGACAGCACTGCGGCATTATCCACTTAAAAATTTGGACCCTCATATCTCCGAATGGTCAAATCCATTTGGCTAGGTCTACAAACATCATGGGGAACTAGTGGAAACTTATGTAGGATGTGTTTCTTGTTAGTCTGAACAAAGAGGCACACAGCAAGATTTTTGGATGCATTCTAGTAACAAAAGAAGAAAAACCACACATAATACTAATTGTAGGTACAACCTTTAGTCTTCATTAATAAGCTAATACTATTATTTAAAACTTAAGAATGTGTTAAGAAAGAAAAGCCGTGCAGGTAACTGGATGCTAACTAGCCTTTAGTTGACAACCCCAATTTTCTAAGACACAAACCTTTTAGGGAGAAATATTCCAATAATGTGTCCATACCGGAGGCTCTTCATAGCCGAAGGACATTTGAAAAGCAGAAGATATTGAGATAATTTAATCGTTTCTGACAAGTATGTTCTTGTATTGACTTTACCGCGATACCGGAATTTGCTTTCTCCGAGCAGGCGGAAGATGGCGGAGCAGGGGCTGGCGTGCAAAAAAGGTCTCAGTCGGGTCAAGGACATCATGTATTTTGGTGGGGGACTTTTTTAGTCCTCACAAATATTTGGTGGGGACATGGCCCATGGTCCCCCGCAAACCTACGCCCTTGCTGAGCGTTTCGTCGCTGGCAGAGCTAAAGCGTGGACCTTAACCTGCCACTAGTGGCGATAGGATGTAATATGATTACGCAGCTGCGGTGATTCATGAAAAGATTGTGAATGAAGACGACAAAACGAAATGGGACCACTGTTAGACCTGTTTAGGTGGAGCTGTGGTGGAATTGATGAGGCGAGTTGATAGTCAGAATGTGGAGAGCTTATCGCTTTTACTGTAGTTTAAAGGTGCAGTACTCCCTGGAAAAGTAAAGGTGGGGGGTTGAGTTGACTGATAGTGAAACTGTGGCGGGCATCATCATGATGTATAATATGGAGGTTCGTGCCCCACGGATGTGTAAGGAAAAAAAGCAGGTGGGATTCAGAGGAGTGAAGGTTGGGATTAGTTCTTATGCTGAAGCAGTGAGGAAAGTTCAAAATCAAAACAGGAGCGAATGGAGAACCAGAGTGATGCTAGGAGAAAGACGCAGGAGTGTGATTGAGGGTAATATGGTGTCGTGGATAATTTGATGGTGTTTTTAGCATATTGTCATAATTGTGGAATCAGGCAAGCATAAAACAGATCAAATACGATATTGTGAAGGGAGCGGAAAAGTACCTGGTCTGAGAGGGTGTTTCCTGGTTACGGTGGACAAAAGGTTGGAGGAGGAGAGAGAGTGGGTGTGGGAGGGGAGTGAGAGAGTAGTATGAGAATATTCAATGGGAGCAAGGAGTGTTGGCTAATGGACAGGAATTAAAGGTTAGTGAGAACAAGGAGGGAGATGATATTATATGTGTTAGGAAACATGGCTTTATGGGCATTCAGACCGCAAACGCTCAATCGCTGAAGCCCGTCCTAGCAAGGAGGAGTTGTGTTAGTGGAAGTTGATAAAGACTCGCAATGTCACTCGAAGGGATAAAAAATTGGAGGATGAAGAATTGAATAAATCGTGTGCCAGCAATGAACTCTAGAGCCGGCAAGATTTGCATTGGGTCGGAGGTCTGAGGGCCGCCGCATCGGTTTACTAGGATTGAATAAAATATGCTGCTTTTGACCGCTCAATGCATATACTATTGTCACTTCAGCGATGTGTTTATCTCTGCTGTTTTTTCTCACCATGTATCTTCCCAAATTCCTCTGCCAAGGCATATTACAAGGTCCCCCATCTACAACAACCTCACATTCTCGTCTCCAGCTGGATCGCTACCGCCTCCCTAACTATCATTTCTCTTCCTCTCACGCCTCATTGTCTTTCGGTCACCCCCCTCTGATCCTGCCTCCCTATGACTGCCACATTGAGGCCGTCAGTCGGAGGTGCTTCGAGAAAAACATCGTGGTTTATCCAAAGCACAATGTGTCTATCCAGTGTCCGTGCGTGAATGCACTTGGGTTTACGTTCAGATTTAGAATATTATAGGTGCTCTCTCGCTGTCACTTTCACCTCAAAATGTGACATTCACCTCCGTAGACTGTTCTCATTCAATGTCTTGAAGCACTGTCAGGGCTTCATACCGTGTACTTTCAGCTCTATTCCATTTTGTATCCTTCTCAATTCAAAAACTCTTTCTCTCTTCAATAAAAAAAAAAAACCTAAGTCTCTTTAGAGTCTAATGAAAATATTTGATAATTTTAATAAAGGGCGAAAAACCCGGAAAGGTACTATGACAAACAGTCGCCCCTGCGCATGTATCCCTATGGGGCAGAGAGAAGGGCTTTGTTTGGTTTTAGAAAAGCTAAAATGGTGTAACCTCTTGTTTTCTTTCTTTATCCAAAACCAAAAAACACACACAAATATAAAACAACAAGTTCCCAGTAAAAGTCATGAAATTTCAATTCTGGCGTTTTGTTTGAGATACACTACTTTGCATATTAAAGTGATGGACGGTCTGTTGACGCTAGGGGCGCTCCTAGTGTTAATGGCGAAGTGGCTCGCTATTGCCAAAACAATTTCCAAGTGGTAACTTTGTTTGTTACTTACATGGCAATAAAAACTAGAAACTTGCAATGGCTGAAGCCATTGCGATTGGACTGCGGACGATCTAATGTGGAATCTGCTAAAAAAAATCTTGAATCCTTTAAAAGGCTTGAACTGTTAAAATAATAGTTGGATATTTGAAACTCTGAAGTCTTGAAAATTTTTGAAACCTTTAAACTTGAAATCTTGAACTGTTGAAACATTGAAACTCCTGAATCCTTGAAATTTTATTAAACCTGGGAAAAATGTTGAACGTGTGGAAAAAAATCCTGAATCCTTGAACCTCCTGTATCCTTGAAAAACTGGTTAAATTCTTAACAGTTGAAATCTTGAAACTACTGAATGTATTGAAGTGTCCTTGAAACTGAAAAATTACCTCACCGCTGAAACAATTTGGTTCCTGTAACTAAGGAAACCTGGTCTGTGGTTCATTTATTTTTGGTTGTGGTTGAGTCTTCGTTTGAGGTCTTTGGTCTGGTTGGTTATAATGCAACCTATTAGGTTGCATTATACACCAGACCCAAGGACCAACGAAGGACTCAGACCACCACAGCTACTGACCACAGACCAGCGTTTCCTTAGTTACAGGAACCAAAATTCGTATCAGCGGTGAGGGATTTTTCAGTTTCAAGGACACTTTCAATTAATCATGTAGTTTCAAGGATTTCAATGTTTAAGAATTTAACCAGTTTCAAGGATATCAGGGAGGTTCACGGATTTCAGGAGGTTTCCAACTTTCAAAAGTTTCCAGGCTGTTAAAAAAAAAGTTTCAAGGATTCGGAGTTTCAATGTATCAACAGTTTCAAGGATTTAAGGAGTTTAAGGTGTTCAACATTTTTCAAGGACTTCAGGTGTTTCAAAATTTCTATTCATGTATTTACAGTTTCAAGGCCTTTTTTAAAGGATTTCAATGATTTTTTTTAGAGATTTCCACATTAGATCTGTTCCGCGAGTATGCAATGGCTTCAGCCATTGGCAAGTTTTTGTTTTTATTTGCCATGTAAGTAACAAACAAAGTTACCACTTGGAAATTGTTTTGGGCTGATAGCGTGCCACTTCGCCATTAACACTAGGAGCGCCCTAGCGGTCAACTGCCGTCACTCACCTTTAATTGCTAATTAGTGTATTCAAAACAAAAGCCGCAGGAAGTTGAAAATTTCATGACGTTTACTGTGGTATTGTTGTTTATATTTTGGTGTGTTTGGGTTTTGGGAAAAAAGTAAAGAAAACAAAGATTTACACGAATTTTAGCTTTTCTAAACCACAGCCCTTTTGCTGCCCATAGGGATCCATGGCGCAGGGAAGCGATGTTGTATCAGTAACCTTTCCTGGGGTTTTTTCGCCTTATTTTAATGTATCAATATGGTTGTCATTAGACTCTAAAGGACTTGAGTTTTTTTTTTTTTTTTTATTTGAGAGAGAGAAAGCGTTTATTGAATTGAGAGGCGTACAAAATGTATAGAGCTGAAAGAGTACCGGTATGAAGCCCCCCTGACAGTGCTTTCAAGGAAATTGAATGAGAACAGTCTGACGGAGGTGAGAAGTCACATTTTGAGGTGGAAAGTGAAGCGGAGAGAGCACTATATATTCTAAATTCTGAAAGTAAAACCATAGTGCATTCACGGCCACGGACAGCTGGGTAGGACACATGTGCTTTGAATAAACCTCGGATTTTTTTCTCGGGATGAGCACCTCGACTGCCGGCTCAATGTGGCTGTAGATGGAGGCAGGATCGGTGGGGGGCTTGTGAGCGGGAAAGACAATGAGGTGTGGAGGGGAGGGAAGGAGAAGATGGGATAGGTAGGAGGGAGGCGGGGGGAGCGGGATCCGAGTGGAGATCTGAGAAGTGTGACGGGATTTTTGTAGATTGGGGGACTTGATATAAGGCCTTGGAGAGGAATTTGAGATGAGAAGAGTGGAGAGAAGACACAGCAGGGTAGGAAAAAAACACATCGCCTGAGAGGGACAATATTATCTGAATTGAGCGGTCAAAAGAGGCAGATATATTATTCAATCCAATAACGAATTGCGGCGCCCTGACCTCCGTACACAGCAAGGGAAAATCCTGATGAGGGTCAGAGCGTTCATTGCTGGCACACGATGTTATTCAATCTCTCTCAATGTTTTATGCCTTCGAATGTGGAAACGAGTTGGAGGTTTATATCAACCTGTTCACTAACACAATCTCCTTTGTCAGTCGGGGGCTTTCAGGTTTGAGAGTTTGCAGGTCTGACTGCACCATAAGCATGTATCCTGACCATATAATATCAGGTTTCTCTCCTTGTTCTGCACATACTTTTAATTCCTGGTCATAGCACTAAACTCTTGCGTTCATTGAATGATTCTCTTACTACTCTCTCACGCCCCCTCCACACCCACTCTCTTTCCTCCTCCAACCTTATGGCACCTGTTCCCAGGAAACCTCTCTTACCGAGGTACTTTTCCGCTCCCTTCACACTCGTCGGTATTTTGATCTGTTTTAAGCTTTGCCTGATTGCACAATTATGACATATGTAGAAACACCATCAAACTATCCAGGAACATCTTACCTCAATCACACTCTGCGTCTTTCCTCTAGAAGCATCATCTGGTCTCCATACGCTCAGGGTTTTGATTTTGGAACTTTCCCATGACTTCTGATAAGAGGACATTATTCACAACCTTCACTCTATGAATTAGCTTTTTCTCACTTCACAAACTCATAGGTTACATCATGTTGCCATCCACAGTTTCTATCATTTAAAACTCAAACACCACCTTTCTATTCCAGGGAGTACTGACTGTAAACTAAGTACAAGCGGATAAGTCTCCACATTTCTGACTATTCAATCGCTCATCATCTCCATACAAGCTCACTATAACAGTGTCTACGTAGGTACCATTTCGTCTTTTGTCGTTTCATTCACGTTATCATGCTTCCGCAGCTGGTGAAAACATATTTACATCCTATCGCCACTAGGTGGAGGTTAAGTCGCTTTAGCTTGCCAGCGACTGAAAAAGCTCAGGCATGGCGCGTAGGTTTGGTGGGGACATGGGGACATGTTCCACCATATTTGGTGAGGCTAAAAAGTCCACCAAAATGACATGAAGTTGTGACGGCCTGAGATTTTTTCACGCAGCTTCTCCGCCATCTTGCTTTCGGAGAAAGAACTTCGGGTTTTCGCGGTCAAGTCAATGACTGATCATACTTTTCAGAAACGAGTTGAATATTCAATATCTTTGCTTTTTCAGAACTGTCTTCGGGATAGTAGGGGAGCGCTCCGGTATGGTATTTATTGGAATTTTATCCCTAAAGGTTTGTGTCCTTAGTTTAAAAATGGTGGTTTGTCAAGCTAAAGGCTAAGTTAGATCCAGTTACCTGACGGCTGTTTTCTTATGAACAAATTATAGTTTTAAATTAAAAGTTTAATGTTCATATGTTAAGACTAAAGGTTAGTAACTACATTAGTATATGTTAGGTTTTTTCTTTTCTTTTATTACAAGATGGCATCCAAAAACTCTTGCTGTGATGTCATTGTTAGCTAAAAGAGAAACATATACAATAAGGTATCCAGAGTTCCATGGATGTTTGTAGAGTGCAAATGCTTGGGCCTTGGAGAGATGAGGGTCCAATTTTAAGGGTGGAAAATGGCGCAGTGCTGTCTGCAGTTTACATTTTGGACAGTGGACTCTACACATCCAAAGGAGGGATTGAGGAAGGTCCAGAATTCTGTGCCATCCAAATTTGTTTGGAATAAATGGTGGTAAGGTGTGTGTGTGTCTGTGTGTGTGTTTGTTGTCTGTGTCCTACAAAAAAAAATGGCAAGGCAAAAGGTATACTGAATAACTATTGTTTATCTAAATATTTAGGTGACTTCACTTGCTAAATGTTTTTTCACATATTCATCTGAACAGTATTGTAACATAATGCCATTTTATATTGTTGTTCGTAAACGGAAAAGAAGTAAAGGAACGGCAACAATGCACCGAGGTTTAGAGGTAATTGAGGGGATGTGCGAAGATCTTTGTCCGGAAGAGGCTGGAGAGAGAGTGGTGGCTGCCACACAAGGAACAGTAGCCAAGGTGTTTCAGACCATGATTTACACAAAGGTTGCTTTCTCTGTGAGTATCATACGCAATCGTATGCACTTAAGAGCAAGTTTAAAAAGTTGTCATGACTTGGGGATTAATTGGTTTGAGAAAGGAAATTGTAGCAAGATAATTGTCCAAAGGAGATGTAATTTGGAAAGCTGGTATTAGACTAATTGATTGAAGGCTGACTTATTTTGATACTGCTTGATGAATGGGGGGATTCTATCGCTGTAATATATTTGTTATTCTTTTCGCGGACAGTTAGACACGGGCTGCATGCAATTATGGACTTGAGCAGAAGGTATGTTAGGTCAGGAGCGGAAATTTACATTAACTAAATTTAAAGCGAGTTGCCTCTATATAAAATTTTGTGTAACAGATGAGGAACTTTCGCTATTATTGTCGATTTTCTACTATAGGGTTTTTGAGATATTTTGGGAGTCTATTAGCTTTGCATCCAATCTTGTTTTTGGAGTAAGGACAGCACTGTGCAGTAGTTGAAAACCAAGCCTATGAGAAAGCTTGTCATTGATGAATATTTTTTTTTGAGCAGGAAAGGACAACAAACAAGTAACAGACTTAGAAGTGCAAACTATACAGTTTTTTTTTTTATAATAACAATTCCAGTTCAAAAAGGAGTGTGAAGAAGTTAAGACTTTATAACTACACCTCTTTATTATTCTAAATGAATCTTAACTTAAAAGATGTGGTTGTACAGATTGGTTTATGCCGTGGTATTTTTACATAATGCACTTGATTTGTACAGTGTTATGGTCTACTATGGTTTAGTATTAAAGTTACTTAATTCCTTAACTTCTTTCAGTTAGTCTGTACTCACCTAACTTTATCATAATTTATCCATATAAGTTTATAAAATTTTCTTTATCCTGTACATTAATAGAGTAATGTTTATGATTATAATATATATATACATATAATTGTTATACATGTGATTACTGGTAATATAATGGTATTATATATGGTGGTGGTTATATTTATTCATTTGGTTGTCAGCAATGTGCATGTTATCACATAAAAATCACCAAGATAGGCTTTGTTAAAGAGTGCTTTTGACACACTTCTTTACAACCTTGGTCTTCATGTGGGGATTTTTTTACACATATCAGTGGTAGCTCTGTATGCATTCCCTAGAAAATATTAAAATAAACAATTTCCAGTGACTCACTTTGACATTCAAGGTCTACCTGTATGTCTAGGGATGCCATGATAGCAATGTACTTGTGCAGGATAGAGGTAAGGGCACAGTTTTACGCCAGTGTACGATAGTGAGCATTTGGTTATAGATAGAAGAGCCCAGGTGATTGCACAATGCCCTTCAGCGGACACGAGCATGGAGATTCCTTGCATCAGTTGGGATATTACAGGAAAGGGAAGGTTATTTGTGAAGTGAAAACAAATGTGAGTTGAGTTTATAGGCACGATTGCACAATTTACTGACCCTCCTTTCAAAGAACCTATTTTACTACACTCAAAGTAAACTGAAGATGAGGAGCTTCCTGTTTTTATTCATTGACCTGTGACATCTTCCCCTTCTCGGTTAACCTCACCTGAACTACATTAGGATACTGATGAAATAAATCTGGTTTAGATGTAGAATTTCTTCTCTGAAACTATCTTGTATGAGTAAACAAATTTCTAGCTGTTTCTCAATATATTATCCAATCTTAACATTACACTCACCCTGGGAAGTTTAAAAATATATCTTCATTAAAGAATGTGTAGCCTTGTCGTTGTAGAACATTTATTGGTCAATTGAATATTTGTCCACAAACCTCAGACATCAGCAAATTGTATTTGAGGAAGATTCAAAATGTGATATTGTAATTCCATCTTGATCTCTCGCTGCAAATAAAAAAGAAAGAAGAATGAATTGTTTATAGAAAAAACTGTCTCAGAAATAACATTCACAAGTCGTATCTTTTTAACTGTTACACTACGATTATTGTTAATATAATGCTGTTTAAGCAAAAGAAACAGCGTGCAGGTTAATGATGTAAACTTGCCTTTAGCTTGACAATCCACCGATTATACAAAGACACAAACATTAGGGGAGGAAATATTCCAAAACATGGACCGTACGGAGTGTCTAACATAGCTGAAGGAAGTTTCTGAAAAGAGAAGTTATTGGATATTTCAAATCGTTTTGAAAAGTATGATCCTGTCATTGACTTACCGCAAAAACGGAAGTTGCTTTCTTCGAGAAGGCGGAAGATGGCGAGAAGGGGCGTGCCGTTGTGAAAAAGGTTGTCTTCCGTTTGTGCACACGTCGCGCTCTCTCGCCTCCAGAGCAACCAGCAGCAGCAGCAGCACGTTGAAGTTCGTTCTCTGCAGTGATTGGCTTCTTCTTCAGCGCCAAACTGAAGCACTGAGGATGTTTAATTTTTTAAAGTTAGCCAGCGTGATGCAAGTGTTTTTTTTCGTCCTTGAGCGTTTTGTAGCACGTGAGTAATCAGAGGAAAGTACTGTAGATCTATTACCATTCAAATTATTACGTTTTATTTCTAATCTGTTAGCGCACTGGTTTAATGTTCCGAGGAGCTCACTCGGCACAGAGACAGAACTGAACTGGCTCATAAAGAAACAGTAGGTTGGTTTGAAAGCTGAAACAATACTTATTGTGCTCTTACATCCAAAATGTATATGGGGGGGGTGTTTGTGGATCAGGATAAACTATGGAATGAAAATATTAACGGATATCACGATTACAATTATTGTTGATAATGTATTTCTGTGAAATGTGTGCAGGGGCACTTGTGTTATATGATCTAAGAACATTCAAGCGATGCACTCGAATTGGTGACGTTCTTGGTTGCAGCTGCTGCGCTTTGTAATGACAGCCGCGGCGCTCAGTGATAGACAGTCTAACATGGTACCGAGTCGAATTAGAGACAGAACATGTTGCAAGTGCGGGTATCCCTCGTATCTCACCCGTTTCTCCTGTGTCTCGACATGTCTTCCTGACTCTTCCCAAAGCGCAACCAGCGCTCCGACATTTAAAGTCGGGATACCTAAATTTTCATTGCTGTTAACGATGCATGTGGATGTCGCAAAACACAAAGGTCATTTAGTTTTTATTTTTGCATATTGAGAGCCTCGTGAGTCATACTTGCTTTTTGGGTGAGGAGTGGAATAAAAAAAAAAAGAAAGAATAGAAAAATCCACATGGTTACTATGCCAAACTCTTGTTAACTCATTGTCTTGAGAATACTATGTAATTTAGAATTGGCAAAGTTATATAAAATGATTTGCAATTCATGTAGATGAATGTTGTTTTGGATTGTCTATACATTTTTATATAATTTAGAACAAATGCCACCGCCACAAAAAAAAGATAAAAAGATATCAGGAGCGTTACACAGATTGGAAAGTAAGTAAGAGAAGCACAAGTAATAGCAAATTATGAAATTGTGATGATTAATTACAGTTATCATACATTGAAATCAACACCAAGATGGAACAATTATAGGGAATGTTGAGGTGAAGAACAGGCCCTTCAGTGCAGCAGGTGTGGTTGGAATTTTGTAGTCTGCATGGGATCTATGAATTGTTTTTAGAGATTGATCGTAATGGCAAACAAATGTAGTGGAGCTACTCACTGTAGATTTAATTCAATATTTTCTCCTTGTTTTTATTTAGTATAGGAAATTGAAGATCGGCATGATTTATTCAAGTATGAGAGCAGTTCTGAACTGATAGAGCTCAGGTGGGGCTATTATGTAGATTTGGATTCGGTTTAAGCTCAGTATAGAGATGAAGCAAACAAAATCAGAAGCTCGATCCAATTGATTTTGTTTTAACTATTAGGAAAAAATCTTTACTGTTTCATTTTGTCTACAGCTGAGTTTGTATAGAAGGCAAAACATTTGCAAATATTGTGTGTGATTACACACAAAATTGGGGTGGGGAGAGAAATTGGACCCGTGTATTGTAAATGGGTAGAACTCGGTAGTAGTGAATGCCACAAGTTGGAACCAAAACCTTCACCATTGCGACTCAGGTATTAAGACTGGGCAACCTGTTTAGCTTTACGTTGCGGACGCACACATGTGGCGCAGAACTAAAAAAGGTCTGGGTTATGACTCTCAAATCATTAATGACAAAACAAAGGACTAAAACGAGGAACTATATCGGGATGCATTTGAACAATTTGAGACAGCAGATAAAAGTTCAGTGTGATGCAGAATATTATACGTGAATCGTTCTTACAGTGTCTCATTTCGTGTGAATCGGTGGGCTCTTGTGGTCTAAACAGGTGGGTGCTCACTTTTTCAGCATGCGAGTACTTATACTAGGCTCAGTCAAAAATGATTACTACTACTAAAATGCAAATATATATATTTATTTCAAAAACTATTCTTTATACTACAATATATGTTTATGTAATTGCCAAACGCATGAGCAATTTTAGACAACACAAAACAAGTTATTATGTACAGTTTTTGTCATTACGGTTTATTTATGACTTGCACTGATTTGAAATCGGCCAGGGATGATAGTCGGATAATGGTGGTTACTCGTGCAGTTTGTCATGGGTTTAGTTTCCTGCACTGAGCGCGGTTGTTTGGCATGTGCAGTCACCTATGTGTCTGTTAAAACATATGAGTAAACCACAGATGTCATTGACTGTGGTTGCCATGTCATGTCATGCATGGTTTATTTAAATCAAAATATTTCCCTTCCGTTTATTAAATAATTTGCATCCACACATCTGCGTTAATCAATCAATTCCAACATGTGCGTTGTCTTACGTTCTGTCTGCTTGGGGAAAAACACAGACAGTGGCGGAGTTTGATGCAGACGCCGGGTACGCACTTTTACAGACATTGAAGACATAAGAGTAAAGACGTATGTTTACAAGATGACCCGTTAGCTGGTTTAGTCCTGGTTTAGTCCCTGGTTGTTGTCTGGTGTTAGTCAGGTTTAGTCCTGTTTTAGTGGTTTTTTCAAGGGTGTAGTCTGCGCTATCACTTTGCTGCTCTTGGATGTGGGGATGTCGCTGCTCGAGCATCTCCCAGTGAACAGTTTTTAAGGTAGTATGATTCCATGCTTCAGTGATCAGGGAATTTAGGGGGGTACTGTGGGTGCGAGAACGCAAAACTCGATTATATCTGTCTACACACAAAATGCATTAACGAGTTTTCAAAAATTTAGATGTGTTATTATTTATTTATTTAATGCGATCTACCAATAATACCTTTTGCGATCTACTGTTTGATCGCGATCTACTTATTGAGACCCTGGTCTAATCGTGTGGATTACAATGTAGGAAACCGGGGTTACGATCCGGGTTATGTCTTTATGTATTTATTGATGTTATCACATTCTATGAAGTTGCTCTCAAAAACGGTTAAAAGATGATGGTCAAGACGTTTTTTTGCAGATTATAGCTTAATGTAAAAAAAATCATTTAAGAACATTGTCCCCATTTAAAATAATGTTAGTTCTTTTTGATGTGGACTTTTTGTAGTCTAAAAAATAGGGAATAAATAAAATTGAAAGGTGATATCCTCTAGAGCAAACCTGATGTTGATACGTGAAGAATAGTTCCAAATCCATTATTCCCACTCCTATTTTGGACATCAATTTATTATTGTATTTGCACTAAATATGTATAATTACATTGCTTTATTTGAGCGTCGCAAAGTATTTTCTCACGGATCTCAGATGATATTATCTACGCATTTTCCGCAGCATATAAAACAACCATATAGATAGCACGAGGAGGGCTTGTATAACGACACCACACGAGCGGACGCGCACACACACACGCACAACATGCGCGCGCTAATGGGGTGCAAAAGCAAGGATGTTTTTCAGATGCCTTTGCTCGTTTGTTGTTTTGGTTTTGTTTGGGTATTGTTCAATAAATATCTAAAAAAATTTAACCTTATTGACTGATCAACATAAGAAAGATACGCTTTATAATTCAACAGGGAGACATTTAATGGTCAATTTGGATGGATAAAACCTCAGAATTGTGCAAAAAATAAGAAATGAGCAAACATGTTTAATGCGGGAAAATATTAAAATTGCAATGCCAACTGCAGTTTGTTTAAAGAAATAGCTTCTTTTGAGAATGAGAGTGTTGAATGGAGTCAGGCACAGAGTCCCCTCCATCCCTTTGCGAATATTGGCTGCGCACGGGTGGCGGGGGGGTGGCGGAGTAAGTTTGTTTACGTGTTTGTGACGCGGTATTTAGTATCGGGGTGCTTGCTATTCCGCACTGTTTTTCATGCTGGAAATATGCTGGTTTAAAAACTGTTCCAATACCTCCACGAAGGATAAGGAAAACTAGTAACAACGGGATAAGTTTTTTAGGTTACGAATTGGAAAAAGCCATCAAGGGGAGAATTCTTTGGGACCTGACAAGGAGAGGTCGGATTGTTGGTGTGGGTGAAATAGAAGAAAGGACCGTACTTCGATCACCACCCCTGTCGACTGTGAGTGTGTTTCTCTGCATTTTCACTTGGGTACGTTCTCTAAAAAAGTATTTATGTAGTTGGTCTCTTAAAGCTAGAAGTGTAGGTTAGATATGTTATATGGTTTTGTAGTGCCTTTGTCTCAGAGTCTATGTTACATCTCAGGTGTTTTACTTAGGGTGTGTTCGAGGTCTTTGCAGTGTTAAGCATAGATACCATAGAGATTGTTTACACATAATCTAAATTATTCTGTTTTACATAAAACTTAGATGACATATTGAGGTGACCTAAAAAGATACTTGAGATGTTTTCATGACATAGTTGCCTGTTTAAGCTATGATAATCATAGATGTGCAAATTTTATATTAATTATATGTTGTTTATTATTCTCGTGTAGGGTTAAACAGCTATGAGATGTTGGAGAACCACAGAAGGACAACATCCGTTGTATAGGCCACTATGATGTTACAAAAAAACAGATGAAGCGAGATATCAGCTGCAGTAAGGGAGGTCCTGCCATGGGCGGCAGCACCTCAGCCAACCAGCGAGGCGCGCGCTCAGTAGACCAGCAGAGCGCACCAGCCTAGCGTGCAGCCGCACCAGCCCTTAGACCAGCGCAGGGCGCGCACCAGCCTAGACAGCGAGGCGCCGGCCAAGCCTAGACAGCCGAGGGCCGCGCCGCAGTTAGGACCAGCCGCCAGGTGACGGACATGGATGAGGATTGAAACTAGAGAGCTTGTTATAACATTTTTGAGGAAAAAGACAGTGAAAGGGTGAGCTTGATACGTACGGATGAATGAGAACTTTCAGAGTGGTGATGATAAACGGAAGTTATTTTACGGGGATTCAAACTTTGGCATTGTTCCAGACACTTTACTCTACCTAACTAGCTCTGCCTCAGGTAGAATGAAGACGCTCTCACCTTCAGCTTGTCCTATGATTTAATGCGCTCGATGGACCTTCCAATACAGCACCTCAGAGCATCTGTTTAGAGTACTCTAGGAAACAGTCGCGAGCCTTTCACCTTACTTGGTGTGATGTCCGCACAAGCAGTGGTCAATTGGTTGCACTGGCAAGTAGGGAATTGCTTATTGTACCAGTATGCCACACCAGATTGTGGAGTCATTTGGGAACAATGTGGTGCATTGTGGGGATGTTCGAGGTGTTCATCGAGAAGGAAACCTTCCAATGTACTAGAGGGCACAGGACTTTTTTCAATACAACACGCCATACACTAAGAAATACCTATCGTGATACGCCCAGGGTGAATTTCCTTATATGAAGGGAGGGGTGGGCACAAGGACAAGATATAACCGAGAAAGTGGTTTCTGAACAAGCGTTAACCAGGTGACATTGTGCTGGGAGGATAGAGGCTTTTAATATAGAGAACATGTGGGCATGATGTGTGCTGAAGTGAAAATACCTACATTAACAAGGGGTGTGTCGTGCTCGCTTGGGGAAGGATTGGACGGAGATAGGGCATAGCACATCTCAGAATTCACGTGGAGAGGGTGATCGGTGTTGTGTGCGCAACAAATTCAATTCTTACATCAACTGTACCTGTGCACATGTTGTCAATGTCGAGGGTGAAAACCGAATGCTTTGGATAAGTTGTCATTGTTTGCTGTGTTAACGAACATTGTGCAAAAGTGTTGTTTGAGTACCTTATTCTGTACTGTATCTTTTATTTTTAAATAAATGCATGAAACAATTGAATGGTTTACCATATTTATTGAGAATGAATATTTTTTTTGTTACAACCCTTGTGCATTCAAAAGTACTGTTAGCTATGTAACATGCACAGCATAGGCAAAAATGATCATAAGAGTCATTATTTTCTTAGTGCAAAGTGGGACACAAAACCCTGCAAAACAAGTGTGATTCAAGTACTGTTTCGCATGTTAAACATGACAACATAATAAAATAAATTTTACGATAAATAATAATAACAAATAAGATTTATTGTGCAAATGTTACAAAAAACACTGCAAGGCACACAGCCATAACAATAAATACAATTTTAAGAATATAGAAAAACTATTCTGAAACAGGGCAATAACCATGGGTTGTACCGTGAGGGAGCTCGTATGGGTCGATGTTTTGTGTCCGCAAGCTTCTCAAATCCTTGTTTTGGCTTGGTCTGCGCTTGTTCTGTACGGTATCTCTTTGCTTATCTTAAGATTGTTTTTTACTGTCTTCTTTCCTTGTTGTATTCAGTAGATCCTGTTCTGTCTCGGGAAACGTAAAATGCGTATAATTTAAAGTGCTTGGAATTATGAGGATGCGAGTGTCTGAAATTTGGGGGCGTGCCCCGTGCGATACAATATGTCGACAGGTCAGAGCCCCCCCAAAATCACCAAACTCGGCGTGACTCTCTTTTCAATATAGAAGCTATTTTCAATTAAACAAAATTTTGCGTTCATGCAATTTTATATTTTCTGGATTAACATGTTTTCTCATTTCTTATTTTTGCAATTTTGGTGTTTTTCATGCCCAATGTGATATGTAAATGTCTCCTGGTGTGAGATTAATAAAAGCTTATCTTCTTTTTGACGTCAGTCAGATAAAGGTTAAATTTTTTTAGATATTTATTGAACAATAGCCCAAAACACCAAAACAACAAGAGTAGGCATCCTGAAACAGTCCTTGCTTTTGCTTCCCAGTAGCGCGGCGCATGTGTGTGGTGTGTGTGTGCGGTACGCTCGTGTGTTGTCGTTACAAGCCTGCTCTGTTATCTAGAGTTGTTTTCTGCTGCGGGAAAATGCTGAATTAAATTATATGGAAAATCAGGAGTTGTCCGTGAGAAATAGCTTGGCGGGCCGCTAAAATAAAAGCAATGAATTTATACATGTTTATGCAAAATAAATAAGAATTGATGTCAAATAGGAGTGGGGAACGAATGGATGTTGGAACGTATTTCTTCAGGTCTCCCACATCGGGTTTGCTCAAGAGGAATATACCTTTCAATTTTATTTATTCCCTATTTTTTAGGACAAAATGTAAAAGTTCCACATCATAAAGAGATAACCTTTATGTTAAATGGGGTACCTGTGGTTTACATGAAATTTTTTTTACAATTAAGCTATAATTGCAAAACGTCTTGTACCTTCAATCTTTTACGTTTTTAGGAGAATTGTATAGAATGTGATAACATGCAATAAATACAATAGGACATAACGGGATCGAACGGTTTTACATTGTAAGCACACAGTTTAGACCAGGGTTGCTCCATAGTCGATGCGATTACCAGTCGACTCGCAAAGGTTGTATTGGTTAGATCGCATTAAATAATAAATATTAACATTCTAAATTTTTAGAAAACTCGTTAATGCAATTGTGTGTAGCCAGAGCTAACTCGGAGTTTTGCGTTCGCGCACGCCACTAGTACCCCCTAAAATCCTTGATCCTGAAGCTGGATCATATACCTTAAAAAATTTCCATTGAGTGTCGGAGAGCGTACTTCCACAACGAGAGCAGCAAATTCGCGGGGACTCACGCTTGAAAACAATAAACCAGGACTAAACCAGGACTAACCAGGGACTAAACCAGGACTAAACCAGGACTAAACCAGGGGAGGACGGTAGTGCTTGTAAACTTACGTCTTTTACTCTGAGTGTCTTCTTGGCAGTAAAAAGTGCGTTACCGGCGTCTGCCCATCAGAACTCGCCACTTCTGTGTTTTCCCAACGCGGACAGGACGTAAGGACACGCACATGTTGGATGTGATTGATAACGGATGTGTGGATGCAAATTATTTTATAAACGGAGGAGGGGAACTATTGGATTTACATTAAAAACCAGGCAGGCACATGGGGAATGGCACCAGTCAAATGACATCGGTTTTTATCCGTAATGTTTTATGACACTTAGGGTGACTTGCCCATGGCAACACCCGCGCTAGTGCAGGAAAGCTAAAACGACAAACTTGCCAGCGGTTACACCAATTTTCCGGGACTATGCATCTGGCGATTAATCAGTTCAAGTATAGAGTTACTGGGTAATGCCAAAAAATGTCATGTAATAGTGTTGTGTTGTGTATATTGGGTCATGCGGTTTTGCATGTACATAAACCTATAAGTAGGTAATAAAGATTTTTTTTGAAATAAATATATGATTGCTTTTTGTAGTAGGTAGATCATTGACTTGTTTTTTTTTATTTTTTTTTTTTTTCTTTTTTATTTATAAGTAGTGAGCTGGTCAAGTGAGCACCCTGGTTTAGACCATAGGCCACGATTACACGAATGAGTCACTGTGAAGAACGGATTAAAGTAGAAAATCAGCATCACACGTGGAATTTTATCAGCTGTTCATGTTCACAGGCATCCGATATAATCCTCGTTTTAGTCTTTTGTTTTGTCATTAATGATTTGAGAGTCATAACCCGACACTTTTTTGAGTCTGGGACATGTGTGGTCATAGGCAAAAGGGTTTGAGCTGTTTATCCTGAGCGCCAATGGTGTAGGTTTGGTACCCAATCTTGGTGGGGAATTCATCGAGGAGTACACCCATTGATCGGGGTCCAGAGTTACTCAGAATTGTTGTGTAATCAACACTATATTTGCATGTGTGTTGACTTCATACTAAACTCAGCTGTAGGAGGAATGTGAAGCAGTTAAGGATTTTTTCTAATGTTAAAACAAAATCAATTGGTCAGAGTTCTGAGTTTTTGTGTTGCGTTCATCTATATGACTTAAACCTAATCAATTAACATAATAGCCTTCCTGAGGCATAACAGTTCAGGGAACTGCTTGATACTTGAATAATTCAATGCTCTGATCTTTCAAATTTCTATAATAAAATAAAAAAGAGGGAAAAAATAGAATTAGAATCTTCAGTGAGTAGCTCACTAATTGTTTTGACATATCCGATCAAATCTCTAAATACAATCTAGTCCATGCATATACAAAAATTCCAACTCACCTATGCATGAAGGGTGTTGCTTTACCTAACATTCTATATTGTTTCTCTTGTTGGTTGAGTTCCTATGTAAGTTTAAGTAAATTAATCATCCAATTATAATTTGCATATTAATTGTGCTTTCTCTTACTTACTTTAACTGATAAACTGCTCCTGTATCTTTTTATTTTTTTTGTGGCGGTGATTTTTCGAAATTACTATAAGAAGGTATAGAAATCAAAAACAGACATTCTCTACATGAATGCAGAATCATTTACAACTGGCAATGGGTAAAGTTACGTAGTATTTCTCAATACAATGGAGTTAACAGAGTTTGGAAAAAGTTAACAGTGTGGATTATCTATTATTTTCTTTTTTATATTCACTCTCACCCAAAAAAGGCATAGAAATGATCAAGGGCTCTAAGTATGCAAAATAAAAACGTAAAGGACTGTGGTGGTGTGTTTGCGCACACAGCATGCTCGTTAACAATGGAAGTTTAGGTATCCGAGCTTTAATTTCGGGAGCGCTGGTTGCGCTTTGGGACGAGTCAGGGGTGAGACTTGTCAGAGACACATGGGAGAAACGGGGGAGATACGAGGGAGACCGCATTGCAACCTGGTTCTTGTCGATATGTTTTTGTCCGAGCTCGGTACATGGTTAGAGTGTGCTTTAACTGAGCGGCGGCTGTCATTACAAAGCGGCAGCCGCTGCACAGGACGTGCACATCGAGTGCATCGCATGAATGTGCTTAGAGCAACATAACAGCAAGTGCCCGCTGTCACACATTTCACAGAATTACATTATCAGCGATATAGGTTGTAAATGTGGATCCGTGGAATATTATCATCCCTAGTTTATCTGATTCACACAACACAACCCATTATAATTTTGGATGGTAAGCGCACAATAAGTATTTTTTCAGGCCTTTCAACAAACCTGTTTCTTTATTGAGCAGTTTGTTTTGTCTCGTGCCGAGTGAGCTCCTCGGAAAAATTAAACAGTGCGCTAACAGATAGAAATAACGTAAGTATTTGAATGTAATAGAGCTACAGTCTTTCTCTGATTACTCGTGCTAACAACGTCAGGGAACGAAAAAAACACTTGCTTCCGCTGGCTAACTTAAAAAATTAAACATCGCTCAGTTGCAATCAGTTTGGCGCTGAAGAAGACAGCCAATCATGCGAGAAGGAACGGGTCAGTGCTGCGGGATGTGTGCTGTTGATCTGGAGGGCGGAGGAGGGCGACGTGAGCACAAACGGAAGACAGAACTTTTTCACGCCAGCCCTTCTCCGCCATCTTCGCCTTCTCGGAGAAAGCAACTTCGGTTTTGCGGTACGTCAATGAAGGATCATATTTTCAGAAAGGAGTTGAAATATCTCACTATCTTCTGCTTTTTCAGAAACTTCTTCTGAGCTCAGTAGGGAGGCACTCGGTCGGTCACATTTATTGGTAATATTTCTCCTAAAAGGTTGTGTCTTAGTAAAATCGGTGGTTTGTCAGTAAAGGCTAAGTTAGATCCAGTTACTGCACGGCTGGTCTTTTTGCTTTAGAAAAGCATTATATTAACATATCGTAGTGTAGGACCTGTGTAAAAAGAGTTACTACATCTGTGGAATGAATATTTTGAGAAGTTGTTTCTATTTAATAAGTCATTCTTTTTCTTTTTTAGTTGCAGCGTGAGAATTTAAGATTGCTTTACAATATCAACTTTGAATTTCCTCCAAATACAATTTTGCGATGTCCAGAGGATGTGGACAATATTTCATGGACACAATGTTCAAATGGACAACGGCTACAATTCTTTAAAGAAGGATCTCTTTTCAACTTCCAGGGTGAGTGTATTTTAAGATTGGTATAATATATTGTAGAAAAGGTAGGAAATTGTTTATATAACTATATTTCAAGCAAGAAATTCTACATTCTAACAAGATTATTTTATCAGTATCTAAAGTCGTCAGGGTGAAGGTTACCGTGCGGGGAAGATGTCAAGGGTCAATGAAAGAAAAACGAGGAGTTCATCATCTTAGGTTTACTTTGAGTGTGTAAAATTGGATTTTGAAGGGAGGGTCCAGTTAATTTGCAATCTGTTGCATATCTACTCACTAATTTGTTTTTCATTCACAGATATCCTTTTATGTAATCTCAATTGTGCAAGGAATTATGCTGTGTGCGTGGCAGGGCCATTGTGCAATACTGGTGGCTCTTCTATTAAATGGTCACTATCGTACATGGCTTTAAATGTGCCCTTACTTATCTGCACAAGTAATTGCAATATGGCACGGCTAGGCCACGGTAGACTTGAATGTCAACGTGGAGCTCCTCTGGAAATTGTTATTTTAAATATTATTCTAGGGGATTGCACAGAGGCTACCACTGATATGGTGGATAAAAAAAAACCCAATCCACAATGAAGACCAGTTGTAATAAGTGGCTGTCAAAATGCCATCTTTACAAAGTATTTGGTGAGTTTTGATGTGAATAACATGCACATGCTGACACAAGAGTGATAAAGTATAACCACCATATTAATACATTTATAGTACGTCATACATGTATAAAAATATATTATATATATTATATATAAATCTAAACATTACTCTATAATGTAATGATTAAAGAAAATTATTTAAATCTTTATGGATAAATTATGATAAAGTTAGGATGAGTAAAGACTTATGGAAAGACGTATAAGGAATTAAGGAATTTTTATATGATAACATATTAGATAATGTAAAATCAAGTGCAAGGTTATTGTTAAATACACGGGATACACAAATCTGTAGAACACATATTTAGTTAAGTTCATTTAGACTAATAAAGAAGGGTGGTAGTTAAAAAGTTGAACTTCTTCACATCCTCTTTTGAATGGATTGGTGTTAATAAAAAAAAACTGTATAATTTGACTTCTAGTCCTTGTTTGTTTGTTGTCTTTGCCATGGCTCAAAAATAAAAATATTTCATCAATGAGCGGAAGTTCTCATAGGGCTTGGTTTTTAAATACTGGCACATTGCTGTGCCTTCCTCCAATAAAACAAGATGGATGCACGAAGGCTGAATAGACTCCAAAATATCTCAAAAAACCTCTATAGAAGAAAATCGACAATAATAGCGAAAGACTATTGTTACACAAACTTTGTATAAACGAGGCAGTGTCTTTAAATGTTAGTTATGTAGTTTCCGTACAGAATAACACCTTTTGCTCCAAAGTCCTAATTTGCTTGCAGCTGTCTATTGTCCTAGAAAAGGATAACAATTTATTAAGCGTTCTAACCCCCTTCATCAAGCAGTTGATCAAAATAGTCATCCATCTATCAAATTGTCATCAGGACAGCTGTTCCATTTTAATTTCCTTTGGACAGGATTAAGCTTGTACAATTCTGTTTTTCTCAAACAATTAATCCAGGAGTCCAGGTGGACAAACTTTTAAACTTGCTTTAGTGCATACGTAGCGTATGAATACTCACCAGGAGAAGGATGCTTTGTGTAATCTTGGTCTGAAACAGCCTTGGTATGTTCCTTGTGTGGCAGGCCACCATCCTTCTCTCAAGCTCATCGGACAATGATTTGCATCCCTTCAATTCCTTAAAATCGGTGCTTGTTGGCTTTCTTTACTTCTTTTCTTTACAAACAAAATATAAAATTTGCATTATGTTTTCAATACTGTTCGATGATTATGTGGAAAAAACATTTAGGCCATGTGAAGTCACCAAATTATTTGAGATAAACCAATAGTTCTACAGTATACCTTTGTGCCATTAGGACACTGACACAAACACAACACAGGACACCACACACACTTACCCATATATTCCAAAAAATTTGGATGGCACAGAATTCTGGACCTTCTCAATCCTCTCTGGATGTGTCGCGGTATTGTCCAAAATGATACCTGCAGACAGCACTGCGGCCATTTTCCACTTAAAATTTGGACCCTATCTCTCCGAATGGCCAGATCCATTTGGCACGTCTACAAAATCCATGGGGAATGTGGAATTATGTAAGGATTGTATGTTCTTTGTTAGCTGACAATGAGGCACACAGAGCTATTTGGATGCCATTTATCTAGTAAAAAAGAAAAGAAAAAACCCACAATTAATACTAATGTAGTAACACCTTTAGTATTGAACTTATAAGCAAAACTATTATTTAAACTATAGATGGTGTTAGCAAGAAAACAGCGTGAGGTAACTGGATGTAACTTAGCCTTTAGCTTGACAAACCACAATTTTATAAGGCACAAACCTTTTAGGGGAAATATTAAATAAATGTGACCATACCGGAGTGTCCTACATTAGACGAAGGAATTTTGAAAAAGAGAGATATGCGATATTACATCTGTTTCTGAAAGTATGAGTTTAGTGATTAGCGAAAACCGGAAGTTTCTTTTCTCCGAGAAGGGGGGAAGAGGCGGGAAGGGGTGGCGTGAAAAGTTCAGTCGGGTACGGATCATCCTGTATTTTGGTGGGGATTTTTAGTCTCACAATTTGGTGGGTGACATGTATGGTCCAGAAACTAGCTTGGCTGAGGTTTCAGTCGCTGGCAGAAGCTAAGCGGATTAACCTGCCCTGTGGCGATAGGATGTATAAGTTTCACGCAGTGGTTGATTCATGGAAAAGCGTGAATGAAGACGGACAAACGAATGGGACCTACTGTTGGACATGTTTAGGTGGGCTGTGAGTGGAATTGATGAGGCGAGTTGATAGTCTGATGTGGGAGCTAATGTTTTATGTAGTTTAAAGGTTCAGTACTCCCTGGAAAAGTACAGGTGGGGTTGTTTGAGTTTTAAAGTGAAATGTGGAGTGCAACATGATGTAACCTATGTAGGTGAGAAGTGGGAAACAAGGGTGGAGAATTAGAGAGTGAAGGTTGTGAATAATGTCTCTTATGCAGAAGCATTGAGGAAGTCAAAATCAAAACCCAGGAGCGAAAAAAATATTTAGAGACCAGAGAGATGTAGAGGAAAGACGAATAGTGTGATTGAGGAGTAATATGGTGTCGTGGATAATTTGATGGTGTTTCTAGCATATGTCTAAAATTGTGGATCAGAAAAGATAAAACGATCAATAGACTATTGTGCAGAAGGAGGCGAAAAAGTACCTCGGGTATGAGAGGTGTTTCTGGGAAAGGGTGGCAAAAGGTTGGAGGAGGAGAAGAGAGTGGGGTGTGGGAGGGGGAGTGAGAGAGTGTATGAGATCTTAATGAACGCAGGAGTTAGTGGCTAATGGACAGGAGTAAAAGGTTAGTGCAGAACAAGGAGAGGAGGACTGAAATTATATTGTTCGGAAAAAGGCTATGGGTGCATTAGACCGCAAGCTCAAACGCTGGAGCCCGTCTGGACAAGGGCGTTGTGTTAGTGGAACAGTTGATAAAAGACCTGCACTGTTTCACTCGAAGGGATTCAAACATTGGACGATGAGATTTGAATTACATCGTGTGCCAGCAATGAACTCTCTGACCCGGCAGGATTTGTTGTGTAGGAGGGTTGAGGGCGCGCAATTCGGTTTAATTGGATTGAATAATATATTCTGCTGCTTTTGACGTCAATTGCATATATATAGTCCTCTCATGCGATGTGTTTTTTCCTGCTGTGTCTTCTTCCACTGTATCTCAAATTTCTGCCAAGGCATTAACAAGGTCCCAATCTCCAACAATCACCTTTCAGTATCCAGTCGGATCCGCTCCCCCGCCTCCTCTACTATCCATCTTCTCTTCCCTCCCTCCACTCTCTTGTTTTCGGTCCACCCTCCTGATTGCTCCTTGACAGCCACAATGAGCCGGAGTCGGAGGTGTCATCGAGAAAAAAATCCGTGGTTTATACAAAGACAATGTGTTCTATCCGTGTCGTGCGTGAATGACTATGGGTTTACGTTCAGATTTGAATTATTATAGGTGCTCTTCTCGCTGTCACTTTCACCTCCAAATGTAGACATCTCACTGTAGCCTGTTTCCTTCATTCAAATGTTTGACGGCACTGTCCGGTTCATACCGTGTACTTTCAGTCTATTCATTATGTACTCCTCTCAATTCAAAAATCTTTCTCTCTCTAAATAAAAAAAAAAAAAAACTAAGTTCTTTAGAGTCTAATGACAACATTTGATACATTTTAATAAGGGCGAAAAAACCCGGGAAGGTTTACTTGACAACAGTCTCCTGCGCATGGTTCCTTGGGCAGCAGGAAAGGGTGTGGTTTAGAAAAAGTCTAAAATGGTGTAAATTCGTGTTTTCTTGACTTATCAAACCCAAAAACACCAAAATATAAACAACAAGTACCCAGTAAAAGTATGAAATTTCAATTCTGGCGTTTTGTTTTGGAATACACTATTAGCTATTAAGTGAGTGCGGTCAGTTGGAACGCTAGGGGGCTCTTGTGTTAATGGCGAAGTGGACGCTATCTGCAAAACAATTTTCCAAGTGGTAAACTTTGTTGTTACTTACTTGGCATAAAACTAGAAACTTGCAATGCTGAAGCCTTGCGAATGACTGCGGAACAGGATCAATGTGGAAATCTGTAAAAAAAATCCCTTGAAATCCTTTAAAAGGCTTGACACTGACTACAAATACTTGATAGATATTGAAACTCTGAAGTCCTTGAAAATTGTGAAACTTTAAACTCCTGAAATCTTGAAAACTGTTGAAACATTGAAACTCCTGAAATCCTTGCAACTTTTTTTAAAACTGGAAAACTGTTGAAAGTGTGGAAATTCCTGAAATCCGTGATCCTGATATCCTCGAAATGGTTAAATTCTTAAACAGTTGAAATTTGAAAACTGGTGTATTGAAAGTGTCCTTGAAACTGAAAATCCCCTCAGCTGAATACAATTTGGTTCTGTAACTAAGGAAACTGGTCTGTGGTATTATTGGTGGTGGTCTGTGTCTTCGTTTGGGTTTGGTTGGTGGTATAATGCACCTATTAGGTGCATTCTACACCAGACAAGCCCCAAAACGAAGACTCAGACCACCACAGATATGCCCACAGACCAGGTTTTCCTTAGTACCGGAACCAATTGTTCAGCGGGTGAGGGGATTTTTCAGTTTAAAGGGGACACTTTTCAATACATTCAGTGTTTAAGGATTTCAAACTGTTTAGAATTTAACAGTTTCAAGGATATCAGGGGTTAAGGATTTCAGGAGTTTCACACTTTCAACAGTTTCCAGGTTTAAACAAGTTTCAGGATTTCAGGAGTTTCAAATGTTTTCAACAGTTTAAGGATTTCAGGAGTTTAAAGGTTTCAAACAATTTCAAGACTTTCGGAGTGATGGTTTCAAATATCTATCAAAGTATTTTAACAGTTTTCAAGCTTTTAAAGGATTTCATGGATTTTTTTTAGCAGATTTCACATTAGATCTGTTCCGCAGTCAATCGAATGGCTTCAGCCATTGCAAGTTTCTAGTTTTTATTGCATGTAAGTAAAAAACAAAGTTACATTGGAAATTGTTTTTGGAGATAGCGTGCCATTCGCCATTTAACTCTAGGATGCGCGCCCTAGCGAGTCAATCTGACCGTCATCACTTTAATATGCTATTAGTGTATCAAAACAAAACGCCAGAAGTTGAATTCTTGATTTTACTGTGGTACTGTTGTTTTATTTTGGTTGTGTTTTGGTTTTGGAAAAAAGTTAAAGAAAACAGATTTACCAGAATTTTAGCTTTTCTAAACCCACAGCCTTTATGTCGCCCGTAGGGAGACATGGCGAGGGGCGACTGAGTGTCCATAGTAACCTTTCCGGGGTTTTTTTTTTGGCCCTTATTAAAAATGTTCTATATGTTGTCATTAGACTTAAGAGATTGAGTGTTTTTTTTTTTTTATTTGAGAGAGTGAAAGAGTTTTGATGAGAGGTGTACAAAAATGATGAGCTGGAAAGTACACGGTGATGAAGCCTGACAGGCTTCAAGACAATGATGGAGAAACAGTTGACGGCGGTGAAGATGTCACCTTTTGCGGTGGAAAGTGACAGCGGGGAGAGCACCTTTATTTTATTCTAAATCTGAAGTAACCATAGTGCATTCACGGCGAGGACGTTATGGGATAGAAAATTGTGCTTTGTATAAACCACGGATTTTTTTTCTCGGGGTCGTGCACCTCCGACTGCCGGTCAATGTGGCTGCGTCAGAGGGAGGCTGGATCGTGAGGGTGTGAGCCGGAAAAAGACAATGAGGAGTGGAGGGGAGGGAAGAGAAGATGGATAGGTAGAGGGGTGTCGGGGGGGAGCGAGGATCGAGCTGGAGACTGAGAAGTGTGAGGTTGTTGTATATTGGGGGACCTTGGTCTTGGCCTTGGCAGGGTAATGTTGTGTTCCGAGTGGCGAGAAGACAAGCAGGGAGGAGAAAAACATGCTGAGGAGGGACAATATTATATGCAATTGAGCGGTCAAAAGCAGGCAGATATCTTATTCAATCCAAGTTAAAAGCGATTGCGGCTCCTCAGGACCTCCGTACACAGAGGCAAATCCTTGGGGTTGAGATTCATTGCTGGCACGAGATGTTTATCAATCTTTCTCCAATGTTTTATTGCCCTTGTGTGAAGAGTTGCGGAGGTTATTATCTCAACTGTTACTAACACAACACTCTCACTTTTTGCCGACGGGGGCGGGCTTCAGCGTTTGAGCGTTTGCGGTCTGAATGACCATAAGCCATGTTTCCTGAACACATATAATATCAGGGTCTCTCTCCTTGTTCTGCACTATAACCTTTTAATTCTGTCTTAGCCATAAAATTCCTTGGTTATTGAATGATTCTCTAATACTTCTCACTCCCCACACCACCCACTCTCTTCTCCTCTCCAACCTTTTGTCCCCTGTTCCGGAACACTTCATACCGGGTTACTTTTCGCTCTTCACAATAGTCGAATTTGATATGTTTTTGCTTTGTGAGTCGCAAATTTATGACATATGCTGAAACCATCAAATTATCCACGACACCATATACCCTCAATCACACTCTTCGTCTTTCCTTAGCATCCCTCTGGTCTCCATTCGCTCTGGGTTTTGATTTTGAATTTCTCACTGTTTGATAATGAGTCAATATTCAAACTACACTTCTGAATCTCCCACGTTTTTTCCTACTTCCAAACTCTCCATAGGTGTAATCTGATGCCTCCACAGTTTCTACATTTAAACTCAAACACCCACCTTTACTTTTCCAGGAGTAGCTGCACTGTAAATAAGTAAAAGCGATAAGTTCCAATTTGACTCTCAACTCGCTCTCTCAATTCCATACAGCTCCACCTAAACAGTGTCTACGAGGTCCATTTGTTTGTCGTCTTATTCACGCTTTTCATGAATCCGCAGCTGGTGAACACATAATACAGACTATCGCCCACTAGAGGTGGCAGGTTAAGTCCGCTTTAGCTCTGCCAGACGACCTGAAACGTCAGGCAAGGGCGTAGGTTTGCGTCGGGGGACCATGGGACATCATTGTCCCCACAATATTTGGTTGAGGACTTAAAAGTCCACAAAATGACATGATGTTCGTGACCCGGACGAGAAACTTTTTCACGCCAGCCCTTATCGCCATTCGCCTTCTCGGAGAGGTGAAAGCAACTTCCGGGTTTCGCGGTAAGTTCAATGACAGGATCATACTTTCAGAAACGAGTTTAAATATTCATTATCTTTGCTTTTTCAGAAAAATGATACTTGGGCTATGTTGGTGAGACTCGGTATATGGTCACATTTTATTCGGAATATTTTCCTAAAGGTTTGTGGTTAGTAAAATTGGTGGTTTGTCAAGCTAAAGGCTAAGTTTAGCATACAGTTACCTGCACGGCTGTTTCTTTCTGAACAACAATCTTTAGTTTTAATAATAGTATTGCTAATAAGTTCAAGACTAAGGTTGTAACTAATTAGTATTATGTGTGGTTTTTTCTTTTTTTTTTTACTGCATGGCCATCCAGAAAATCATGCTGTGTGCCTCTTTGTTCAGCTAACAAGAGAAAACATCTTACATACGTTTCCACGAGTTCCCCATGGTGTTTGTAGAAGTGCCAATGGAATTGGGCCATTCGGAGGAGATTGAGGGTCCAAATTTTAAGGTGGAAAACTGGCCGCGAGTGATGTCTGCAGTTTAATTTTGGACCAGATGACCTTACAATCAACGGCGGATTGAGGAAGGTCCAGAATTCTGTGCCATCAAATTTGTTTGGAATAAATGGGGTAAGTGTGTGTGAGTGTCTGTGTGTCGAGTTTGTGACTGTGTCCTATGGCCAGCAAAAGGTATAATGAATAACTTTTGTTTATCTCAAAATAATTAGGTGACTCACTTGGCCCTATTGTTTTTTTTCAATAATCATTCGAACAGTTTGTAAACATAATGCAATTTTATATTGTTGTTAGTAAGGATAAAGAAGTAAGGATAAGGCAACAAGTGGCACCGTATGTTTAGAGGATGAAGTGGAGTGCGAAGATCTTTGTACGGAAGAGCTTGAGAGAGAGATGGTGGCTGCACTCAAGGAACTGTAGCCAAGGCTGTTTCAGAACCATGATTACACAAAGCTTTTCTGGTGAGTATTCATACGGCAACGTATGCATTAGGCAAGTTTAAAAAGTTGTCACAGGGATCTCTGGGATAATTGGTTGGTTTGAGAACAGGAAATTGTTAGCACGCTTAATCCTGTCAAAGGGAGATGTAAATTTTGAACAGCTGTCCAGATGACTAATTTGATGATGGATGACTTTTTGATCAATGCCTTGATGAATGAGGGGATTATAACGCTTAATATATTGTTGTTCTTTTCTTGGGACAAGTAGTCAGGGCTGCAATGCCAAATTTAAGGACTTGGAGCAGAAGGTGTTATGTCTGGTGCGGAAACTACATTAACTAAACATTTAAAGACGAGTGCTATATATACAATTTTGTGTAACAGATGAGGACTTACGCTATTATTGTCGATTTTCTTCTATAGAGGTTTTTGAGATATTTTGGGAGTCTAATTCAGCTTCTGCATCCAATTTGTTTATTGGAGTAAGGCACAGCACTGTGCGTAGTTGAAAAACAAGCCCTATGAGAAGACTTCCGCTCATTGATGAATATGTTTTTTTCGAGCCATGCAAGGACAACAAACAAGAAGATAGGAAGTGCAAAATATACGTTTTTTTTTTATTAAAAACACTCCGTTCAAAAAGGATGTGAAGATGTTTAAGACTTTTTAACTACCACCCCTTTATTATATAAATGAACTTAACTTAAATGATGTGGTTGTAAGATTGGTTTATGCGCGTGTATTTTTACTAAACTTGACGTTGATTTGTAAAGTGTATGTTAATATGTTTATTATATTAAAAGTTTCCTTATTCCTTATACGTCTTTCAGTATCAGTCTTTATCATCCTAACTTTATCATAATTTATCCTATATAGAATTTATAATTAATTTTCTTTATCTGTACATTATAGAGTCATTGTTTAGCATTATATATATATCTATAATATAATTGTAGTAATGTGCATTACTGGTAATATCAAATGTATTATATATGGTGGTTTATATTTATTATTTGTGTCAGATGTGATGTTATTCACATCAAAAATCCCAAGATAGGTTTGTAAAGAGTGCTTTTGGCACATTCTTAAACTTGGTCTTCAATTGTGGATTTTTTTTACACATATCAGTGGTAGCATTGGTGCACTCCCTAGCAAATATTAAAATCACCATTTCCGATTCGAGTCTCCACTTTGAATTCAAGGTCTACTGGTTGTCTAGGCCGATGCCATGATATGCAATGTAACTTGTGCAGGATAGAGGAAAGGGCACAGTTTAAAGCCAGAGTAAGTAGTGAGCTATTTGGTATAGAAGAGACAGTTGATAGCACAATGCCTTCAGCGGCACACGAGCATGAGATTCCCTTGCCACAGTTGGGTTTAATTGAAAGGAAGGTTATCTGTGCAGTGAAAAAAATGAGAGTGAGTCTATAGGCAACAAGATTGCAAATTTAACGGCCTTTCTTTCAAAGAAAACCTATTTTAGCTACACTAAAGTAAACTGAAGATGATGAGCTTCTCGTTTTTGTCTGACTGTGAATCTTCCCTCACTGGTAATCATGGAACTACATTAGCTACTGCTGACAATAATCTTGTTAGAGATGTAGAATTTCTTGTTGAAAAATATTATTGTATGAGTAAACAATTTCCTAGCCTTTTTCTTTATTATCCTTTTAAAAATTACATCACCTGGAATGTTTGAAAAATATCTCCTTCATAAGATGTGTGCCTTTGTCCGTTTTAGAAATTTGGTCATGCATAATTTGTCACAATCTTGGGAATAGAAATTGTATTTGAGGAAGATTCAAAAAGTGATATTGTAATTCCATCTTAAATTTCACGCTGCAAACTATAAAAGAAAACGAAAGAAGAAAGAATAGTAATATAGAAACAACCTGTCTCAGAAATAACTTAAATGTAGTATTTTTTAACAGTTACATACGATATTGTTAATATAATGCTTTTCTAAAAGCAAAAAGAACAGCGTGAGGTAACTGGATTGCTACTAGCTTTAGCTTGACAAAACCACGATTTTTACTACTAACAAACCTTTTCGGAGAAATATCTCATAAATGTGACCGTAATAGCTGTGTGTACCTACATAGCGAAGGCAACAGTTTTGAACTAAAGCAGAAGATATTGAGATTTTTCAAACTGCGTTCTGAAAAAGGTATGATTGTATTGACTTACGCACAACGGAAGTGTAATTCCGAGAAGGCGGAGATGGGCGAGTCAAGGGGGTGCGCCGTGATTTCTCAGCGTCTGTCTTCCGCTTTGTCGACGTCGCGCCTCTCTAGCTCCGGAGCGAACAGCTGCGAGGAAGCATCGCTGACGTGTTTCTGCAGTGATTGGCTGTTTTTCTGCGCCAAACTGAAAGACCACTGAGCGCGATGCTTAATTTTCTATACAGTATGCCGCGTTGAAAGCCACGTCGTTTTTTCTTCGTTCTCGGAGCGTCATGCCTAGCCCCGTGAGTAATCAGCAGGAAAGTAATGTAGATCTATTCACACTTTCAAACGTATTACGTCTATTTCTAATTGACACTAGCGCACTGTTTAAATGTTCCCCCGGGAGTCCACACGGACAGCTACCAGAACAGCTGGTATATCAGCTCTCGCTTCAGAGCGCTCGAGCGGCGCGCAAGGTGAGAATAAGAAATTATTGTGCTCTTACATCCAAATGTATAAGTGGGGTGTTGTGTGAATTGGACTAACTGCGCGCTCTCGGGTCTGAAAAATATCCAACGGATCCACGATTTTAACCTTTACTGTGATAATGTAAATTTTCTGCTGCTCATGTTCTTTGATTTTTACTCTATTTTTATCGTTCGCAAGAGCGATGGAACTTAGTTAGGCTTCCACGCCTCTCCTCTTTCTCCTTTAGCACATTAAGCCGACTGCCCCTCGAAATGTGCACCGTCTCCGGCTGCACTGCTGCTGTTGCCCGCCTTGTACCAAATGAAGCGCCGGCGCTATCAGTTGAAGACTCAGCTCTAAAAATGGCTCTCACGAGTCGGACATTTGCAGACAGAACAATGTCCGCGCATGTGCGGGTTCTGTATCTCCCGTTTCTCTGTTGTTCTGAACTGTCCCGCTCTCCTGTCTTCCCAAAGCGCACCAGCGCTCGAAATTAAAGCTCGGTTACCTAAATTCGTTCATTGCGTTAACGATGAGTGGTTGTGGCAACCAACCCAACAGGTCTTTTCGTTTTTATTTTGCATACATGAGAGCCCGTGAGCGTGAATTATTCGCTTTTTGGGTTCGAGAGTGGAATAAAATAAAGCCATCACTATCTAGTAGAAAATCACACTGTTATTATGGCCAAATCTTGTTAATTTGTATTGAGAAATACTATGTCCTTTGCACATTGGCCAAGGTTATATAAATGATCTGCAATTCATGTTATATGAATGTCTGTTTTTGTTTGTCTATACTTTATATAATTTAGAAAAATGCCACGCACAAAAAAAGATAAACGATATCAGGAGCAGTTAAACAGTTGGGAAAGTAAGTAAGAGAAAGCACAAGTAATAGCAAAATTTGAATTGTCGTATAGTGAGAGAATTTCACTGTAAAAATAATCGGAAATCCCAACAAGAGCTGCTCCATCAATATAGGGAATCGTTGACGGCTCACGCTCCCAAAGGCCTTCAGTGCATCAGGCTTCGAGGTGGATATTTTGTAGGTATGAATGGACTATGAAATCCTTGTTTTTAGAGATTGATCGTATATGTCAAATCAATGTTGTGAGTATATGTTGATTTCATTCAATTTTTCTCCTCTGTTTTATTTATTATACGGAAAAATCGGCTAAAGATCAGAGCTGATTTATTTTAAGTATCGCGCGCAGGTTCTGACCTGTTCTGTGTCATAGAGGAGGGCTTAATGTAGATTGGATTCGGTTTTAAGTCAAGTATAGACCCCATGAAGCAAAAACATAGAAGTTTGATCAAATGCTTTTGTTTTAATATTAGGAAAAAATCCGTATGTTTCATTCAGTCTACAGCTGGCGTTTAGTAGAAGGCAACACACTATTGAATTATAGTGTGGGGATTCCTCACCTATATTTTGGGGGGAGAACTGTTGGACCCGTGTCAATGGGTGTAGCTAGGTGCCTAGTGAATGTCACCAGTTGGAACAAAATACACATTCTGCGTAGGTATAAGAACTGCGTGGAAACTGTTTGTCTGTGAGCACACATGGCTGGGGAGTAACAAAAAGGTTGGTTATGATTCAAAATATTAATGACAAAAAAGATAAACGGAGGATTATTTGGGAGTGCTTTGAAAATTGAGGCAGTGATAAAAGTTCAGTGGTGATTGCAGACATTTTCTATTTGAATGTTCTTCACAGTGTTCATTGTGTGAAGCGGTGGTAGTGGTCTAAAAAGGGGTGTATTTTTCAGATGGAGCTACTTATAAAGATCAAGTCCTAAATGATCCTATATAAAAAATGCAAATATATATTTATTTCAAAAAATCTTTCTTTATAACCTACAATATTGTTCTATGGTACATGCAAAACGATGAGAATATACGACACTCAACAACAAATTATTAGTACACATTTTTTGTCCCTCTTACCGACGATTTACTTTATGACGTGCATGAATTGAATCGGCCAGGGGATGCCACTCAGTCCGAGAAAAATTGTGCAGTAACTCGTGGCCCCAAGTTTGTGTGGTTACGCTTTCTGCATGAGCGCGGTTGTTTGCGCCATGTGCAGTCACCTAAGTGTACAGTAAAACATTACTGAGTAAACACAGATGTCATTTGACTGTGTGGTGCATTGTCATGTGCCATTGCTGGTTTATTTAAATCAAAATATTCCCCTCTCGTTTATAAAATAGTTTGCATCCACACATCAGTTATCAATCACATTCCAAACATGTGGCTGGTCTTACGTTTGTCCTGCGTAGGGGAAAAAACACAGAAGTGGGCGGAGTCTGATGGAGCCGGTCAAAGACTTTATACAGTATAGAAGACACTCAGAGTAAAGACGTATGTTTACAATCATGACCCCGTCTTCAGCCCTGGTTAGTCTGGTTTAGTCTGGTGTAGTACTGGGTAGTTGGTTTAGTCTTGGTTTTAGTTGTTTTCAAGGCGTGAGAAGTCCACGAGATCACTTTTGCTGTCTTGATGTGGAGGATGTTCGTGCTCGAGCAATCTCAAGTGAACAGTTTTTTAAGGTAGTATGATCATGCTTCAGTGATCTGAGGGAATTTAGGCGGTTGGTGGTACTGTGGCGTGGCGGAGAAAGCAAAACTCGATAATCTCTGTCTACACACAATGCATTAACGGAGTGTTTCAAAAATTTAGAATGTGTATTTTTTATTATTTAATGCGATTACCAATACTACCTTTGCGATCGATGGTAGATCGCGATGACTAATGAAGCCTTGGTCTTTAAACTGTGTGCTTAAATGTAGGAACCGGGGTTCGATTCCGGGTTATGTCTTTTTTGTATTTATTGCATGTTATCATTCTATGACAGATTGTCTAAAAACGGTTTAAAAGATGAAGGTCAAGACGTTTTTTGCAGATTATAGCTTAATTGTAAAAATAATTTTAAGACACATGTACCCCAATTAAATTTATGTTTTGGCTCTTTTGATGTGGACTTTTAATTGTTTGTCAAAAATAGGGGAATAAATAAAAATTGAAGGTGATATCTCTTGAGCAAACTGATGTGATACGTGATGAAGAAAAGTCCAACATCCATTCTTCCCACTCCTATTTTGGACATCAATTTTTATTTATTTTGCTTTAAACTATGTATATTACATTGGTTTTATTTTAGCGTCGCCAAAGCTATTTTCTCCGGACATCTATGATGTTATATATTACAGCATTTTCCCGCAGCATAAAACAAAACATAGATAGACCGAGGCAGGGTCTTTGGTAAAACGACACACACACGAGCGTTACACGCGCCACACACACGACACAATGCGCGCGTATGGGGGGAAGCAAAAGCGAAGGACTGTTTTAGATGCCTACTATTTGTTGTTTTTGGTGTTTGGGCTATTGTTAATAAAATTAAAGTATTTAACCTTTCTTGATGATCACTAAGAAGTAAGCTTTATTAATCTCACACAGTGAGACATTTACCTGTCAAATTTGGCATGGATAAAACACTAAGAATTGTGCAAAAAATAAGACATGAGAAAAATGTTAATGAGGAAAATATAAAATTGCATATGAACTGCAGTTTGTATAATTGAAAATAGCTGTATATTGGAGATGAGATTTGACGTCACGGGCACAGAGTCCTCCATCCCCTTTGCGACATTATTGGTGGCACTGGTAGGCGCAGTAAGTTTGTTTAGTGTGTTGTGAACGCGGTTATAGCGGAGGTTCTTGCTATTCCGCACTGTTTATCATGCCTGGAATTAACTGTTGCGTTAAAAAACTGTCCAATACTCCCACGATGGTATGGGAAAATAGTAAAACGCGGATACGTTTGTTAGGTTACCGACAATGGAAAAGGGATCACGGGGAGATTCTTGACTGACAAAGGAGACGTCGGATTGCTTGGTTGGCTGCATATAGAAGAAAGGACCTTACTTTGATCACAACCTGTCGACGAGAGTGTGTTCTTGCATTTTCACTTGGTACGTTTCTAAAAATGTATTTATGTAGTTGTTCTAGTAGGAGTTTGTAGGTTAGATATGTTAATATCGGTTTCGGTAGTTCCCTTAGGTTCTGTGTCTTTGTTACCTCTCAGGCTGTTTTACTTAGCCGTGTTTGCGAGGTCTTTGCCAGTGTAAAGATAGATTACATAGAATTTACACTAATTAATTATATTGTGTACATTACAAACTTATTGAATTTAGGTGACCTAAAAAGTACTTGAGATGCTGTTTTGACATAGTTGCCCAGTTTTTTAAAGCATTGATTACTAGATTGTTGCAAATTATTATATTTATTTATATGTTGTTAATTTTTCTCGTGTAGGTAAAACGCATATGAGATGAGGAGAACCCTACCCTGATGGACAATCTGTTGTCTAGGCACAATGATGTAAAAAATAGATGAAGCGATGATATAGGGAAGTAAGGGAGGTCCCTGCCATGGCGGCAGCTCCTCAGCCAACACCAGCCCGCAGGCGGCCGGCCTTGCTAGACGAGCTGCAGCGCCACAGCTAGACCAGCTGCAGCGCCCACAGCCCTAGACCAGCGCTAGGGCCGCCGGCGCCACAGCTTCGACCGCCGCCGGCGCGCCGCACCAGCCTAGACCAGCGCAGGCGCGCGCGCCAGCCCTAGACCAGCCGCCAGGGCCGACATGGAATGGGACTTGAATTAGACGAGATGTTATCAACAATCTTCTTGAAAGAAAAGACAGAGAGCGTTGGAGCTGATACGTAGGATGAAATGACTTTCTGAGTGGTGATCTAAACAGTGAGTATTACACGGGGTTCAAATTTGATGTTCCAGGGGACACTTCTAACATACTAATCCAGATCGCTCAAAGGTGAGAATGAAGAAGTCTACCCTTCAGCTTGTCTATTGACTTTAATGGCGCTCAGATGGACTTAAACAGAAATGACCAGGATTTGTGTCGTGTTAATTTACCTGGGTACTCAGGTGGCCATAATGAACTTTCTCAAACTAAAAGTACGATAAATAACAACCACTATTTTATATAGCACATTTTTTTGGACACTCAAGTTGCTTCCCATGTCATTAACCTTAACTCCAAACACAGTGGCACTATAACACAGCTGCCCTGGGCACACTGACAGAAGCAGACCAAACCAGTATGTGCCATCACTCCCTGCGACCACACACAACATACCATCCTAGTGTCTTGCCTCAGGACACAGGGACATGTTACTGAGCCTTGAAATTCCCCACTTGTATCAGAGAGCTAAGGACTACAACAATAATATTACTAAACAGGAAATATAAGAATAATGATTGAAGTGATTTTTTTGTTTACTTTTGAAAGAAAAAACATGTAAAAATCAAACATTTATGAAACAAGTCAAAAAGGAAACTTATATCAGAAAGAAATGTAGTTAATATGTTTTTTTTTCATTAAGTAGGTATTTGATTTGTAGTATAGCATCGTCCATTATTGAAGGCTTGAGCACACCATCAACGCATCCCCAAAACCATTATTTATCGTTTCATTAACGTTACTTACTGTTGGCAGTTACAAACTCATACAAACGTGAAAAGTGCACATAAAGCTTACAGATAAAATGTGGTTAATCGCTCATGAGGGGATAAAGTTCTCAGCAATGCCAAGCCACCTTTGAAAAAAACCATAAATACATTAGGTTTTTCTCCTCCAGTATCCGGCATCGAAAAAATGACAACCCAACGCACGCGCAGTAGCGCACCTCATAAACAAATTGTAGCCAGACCACTTTTACATTACGCCTCTGCAGTTTTAGCGATTTATATTACAACCATGTAAGACTCCCTATATGACCCCTCCTATATTACCCTACAGCTAATCTTTTGTACAGACATCTCATTGACTTGGGCCCAATGATCATACAATCAATAGATAAATTGTTTTAAACGAAATGAATTTAGCCCTTTGCAGGGGACTAGAGCCCCAGTCCAATAGTAGGTTTCTGGGGGTCCATAGGAAAACATTAATTCTTTCATGATATGCACTGGACGATGCCTGTGTGTTTTTGTGGTACGGACCGCTTCAGGAAGAGAATAGGTCTAATATACAGAGCACTAAACGACAAGATCTCCATGAGATGGTGTGTGTAAGGGGGGCAACCACCAAAAACTAGACTCCAACGCAGCAACTAAAAAAAAAATATATTATAAAAGTAGTCACTACCTAGCATTTACCATACTGCTATCCCAGGAATCTAACATGTAAAAACTACAATCAGTGTTATTAAACAGTGAAGGGGCCAAGCTACTTGATTTGTGTAGTGCGCACTAGCTACAAGCTACTCTACAATAAATTCAGCTTCACTACACAGAAGCTACCACCTAATACAAATGTAGCAAGCTAAGTTACAAAATCCTCTGTCAAAAGTAGCTTGCTATATAGGAGCTATTTTCAATTAAAACCAAACTTGCAGTTCAAGCAATTTTATCATTTTCCTGCATTCAAACATGTTTGCTCATTTCTTATTTTTTGCACAATTCTTGAGTGTTTTTATCCATGCCAAATGTGACATGTGAACATTTCTCCTGTGTGAGATACCGTAATAAAAGCTTATCTTATTATTGAGATAAACTGTCAGTCAGATAAAGGTTAAAATTTTTGTAGATATTTATTGAACAATAGCCCAAAACACCAAAACCAACAAAGAGTAGGCATCTGAAAACATATTTCTTTTCGCTCATCTCGACTCGCAGTGGACGTTACTTTTGGAGGTATGGTCCACGGTTACACCCACACTATGAGAGTCCTTATCATGCGTCCTCCTCCACCTGCGGCGGCTCCTGGGCTCTCTGCCAATGCTATTGGCTTCCCCTCGTAGCGCGCGCATGTGTGAGTTAGTGTGCAATGTGCGCGTGACGTTCGTGAGTGTGTGTGTCCGTTACCAAGCCCTGCGCAATGCGCATCAGCATTCTGTCTTTCTATATGTTTGTTTTATGCAGCGGGAAAATGCTGTAATATATGGAACAACCAGAGATGTCCGTGAGAAAATAGCTTTGGCGGACGCTACCGGATCAAAGCGCTACTTGAGCAATAATATAGCTACGCTACAGAACAGATTACGAGGAGTTGTAAAACAGTGACCGCTATTGAAAAAGCTGTCAAGCTACGGAAAAATGAAGTTAAGCTAGTAGAGGACGCTACTTGCCGCGACGCTACTGCAGCGACGCTACTGCCCCATCACTGTGTTTATAATTAATATTATCGGTGTTCCCAAATTTTTTGACCATGTTCAGAAGAAAATATGAAAAAAAAAACTTGCTTTGAAGACGCCATTTTATTTCAACTTCCGCATAGACACGCTCTAGGGGGAGCCAAAATGGCGGCGCTGACGTAGGAGAAGGCCATCACACCGCTAGCCAGCGGCAGTCTGTGGGCTGAATCCTGGGTAGGAGGTTTCACTGTCTGCTTGAACAAGGTATTAAACATTATTTTCAACTGTTGTTGGTCCATAATAGTGTGGCAACTCTTTTAACCTTTTCAGCCTTATTTGTGAGATTCACGCTAAATTAGAGTTGGGCAAGTTTAGCTAACTCTACTTGATATCACTAAGGCTGAAGATTACACGGACGACAATGAGGCAGTTAAAAACGCTATAGTTGGATGTCGGAATTGCTACCAACCGTTCATACGAGGACTGTGTTCCAGGGGGGGTGAAAACGTAAGTGTTCAGATCCAGCCTGCAGAGTGGGACAGCTCAGAAACGCTGCACAGCAGGGAGCTTTTTCACACCCGCGAGAGGGGAAAGGTGTGAAATCCCCCTCTGCTCTGACCCCACCCTCCGCGCTGCTACCCCGCACGTAAAATTTGGACATGCGCAGTAGCGGAGAACAAACAAAAACAACCATGGCGGCGTCTGCACACTAACTAGCTACGTGGGCTTCCAGCGCGGCACAGAGGATAATTCTACTCCTTTCGTTTCGTCCCAAACGAGAACCCCACGCGAAGCTCTAGGTTCAGTTCCCATTGTTCACAGCTGCTGTTAAAAATGCAGAATGATGTTGGTTGCGTTCTGAGGGTCTGGCACAGGAAGTGAGTATACTGCCGAGGGGGGGCTGGGGCACGGGGCTAGGGTACGTGTGTCGTGTTGTAAAGTTTCTCTGCCCACTACTGGGCCGGGCGCAAGAACTACATCGTTTTCAACCTCATGTGAACGCTGAGAAATTTGCATTAGGAGCCAGGACGTTTCTGATAATAGCCTGGAAAACGTTAGCTTAATGCCCTGCGCAGCGTCTCAGTCTAAAACAGGGGCCTAAAACATGCTAAACAAGGCTAATATACGTATTTACATTATGCCAGTCTTCACTATGGTTTTGCCTTAGATTATATTTTACCACCAATGTACATTGTAACATCAAAAAGATGGTAAACAAAATAAACTTGAATTAAATACAATATTTACATTTATGAACAACAAAGCTCCAGAAGTTGAAAATCCTAGGACTACCTGTGATGCACATCATTGATAAAAATGCTAATGTCAACCGTTAATAGGTGTTAAGCATCTTTGGATAATACAATATACCTTGTTCAGATGACAGTGAAACCTCCGATCGCTGATCCCACAGTTTCCAGCCAAGACTGCTGTCCGCTGCTGTGAGAGATCATTCTCCTACGTCATCGCCGCCACTTTGGCGTCCCCTAGCGTTTCATAATTCATCTGAACTTGTCCAAATGAACACCCGAAATATAATAAAAGCACATATTGTAGTTATATATTCTGAATAGCAGCATGGTAAATTCTAGAACTACTTTAAATTAATGAATTGCTATATTGAAAAGGGAGACAAAGTTAATTTCATTGAGCTAATATTAGGGACCTCTGGCATAAACAACATTCCGCACACTCTCTGTCCAAATGTTGTGTTTTCAAACTTGAAGACGAATCCTAAGAGAATAATGACATTTTGTGCAGCTGGCTGTGTAAGGCCAAACCGGGAATTAGAGGAAGGTGTGTGTATGTGTATATGTGTGTGTTAAATTACTACTTTATTGTACAAATCTAGACATATCTTTTATTACCTCCTCCACCCGAGCAGAGGTCATCACTAAAAAGGTTCAATCTCCCAATTCATAGGTTCAATCTTAGAGACTACAAATACAAGCGTTTAGACAGTATTTGTCGATCATCAAAGCAGTGCATCTATATATTTTCTACTATACAAGACATTTTGAATACGTAAATATTCTCAAGAGTATCTCTAATGACTGAAATGAAAATAATGTATTTATTTATTTGGAGGATAAGCCCCTAGAGATGAAACATCTCGTTTTCGAGGGGGTCCTCAAAAGGTAACAGAGGTGACAGATACAATGCAATACAATAAAGTAAACAATAAAGACAAAGGACAAAAAGCAACAATAAACAATACTCACACAAAACAAACTCACACACACACACACACACACACACACACTCACACACACACACGCACACACCATGACTGTTGTAAATATATTTGATGCAGACAATAAATAGTGAAAATACTAAACTTATTAATATTAAAGGCAGTAAACATAGGATTATGTAACCCAAAATCAAAAACAATGACACTGATTTTGGAGATTTCGCACAAGAGCATTCTTAAACTGAGCCAGAGAACTGAGAGAGCGAACAGATGAGGGCAAACTGTTCCAATCAGACGGTGCTTTAAATTTACATAATGATTCCTCTAAACACAATCCCAATGTGTTTCAAGCTGTTCCAAATCTGCATTTTACCATATTTTTTGCACTCTTAGGCGCACATAAAAGCCTTTCATTTCAACCTTGCGTCATATAATCTGGTGCACCTTATATACGAAAGAAATGCAGAATTTGTTAACGCGCCTCGTAATCAGGTTCGCCTTATAGTGGGAAAAATGTGGTAATTCCGGTCACATTATTTGCCAGTTTGTGAGTAAACTTTCTATATTTAATTGCCATCAGTGTATCCAGTGTCTGCACCATTTGTCCTTTACACATTTGTGACTATTCGCCTTTCCATTCTACTTTACCAAAACTCCCGCTGCAGGACGGGCTGAGGCTGAGAGAGACATGAGAAAATGGAGGAGTGAACTGGGAATTCAATTACTCACGTCCTTCCGAGATGCTGGTTTCCAGGTGAATTAGGCCGGCCTCTTTGTCCAAACCCATTTTGGACCTGAAAGGAGAAGCAGACAAATGTGTTTCATGAACATCACCTGCACTTTAGTTCTAATAGAAAAAGCCAAACAGCTGTTCCTTTAGGAAGACGAGAGAGAAGGACGAGAAGTTAAAAATAACACCAGGGCTGGGTTGAAACCAATGTATTATAAAACATGAATCTCATACCTTTGTAGATTAGACACTGTTGTAAAAAGTGGACAGGATTTAAAGAGATCTTGCATTTACTAAATCTCACATGTAATTAGTTGGTGTTTTACTGCAGTCTGAGATCTCATTGTTTAGAAAAAACTCTTCCCCCTCGTTGTGGTGAAATAATGGCGTGTAATGAACATGTCAGGTAATTAAGCAGAAACAGCTTCTTTACACACTTGGTCTAATTAGAAGAACATTTCAAGCCTTAAACATGAACTTTTTTTGTATTTTGTATGTGATAAATGCTTGAGAGTTTTTAATGCAAAAGATAGAGATTTTGTTTTAGTTAATGCAGTGTTTAGAGTTCAGTTATCTTGTGCTGTGTGCTATAAATTATATCAATATAGCATTACTTAATCTGAAAACATTTGGCCTATGATTGCTAATAATGTGATCATTCTGTTTGATTCAAAGGGACCACAGTCTGGCCTCTTTCTGTCGGACTGGTTCAGGGCATATGTGGCTACAGTAGAAGTAGGCTGAAAAACACACATTCGATTGTAATCTAAATGGATATGACGAGAACTTTGCCGCTACAAGAGTTCAATTTCTCCATCGTATCCGAACATTTCGATGACTAAGGAAGACCGTTGCTTTAAACATTTATGATTGAATGTAATATTCTCATGTAATTCTCAATTAGTAATGATTCTTAGTGGGAGATACGTTACTAAAATGTTAATGGCATAATCATCTTGTCTTGTAAAGCACTTTGAATTGCCTTGTGTATCAACTATACCATACAACTAAACATGACTAGCCTTGCCTTGGGGTTTATATTTAATTTTCTTTTATAAAAATTGCCTAGAGTTGCTGCGCCTAAAGTTGTTTCTGCTCCCAGCTCTCTTGCTTTTGAGGGCTCACTTCCCCCCAGCAGTGTAACCTGCAGAGATAGCCCAGTGCAGAGTTAGACAAATGCCTAACTGGAGGTATTGTCAGAGGCAATGACAGCTGTGGTAAACATCAGCATTAGTCCAGGGAATGACCGGTGCTTTGTCTCCACAGTGATGCCAGACAAACGGAAAAAAAGGCCCTTCAGGATTAAACGCTCAACAGAGAAAGATGGAGCGAGATGTTTCCTGACATCATTAGTGTGGGAAAAGCCATTGATTTGCCAATGCGGCGTGTGCAAGGCTGCAGATGGAACAGCATATAATCATTAGGGCATTAAATATGTATCACACAGACTGGGGGATCAGTGCGGAGCTCAACGGACGGCCGATAAGGATGGATCTGTTCACACGTATAGAACATACACAGCATTAGACAATTTGTCCACAGCTACAAAGGTAAAGTTAAAATCTTCAACTGAAAAAGGCAGATCCTACACGTTGTGGACAAAGAGACTATTCTGCCTGAGGGGAGTTCAAGTTCAAGGAGTTTATTCATCATTTTGGCAAGATTTGAGCTTTGAAACTCACATTTTGAAAGGGAGATTCTGTCTTCTATGACTCCTGACTTTTCCATTTGAGTTCATGAAACTTGAGTCACAAATAACTATAAAGCAAGAGTTAGTAAAGCTGGGTTACCTAACTTCTATATCGTAAATTATGTTAACTGTGTAGAAAGGGTCTTGTAAAAGGGAGGTCCTGTCTTTGACATTTTTCAGTCTGAAAAAACCCTGATCCATGTGGCAGAGGCCAATTAAAATATAGTGAAACTGTTTGAGCAAAGAACTAGTGAGATGGATATTATAACGTACATTTTGAGTGGTCTGAAAGTACAATATATAGTGTTTAATCAGGGTTTTTGATCAGTAAATACACCAGCACTGACTGGCTACTTTTATGTGGAGTCTCATTGTACTGTATGTGCATTTAGTGGTAAGGAAGCCAAGCCTGTGCTCATTGGTGCACCATGACCGTCCCAGACATTTGCAGAAGTGACAAATATTTGAAAAACAAATTAGCTGTAACTCTTGCTTCATCTTGACGGAATTCTCCAGCCTAATATTTGAAAAAAATCTTCATATAGTGTTCTCAAATAACAATAATAGTTCATTCATTGTCTGTGTAAGTTTTGTCTTTTTTTTATGAGCATTTCAGCCGTGTACATGTAAGTAGCTTATTCACTTCTGACAGCTCTGGTAAGGTACTGCATTAGAAATCTTTCTGAAGGTAAGTAATTTCACCGCTCACCCATCACATTCATCGCAGTCAATGTGTCGGCAAGTCTCATGAGGATTTGTACAGTCTCCTTGCTTATATAAATACGGGATACATTAACACACTTCAGATTCATATTTGACTGTAATTGACTATACAAGACAATATATTCAGCATGTATTATTGATTTATTATTTATTTTACGATGTGTGATTGCATGTGTATGAATGATTTCCATTTGGTCAAAAATATTGTTCAATTCTAATACCTCAATTCACAGATTTCTTCCTCACTTTGTGTGTGGGCCCGGAGGACAGAAGAGAGTATAATTAGGAGGGTATTAAATATGTATTCCACCGACAGACTGGGGATCAGAGCAGAGGTACCACTGCATTTGTCGACAGGAGGACGTCGTAGGGAGTTTGGGCTTGTGGCAACTACATCGGACCTTAATCAGACGTATTAGTGATCTCTGAGATGAAACGCAGACGTGAATATGCTGTCCTACTCAAGTGATCCACATTTAGCATTTTCCACAGCGTGATCCACTCAGGTGCAAAGCAGAGGAAGCAAGAGTTGTAGTAGTTGGAGCTATGTCTGATGTCTGGTTTTACATGTTATAACCATGGTCATAAATTACAAATATTCTAGATTATGTTACACCATATTCTTGGTCTTAAGATAATTATTGTCCCATCACGACAATAGTCGGTAGAGCATTGGAGGTTGTGGGTTCGAGCCCACCACAAGACCTTCTTCACGACTCCCACTGATGACTGCTATCGTTGTGTCCTTGGGCAAGACACTTAACCCCACTTTGCCTGAAGCGCCCTGCTGAATAACCAAGGCTTCTGTGGACTCACCATCTGCAGGAGGATCAGTGAGGAGCTGGTGCTCTGTGTACTGGGTGCAGCTCTGACTGTCACCCCCCCGACCCAGAAATGGATTAAGGGGAAGAAAATGGATGGATGGATGGATTGTCCCATCACAAAATTGCAAACTAAGTCAGTGAAAACAGAGGGAGTGGCTTGGTCAGTGATGACACTCGACATTCAACGACATTTATCAACATTTATGGACTTTGGTCACCTGCCCCTTACGGACTAATGGTTGTGCGTTTTTTTAATCATTAGAGTTCATTTGTTGGCAATTCAACAACTTTGTAAAGTCCTCCGAGATACTGTAATTTAGTTGTAATTTAGGGCTATACAAAAATAGATTGAATAGAATTGAATTGATGGAACAAGTGTATGGACCTACAGTATATGGACCTTTTAAAATATTAGCTGGAACTGAAACAATTGGATTGCACAAAGAACAGGTTTCAGTGTAAAATGACAAAGGAGAACAACGCAAAAAAGTTTAGTTTACTTTGTATGTCTTCTTTCATGCTAAAAGCCACTCCACTGCCATGGTGTGTATGTTTTAATGTATAAAAGTGTTCTGCGGAGGTAATTTTGAGCTTTCGTCACGACAGATTGTAGCAAATATGAGCTGAGTCTCCAGTTCCAGGAAGAAATATCACAGGCAGGCAGCTCCAGATGTTTTTGCTCAGACTTGTAATGTCAAATGCAAAACATTTCATGGCTGGGCATTAGATTAACTCACTAACAGGATGGAAAAGGAGGATTTTAGCGCATATTTTGTGTCGGATTTTTTACTTCAAACGTCAAATATTCACAAGCAACTGAAGTTCTTACCCACTCTTTCATTTGATGGTTGTTCAAGAATGTTTACCGTTTCCTAAAGCTGCGTCATTTATTTTTGTGATGGCTCAGGTGAATGTGGACTCCCCTAGTGATAGACCCAGTAATTACCAAGGTACGGCCACACACGATAGATGATGAATTATACAATGCTTTAGCTTCTTAAAGCTGGGGTACCTAACTTCCCTCCCAAAAAATCTGTACATGTCAAATCCATCTATATCCTCACTTGGCATATCTCGATTTTTCTCATCCATGCATTTTTTGGACATTAGATCAACTTTTCTATACAGAAAACTGAAAAAAAAGAATCACCTTCACCAATCAGATTTCACCCCAAAGCGTCTTATAGCAAAAACAGAGTTCAGTTTATAACCAACTAAACTGAACTGAACTAAACCAAACACTAATACTAATACTAACCTAAGAACTGTTCTAAAAACTGAAATCCATAACATAAACTGACTTCAAGTTCCAACACAGTTTTCTGCAAGGCAAACACAGAGAACTTTTGAAGGTCAGGTTATTATCCTTTGATCCGAATTCAAAACATGAATGCAAAATGCCTTATAGCTCCACCACACTCTCACACTATAATGCCCAGGATTGTGAAGTACTTTTTAATTGGACTTTACCTTGGTTCTCACAACCCAATCTTGTTAGACCTCCTTATCTCCTCATGTTTGGCATCTCCAGCAGATACGCAGTGCTAAGCTCCAAGTGGAGGCTCATTAGAGAGGCTATATAGCACCGCACCTTACACACACACACGCACACACGTACACACATACGTACATACACACACACACACACATACGTACACCCAGTTCTGCTCCTAAAATAGCTCTGGCGGTCTCTGGCAGCATCCCTCCAGGCTGCCTTCACTCCCGGACCCCTTGTTACCAGTCTGACATCTTCCCTACCCAGTGGTGAAGGGAACACTGGTGTACATGTAGCGGTGTATGGAGGCTGCAGACAGGCTCGGCATAGGGCTGAGTTTGGACAGCGACTTCACTCAAATGTTTTATTAGCGAGGTCTAGTGGCATAAAAGTACAGCAGGTTTTAACCAAAAGGGACTTAAAAAGATGCACAGGTATGAAAAGCAGAAAAGCAGTGGTAAGTCAGAGGAGTAAATGTGGGTGTAGAGGAGAAGATGGAGAGGGTGGATTAGCTCGGGGTCTTGCTGCTGATGTGGTGGAGGTAATATCCCATGTTTACACCAGCATTCTGAAACTACTACAATGACTAGAGCTGTCATTTTGAACCAAATAATGTTTAGTTTTTCACCAGATTCAATGTAATAAAGTTATTTATAAGGTTTTACAAGTAATTGCTTTTGAAAGTGCTAAAACGTATCTTTATAACTGAGAAACTGCAAACGAGGCAAATGCTAACAGTATGTTGTTATGGTAACTAGCATTAATTAATAATACTGTCTAAATAAAATAAACTATGTAAAGATACAGATAAATCACAAAGTTCTGAAGACCAAGAATGCACAGGCAATGAGTCATTACACTTCCAGAAAGAAAAGCCGTCAAATTGACTGCTCTGAAACCTGTTCCTATCAATCACAAACATTTAAATCTGGGATTGATTTTGATTTGATTTGTTGGTTTTAGTCATTCCAGCAGAAATTACACATTAATTCAAGTATTTAAAACATTTACATTCCTTAGTTTTTGGGGATACTTTTGTGCATTGTTATGTAACCTACTTCTGCGTTAATTGTATATGTATATGTATACACATATATATCTATATACACAAATAGACACACATACACATATATATCTATATACATAAATAGACAAACAAACCACTGTATATAACCACTATAGATTCACCAGGTGTTGGGATGTGTAAAATATCTATATGTATTAACAAATGTATTTCTATTCACAATTTGGAGAGAGAAATAAGTAAATACTTCTAGACTCCACCCATGAACATAATTTAAAAACGTAACCAAACTTATTAGTTTCATAGATATTCAATATGATTTTTTTCCCCACTAAAAGAGTATTTTACCATTTGTGGACATATAATTAGAAATCATTTCATAATTTGCCAGTTTGTAAGAAAGAACCTATTTGATGCTTTGGGCTGAGAGCTGCACAAACTACACACTACTGTAGATAGATAAATGTGCTCACATAATAATATAGTGTTGTCCCCCTGCTTTAAATGAATACAAAATACCATACAATATTACTCCAACTGATCCTCTCCATGTTCTCGACTTATAAAAGAGGTATTTTAGAATTTCTTTCAAGGTGAAAAATACACACAATCAATATTAACATGCAGCAGTGGTCATCCCGCACATCTTTTTCTCTGACAGACGCATAAGTCACATTCATACTGGACTCAAACGGATGATAACGTCTTGTCCTACAGAGGCTCACAAGGGTCAAACCATGTAACTGTCTGCCACCCACAGCATCAAGTGTGACACCAGCATGAATAATGAACGCCTTAAAACCTCAGTCTGCTCTGAACTCAACCGGTGACGTCAACTGTCGTCTCGGGCGTCTACAAAGTCAAACTCCAGAAAACTCAGACTCAGACTCACAACAAAAATACATGTGGTGCTGACCAGGCCTGTCACCGGAATGACTGTATCAACTTATCCGCTGATGAGTAGAACAATACATTTTGAAACTCAATATTCTACCCTCTTCTTTGAAATACACACACACACAAGCCACTATATTACATAAAACACTGCAGAAATACAAAGACCAATAACTTAATACTAATGAGAAACTGTTTTTCATTTTTTTCAATTCAATTTATTTTTTGATTTACCTAAATCCCAGCAGCAGGTATGGAAGACTTTATAAAGTTGCTAATTTGCCAACAACAGATCATAGAATCCAACAGTACATACAATTATAACACATAGGAGACTTGGGTCTATAGGGAGTGGGATGACTAATGTCCAAATATATAGACTCCTTGTTTCTTTGTATTCCCCGAGGTTTTCTCACTTTTTTCCCACTGGGTATTTTGAGTTTGTCCTTGCCGATGCAGGAGGATCTGTTGGACAGTTAGTGTCTAACCAAAAGGACTGTGGTGATGATCCAGGACACTTTACATGTATGGACATTTATCAACATTCTTGGACATTGGTCTCTCCCTATGGACCAATACATATGTGTATTTTATGTGTCTTAACTGTTGATTCTCTGATCTGTGTTGGTGATTTCAATGGTTTTGTTAAGTCCTCTGAGATGACTGCTGTTGTGGTTTAGGGCTATACAAGAATACATTGTATTGTGTTGTATTGGCAATTCATTCCTTAATTCTGCTGTTTTCAGCCTGGGTTATGACAGTCGGAACAAAATGGCTTCCTTGGTTGTGTCAATGGTATAGATAGAATATTATTTTCTCTTGTAACATGTGACGTACTGTATGTAGACTACTGTATGGTCCCATTGTGTTATCACGGTAAGTCCAGCTCTCTCATTAACAGATACAGATAATTGTAGTTTGAAGAATCATTGGAATAAAACTGAAATAATAAAAATAAAAAATACTAGAAGGCTTCTCAAAGACCTGTATCCAAGCTAATTAATTTAATAAAGTGAAATAGACCAAACAGACATGTGGCAATTCGCATTCAAATTCACATTCATTTCACAAATTGCCATTTACCGTAAAACTACATTGGAATACAAGGGCAAAAGTACCCCAGTGTGTGTACATAAAATTAAACAAGCTAAAAAGTGCATGAATAAAACTAGCTAAAAAGGAAACAATTGAAAACCATTACTGTGAAATCATACAACAATTTAACAGTTCTTGTCTGGGCCTAAAAATGCAGAGAAGATTCAAGCAGCTGTGACCCTCAAAGTTAGTAATCGTGCACATCCATTTTCTTGCAGCAAATACTTGTTAAATTATACATATTTAAGAGCAAAGGCGGGAGAGAGCACGCTGGAACACGGGGGCGACATCTTGACTAGACCAAGTAATGAAACATTTAAATAAAATCCAGCTCACAACCTCTTTACTATGTGCAGCTTTAAAAATATATAATCACCCTCGTTGCGTGTCGGGTTATAGTAATACTTTTACTTTTAAAGGGACAGTATTGTATTTATTTAAGTTATCGGGTTACAGGTATCAGCATGTTGTATTTGATATTTTTCAATCAGAGCGCAGAATGAGGGGTTGCCAATTTGTTAGGTGAAATTTAGCTGTTTTCTGGTCTTTTTTTCATAAATATACTAAATAACAACATTTGCAAAAGAAATAGGCAATCTCGGTCACACGGAAGTCCTCCCACTCGTCTCTCCAAATTGTCCCGTTCATAATTGGTATGCCAAATCCATCATCGACAAAGGCTTTTAAAAACAAAAGGACTGCCTCTTAATTTGTTTTGGAAATCCTTCAGTCAATTTAGGTTCTTTACCACTTGTTCAAATGGACCGTGATTTGGTAGGGTTACTCATTTTATTTACTCCAAGACAGATTGACGTTTTAAGTGCTAATTACAAACAATATAAAGTATTTAGTAATGAGTCTAAGAAACAAAAACAAGGCATACCACAAGCTCTTTAGAGTGGTGTGCAAAAACTATGGGGCAGACGAGAAAAGAACCTCCATATTTTGACTTTGGCGAAATTGCTTTTGTGTGTCTTAGCACGACACAAGCATTGCTCGTAAGAAATACCTGAGATGCATTTTGATTTCAAGAGGAATCAGATCAGATTCAGATTCATTTATTTGCCATTTGCAGTAAAACCACATAGGAAAAACTGTGCAAGACTACCCCAGTGTGCACCAGACGACACACACCAGAGCTCTTGCCATAGAAGCGTTGTCGTTAGTACTCACCAGTAGAAACGATTGGGGGCCACTCGCTCATGCACGATCTGCCACCTCCGTCCAAACTCCACCGAGCTGTAGAGCTGTGGAAGGAGACACAATGCATTCAATCAGTCAAACTTGAATTATGCCAGAGTGAGGAATCGTTATTGGTGAAGAAGATTTGTGATTAATAAAAGTAGAATTTCATCAAGGTAACATTTTGTATACAAACTTTTTTTCCCCAATTAATGTATTGTTCAGACCAGAAATAGCTACAAGCAAATTTCCATTTGTATAGTCAACAGGTTTACAGTGTGCAAAGAATAATAATTATATTTAGCATTTTAGAAATGGTGTAGTGTGGCATAAATTCTCATGTCCAGGTTCAAAGCCTGGGCTAATCCAACAGTTACATCCCTGCTTGTTTTTCTATAACTTTATGTCAGAATGTGTAGTCCAATGTGTTAATTGAAAACTTAAAAACAACATACACATGAGTTGGCTGAAACCAAAAAGATAGCCTGCCTCCATTCGTTATGCTAAAGCTATGCTAATGCTACGCTAACAGCTAACTTGCTAAGCTTATGAACACAATGCTAAGTGAAGAGCAACTACTCTCAAAACAAGAAAAGTGCTGTAGAAGTGGTAGTTGTATTACAAAATGCTGCATTGAGCAAACAAACTGTACCTTTGCCGACATGAGGCTTTATTCTGAACCAGGAAGTGGGATACTTACTGTACATTATCAGAGAGCTACATTGGCTGCATCCAAATTCACACACAAATACCTTCATTGCCCTTCCTTCTTTAATGACATATTTGGTATTTACATTTGATCTAATGACATCTGAACAATCTTAATGCTTAAATTTCACTTGACTCAACCTGGATCTCAGTCCAAGTAATATTTAATTAAAGCAAAAGGTTGCACAAGGAAGGAGTTATTTTGGCTGAATTTGGATGCAGGACCAGAGGACATTAACTCTACTATGGATACACCACGTTTTTGAATGAAAAAATAATAATAATGGCCCACCCCCTGTATCGCTGACTTAAGCATACAGACCGAAGTTTATTTTAACTCAAATGCTATGCCTATATTCACTTGTCTTATCTCATGTCGTACACTCCTCATTCCTACTGTTCTCTAACCTGTGATACAACACTGACAGTTCCTCACTGGGACGATGAAAGGATCTTAATCTTAAAAGTAGATAATCTATATCATTGCATCATAACAGATGTCTAGAGTCAGCAGTAGACTATATTACATTTATGGGACTATATGGGCGCCTCTTCAGTCCTGCACCGTACTGTTGCAGTCCTCCTTCTACAGTCCTGGATCTACAGTCTGCCTGTTGGAAGTGGATCCCTCTCTCAATATGGGCTTCTTACTTTCTCACTTTTTCTCATGCAGGAGGGTCTAAAGACTGTGGTGATCGGGGAATTGTATGGATTCTTATGGATGAACATATGTGGACATTGGTCATCCCGCTCCCCATGGACCAATGGCTCCCATTTGTTCGTTATTATTGCAGGAGACAACTGATGTTATAATTTAGGGCTATACAAAAATACATTTAATTGGATTACAGTTCTATAGCAACATGTGAATAGATTTGTGAAAAAAGAATAAGAAATGAACAATCAAATACCATCAATCATATAATTTCCATTTTCTGTCTAGTCTCAGACAAAGCATTGCCAACAATACAAACTATTCAAACCTCTTTCTCAAAGATTCACTGTATATGAAGGTTATTTTTTTTGTTTTTATTATCAACACTTTTTTTTGCTTTTGAATTCTATAAACTGTAACAAAAAAGTATTCTGCGTAAATAAATTCAATGTTTTAAAATTCAGTGTCCAAAAATTCATTGTTTTAAAATTCAGTGTCAAAATATTCAATGTTTTAAAATTCAGTGTCCAAAAATTCAATGTTGAAAAAAATTCAGTGTCCAAAAATTCGTTGAATTTTTTTTTCGCTGCTTGAAATGTCATGCTTTATTTCCGGGTAAATCAAGAACAAAGCAATCGATCAGCCAATCCTCCATAGATGTAGCCAGGGCCAGAACACGACTTGTCTTGTTCATCTGAACATGGCGTCCACAGCAAACCAGTAAGTGTGTTTTCTCATCATTAGTTGGTATGTAACACGCAAACCACTACTGTATGTACTTTCTGAACATGTTTTTACCTTAGCTTATCATTAGCTTCTACGTTTTGGCGATTTCCCAAAGCTAATCTTTGCTAATGCTAAGCTAAAATGAACCGCAGGAAAGCCAAGTACACGGGGGTTTGCAGTTCTTGTGTGACATATGTACTATGTTCCCAATTTCAATGTGTATATTATTCTAGCAGTGCAGCAAGGACGAAACCTGCTGACTGTTTAGAGACAGAGCATGCAAAGGGGTTGTTGTTAATTATGTTGTTCATTTTTATGTATCTAGACCTCTGATAATTATTCTATCTTTACTCTTAAATTTTGACATCTTAGTGAAACCAAGATGGAATGAAGGATCGGTTCTTTAGGGAGAAAACAAACCCATGGATTCAATATTAATGCTACAGAGAGGAATCAGACTGATAGATATGGTTTTAATTGAGTATATTTGTAAATCCCACTCTACCAGCCTCCTGTTAAAGACTGGACATGTATTTACATTTACTGTTGATATGTTAAGTTCAAGTGTGTGTTTGTAAAGGCATCGTACTTCTGCTCCTCCTCAGAGCGTCTGTTTCTACTCTACTACTGTGTATTTGTATTAATTAATTTGACTGGGACAGTACATGTAAATGAACATATATGTGACATGTCTGATTGTAACAAAAGGCTCATTTTAACCCCAGAAGAACCGGGTCTGTTTAATGATTCTTTTCCAGAGGCATCATTTCTTCATCCATTTCCATCACCTCCAGCTTCTGTGGAATACTATATAAACTACAACGACCAATATGTTCATTTGTTTTATTAATTACAAGTCATGGATAGTTAGAACACATCTCTCGTTTTCTGAAGACATATACAGCAGTAGCAGCAGTAACAGCAGTAACAGCAGTAGGAACAACAGCAGGTGCCTGGACGTCTGCCTCTGACTGTCTTTTCTACAGTGGACTCATCACAACCTGGAATAAAATAATTATGATTTAGTTCTTTGTGTGCAATGAAAAGTGATGTATGGGTTTTTTTATCCAACCACACAATCCGTGAGAAACATGTTTCATAGCTTTTATTTAAGTACTTCTAATCTTAAATACATTTAAGCCATTAACTCTGAGGAGGTGTGTGTGGATAGGGAAGTCTGGGCGTCTCTGCTTAGACTGCTGCCCCCGCGACCCGGCAACGGATAAAGCGGAAGAAAATGGATGGATGGATGAACTCTGACATGATCAGGTCTGTTGGATTTCAAGAGGCAAGGAGCTTGTGCTCAAAAAGTAAGTACTCATGACCTTAAATCTGGTCCGTAAGTTCAAGTCCACGCGTCTTCTGTGTCCAGCTTCATGTTCACAGATGTCCCCCTGTCATCAGTAAATGCACATAATCACGTTTGTACTTAATACAAATTTCTTTACAACAAAGTGATGCACAAACGAGGGCCATAGCAAATCCATCAATCGCACTAAACACATGCATTATTTACATGAAATATCACATTTTTAAGACTAATGATCACTCTTAAAACAATTGTTATAACAGAGAAAGTATGATACAAAAGCCGCCTTTTTGGGTTTTCATAATTACTTCCACAGTTAAGACTGTTAGCATAAGGGAGTTCTCAAAATGACTCCCAGCGCATGACGCTCCATTCTGGGCATCAGCGCAGCTCTACACTCGTGGTTAGCGTGTTAGCATTGGAGCTCAAGGCTGGAGAAAAAGTCCAAAGAAAATATGTTTAATCACCAAACAGACCTCTGATATAACAATAGAAGGGTATTTCCCACCTCCAATGTTAATACAATTAAATGTTATGTCCTAAATAAAACGTAAATTCAACTTTTACCTTTACCTCATCATGGCCGCTCCTCTCTCCACTCCGCTCACGTACAACAGCACGGCCTGATAATAGTGTGCAGCGTCCGAATCGCCATCAGAATGAGTCCACTCACTCAGTCACTCACTCAAGGTATAGTGCGGACATTCGGATGAAGCCAAAGTCATGTTCTGGCCCTGGCTACATCTGTGGAGGATTGGCTGATCGATTGCTTTGTTCTTGATTTACCCGGAAATAAAGCATGACATTTCAAGCAGCGAAAAAAAATGCAACAAATTTTTGGACACTGAATTTTTTTCAACGTTGAATCTTTGGACACTGAATTTTAAAACATTTAATTTTGGACACTGAATTTTAAAACATTGAATTTATTTACACTGAATACTTTTTTGTTACAGTTTATAGAATTCAAAAGCAAAAAAAAGTGTTGATAATAAAAACACAAAATAACCTTCATACTGTATACCTAAGACTACAGTTTGCACTTTTTAAACTGTATTTAATATGTATGTTTAATGGTTGTATTGTCAAGGACTACAGATGGAAAGTAGCATGGTGCCAAATCTTGTGCAGACATCTTTTTTACTGTAGCTGCACATTGTCCTTAACACATTCAACTCAAACTTACAAAAGACACATTACAGACAGCCCGGAGCCGTCATGGGAGGCCTCTCTAGCTTCCTCTTTCACATCAGCTGTTATCAGAAGCACCATTCATGACAAATGCATGAATTATACGTCATGTCCACTTTACTATTGAACGTGTCTGAAAGCCAATTGTCTGTCCCACATTACCTATTGCACAACACGGCACAGAGGGACAAAGAGGACATGTGAATGGGACCAGGACGACCATTGTTGACGGAAGCTGTGTCTTTGTGGGAAAACTTCAGTCTGCACACGCCAACGCTCTTACCGACAATGGTTAAGGAAGTATACTATTGATTTTGACGGTTGCTGTCATTCTCATACTGCACAAATTCTATTCATCTTTCAAAATGCTTTAGAAAATGTCACCTTTACTTACAATCTGTAGTTAGAAACAAGAGTGGATTTCTGTATTTTAGTATCTCCATGAGTTCTATTGTGTCTATTGTGTGTGTGTTGTGTAGATGTAACTAGTGAAAGATTGTCCAACAACGTACATACAGTATTTTAGTATCTACATTGGTTCTATTGTGCGTGTGTGTCTGTGTACGTGTGTGTGTGTGTGTGTACGTGTGTGTATGTGTGTTGCTTAGCCGTAACAGGAGAAAGATAGAGCAACAATTTATGTATATTAGTATCTACATTACCTCTATTCTGTATGTGTGTGTTTGTGTGTGTGTGTGTGCGTGTGTGTGTGTGTGTGTGTATGCATTTGTATATGTACTGCACGTGTGTGTGTGTGTGTTGATGTAACCTGAAAAAATAGAGCATAAAGATTGACATTAATTTATTTTGGAATGGCCTTCAGAATACGAAAGGTTTTGTTATGTAGCTCGCGAAAATTCAATTTGGTAGACGTCAGCCAAAAGCTACCCCCTCCAGGCCGGTTCGCTTCCCCAGCCTATAGCTCAGCAAACGCCCCCTTCCAATCATCCGTGCCGGACAGGCAGCCGCTTAAAAGCGGAGCAACTCCACCTCTCGGCCTTCTCGAAGCCTCGCATGCTCCTGAAGCCTTGCAGAGAATCGTCTGGAGGAATCGTTTTCGTCTACTCACGCTACTCGGCGCGTTCCTGGCGTCCTCCGTCTGGCTGCTTGTGGTCTGCTCCTCCTCCGCGTCCCTGCACTGGTCTGCTCCTCTTCTACGTCCCTGCACTGCTGTGGTTCGCATATCCCCACTGCTCTCCTCCTCTGCGGGCTCTTTCTGCGGGCTGCTCCGCGGGGCCCTCCGCGGGTTTTCTGTGCGGCTCGTTCCTCGTGGTTGCTGCCACACGCAGAAGGTCTGGCGGTGCCGTGCGTGTCCCTGCCTCGATTGGCGGTGCCGCGTTGTCCCGTTGCTTTTCTCAAGTCTCCTGGCACGTGAGTACAGTGAGCGTGCTGACCGCGGACAGATTAATCCCGGAGTTCTGGGCTGCAGGCGATTGGTTTTTGCCCTACGCACTTGACTGCAGGCGCCAGTTTTTTCGCCCCGAGCTTGGTCTGCAGGCTCCGTTTCACATGTGTTTGAGCTAACCGAGGGGCAATGCATATTAAATGGCATCAATCTCTATCGTCTGAGGGATATACGAGGAGCTATGTGCATTAATTCAGATCATGTTCTGCCACTTGCAGTAAAACCATGCATTAAATAGCTAGGTCGCTGGTATTAAATTAGGTAACTAACTGCAGTGTTGCATTTTGAAGTGCAGCAGGAAGAAAAAGGGCCGAACGTGAATCTGCAATGGGTGTGAAGTAGTGTTGGAGCTATGAACGCATGGATCAGTGATCGTTCATGCGCATCTGCCATAACCAAAGCAGAAGATGGCTCCAGGGGACGTCTGTTATTCGCATGGGAATGTTTCGGATTCGGGTTGATTTATTTCCTCAGGCTGTTAAACAACCGTGGGTTGGTTCTCTGACCGCCGCTGCTGCCGGTCCCCGCTGCCGTTCCTACTGATGCCGATCCCGCCGCCGCCGTTCCTGCTGCCGCTCCTGCCGCTGCCTGTTCCTGCTGCCGCTCCTGCTGCCGTCTGTCCCTGCTGCCTGTTCCTGCTGCTCTACTACTACATGTGCCGCTGCCGTTCTGCAGGCTCCCAGGCTGCACCTGTCTCTGTGGCTCGGCTCTTCCAGACACGTATGTAACCTGGCTCATGGAGACAAGCAGCGCACACTGCGCGACACGTCTGTCTGTTCGTATGAATCGCTTCGTGGTGCTGCTGCTCCCGCTGATGCTGCTTCTGGTGCTTCATACTGCTACCGCTACTGCTGCTACTGCTGCCGCTGCTGCTTCATACTGCTACTACTGCCGTGCTGCTGCTGCTTCCTGTACTTCGTCATCTCTCTTCACTTCGCTTCTCTTACTGAAACACTAAACAGCTACAACATATTCTACTGCCGTGGCTTTGATACAGGGTTTTTGCCGTTATTATCTACGGATGCTGCAGCTGCTGCTGCCGCGGCTGATACAGGTCGTTGCCGTTATTATCTGAGGTTACTGCCGCTGCTGCTGCTGCTACTGCTACTGCTGCAACCCACTCTCTCAGAAGCTTATCCTGCTTCTAATGGAGGCAGCCCGGCAGAGTATGCCGCGCTGCACTGGACTCGCACCTGTGCTCCCAGGGTCGCTTCGGCGGTCATGCTTCATCTCTCTACTGAATCTTCTGATCCATCAGATGCAGCTGGCCAAGTAGCTGCGCTGAGCCGTCAATCGGACTCCTAATCAAAGGCATCCATACCTGTGTTCTTCACTCTTCTGATCGCAGGCTCCCAATCATGCTGCCCATCCTGCAGCGGCACTGAACTCCGGCTCATCTTTCAGGTACATGTCTGCCCTCCTCGCAGCATCTTCCTGCTCGCCTTCCATGGCTTCTCTGCATAAGCGTTTTACTACTGCTCACTCAACCTTCGTGCGGTCCGAGACACGGCTTTCCCGACCATCCTACTATCCTGATTATCTACTCTCCAACCCAAGATTCTAAGCGTAAGGGCGCCTGCAACATCAATGGCCCTCTCCGACATGTCTCTGCCCCTCCAGGTCTCCGCTTCTACACGGACGTGCCCCTTCCGTGGGTTTTGGGGGATTCTTCCAGGACCATTGGTTTGCCGGGCCGTGGCCGCTACTTTCCACCGGAGCATCTCCTCTGCCCTACACGAGATATTCCCAGTGGTCGTGGCCTGCGCGCTGTGGAATCACGCGTGGCGGAGAAAGAGGATCTCGGTCATGTGTGATAATCTCGACGTAGTGGAAGCTTACACAAAGGTCGCTCTCTTTCACCCAACATTATGTCCCCTGACCCTTTCAACCTTCATCTCAAACAAAGTAAGTGAACCAATAAGATTCTGGTGGCGGCACGCATTTCTCTCAAATACTCTCCGCTGCCGCAGCGTCTGACGGAACGTAATGCGAGTGCTCACGTTCCCAGCGCGCAAAGATAACCCTGCCGCAGCGTCCGGTTGATCGTGATGCGAGCGCTCACGTCCCGGCACTCAAAGATAACCGCATATAACGGTCACAGCACATAGTGATAGCGGTCATAGCGTCAGTGATAGCGGTCATAGCGTCAGTGATAGCGGTCATAGCGTCAGTGATAGCGGTCATAGCGTCAGTGATAGCGGTCATAGCGTCAGTGGTAGCGGTCATAGCGTTAGTGTTAGCGGTCACAGCATAGCAAAAAAATGGTTAGCGCAAAACGGTTCACAGCATAGAGATAGCGGTCACAGCATAGCGATAGCGGTCACAGCATAGCGATAGCGGTCACAGCATAGCGATAGCGGTCACAGCATAGCGATAGCGGTCACAGCATAGCGATAGCGGTCACAGCATAGCGATAGCGGTCACAGCATAGAGTAGCACGACGTCTGTCCCCTGCAAACCAGGCTGCAAAACTCCATCAACACACACAGCCTTTTTGGGGATTGTACGCGCTCCATCGCAGGAGCCTCTCCGATCTGAAGGCCGCACCGGGGCCTAGGGCGCCAAACCACCTCAATAAATACTCATAACCATTTCGTTTCTCGTCTCTCCAAATTGAAATGTAGCTCGCGAAAATTCAATTTGGTAGACGTCAGCCAAAAGCTACCCCCTCCAGGCCGGTTCGCTTCCCCAGCCTATAGCTCAGCAAACGCCCCCTTCCAATCATCCGTGCCGGACAGGCAGCCGCTTAAAAGCGGAGCAACTCCACCTCTCGGCCTTCTCGAAGCCTCGCAACCACCGCCTCCCCTCCTCCTCCTCTTCACCCTGCCTCCAATCTGCCTCCAATCTGCCTCCAATCTGCCTCCAATCTGCCTCCAATCTGCCTCCAATCTGCCTCCAATCTGCCTCCAATCTGCCTCCAATCTGCCTCCAATCTGCCTCCAATCTGCCAAAATGCCGCCACCAGTGCCTAGGTCCCGGGGGATTGTACGCGCTCCATCGCAGGAGCCTCTCCGATCTGAAGGCCGCACCGGGGCCTAGGGCGCCAAACCACCTCAATAAATACTCATAACCATTTCGTTTCTCGTCTCTCCAAATTGAATTAGAACATTGGTCACAAGTCCAAAGTGAGACAGATAAAGCCTGTTTTTGTTATAATGTTGATAAATCGCTGACAACTTGAAAACATCTAAAAAATATATATATTTTGGAAATCTTTGACATTGAAATTAACCATTAAAACAGTAACAAACAAAGAGTCTATGGTCACATTTTAAGTTGAATCTTGACCTTAATTTCAGAAATAAATCAACTTTTGAGCAAAAATAGTTTCACTTGAGTATGTTAGTTATTGCTGTAAGAGCATTTGGAATTTAATTTGGATCTCCTAAACCAGGTGCGAGTTTGAGTGAGGAGGAACATGTGGTAAACTGTGGGAGATGAGAGAAATCTGAATCAGGTGAGTTTCTCCAATTAACGCAATTTTGTTTGATTTGTGTTCATTAATTAAAAGATGGATGAAGCAGCAACACTGATTTTCAGAATGCCATATGTTGCGAGTAATTGCCGGCGTGGTGTCTGCCTCACAGTTGAGATTTTTTGCTGGAATATGCAACTACTCAAAAATAATCTCTTCCAAAAAAAGTAAAAACATAAAACTTGCAAAAACACAACAATACAAGAGTGTTAGTTTTATGTCATGCCTCTTTTTCTCTAATTATGTCACTATTTACACTTTGTAGTCTGAATTTAATTGACTTGTCCGAACAAAAGAAATTCAATAATAATCGGATTTATTTTCTCTTTCAGATCAATACAAGGGTAATTCATTTCAAGCATTTATGACCTTACATCAACAGATTCAACTGCTCATTCCTACATAAACCATTTTCTTTATCCTATGGCTTTTAACACTGTGTGAGTTGTGTGGTCTTCTGTGTTTTTATTAGAATTTTACATATGTGAGTATTTATGTCTTGTTATTTTTGCTTATTGTACTGCACTTTGGAAACTTAAGGTTACTTAACGTAACCCCGGTTCTTTGATAACAGATTGAGGTGTTTCACTATGGGAATCGCCTTGGGCGTGACCATCCATGGAAGCTCCAATGGCACCACGTCTGTCTTTTGACAGACAGGTTGACAGTACCTAGCACCGCCCACCTGCCCTGGTACAGTCAACCTCCTCCTTTTGGAATCATTCAAAAGCGCTTTCTGACCGCTTTGCAAGGAGGGTAATGAAGGTGAAACACCTCACTCTGTTATCAAAGAACCGGGGTTACGTTAAGTAACCTTAAGTTCTTTTTCTAACTTCGTTCGGTGTTTCACTATGGGAGATATGGACAACTCCCGTATTGCAAGGACTGCTCCTGAAGCAAAAGGACCACCGAGGCGCCAGACGGTGACCTCAAACAGTACCAGAAGCACTTGGTTCCAAGACTACCTGAGCCAAAGAGGAGCCAGAGACATCCAGTTGATAAAAACAAACAAAGGTATGCGGCGATGACCAGCTGGCCGCCGCACATATATCCTGGACAGACACACCTCGGAACAGGGCCCAAGAAGTGGCAACACCCCTGGTGGAGTGTGCCCTCAACCCCTGCGGTGGAACTACACCCCTGCAGGTATAGGCCAGAGAAATTGCCTCCACAATCCAGTGAGAGATCCTCTGACTGGACACCAGCTTTCCCAAATGGGGAGAAGCCCAGGACACAAACAACTGGTCGGCTTTCCTTAAACCAGCTGTCCTGTCAACATATACCCGCAGCGCGCGCACTGGGCACAAAAAGTGCAGTAGCCGCTCCTCCTCAGAGGAGAAAGGCGGAGGATGGAAGGCATTAAGCTCCAGTGTAGGGCAGCTATATGCAGAATCCACCTTTGGTACAAAAGCCGGGTTAGGGCGCAAGCGCACCTTAGATAACCCCGGCGCAAACTGCAGACACGAGGGGCTGACAGAAAAAGCCTGTAGTTCACTCACGCGCTTTGCAGACGTCAGAGCAAGAAGCAGAACTGTCTTATAAGCAACATACTTCAAGGCCACAGCCCCTAAGGGCTCAAAAGGGTGATGACAAAGGGCATCAAGCACGACCGACAAATCCCACAAGGGAACCAGGGACTTAACCACTGGAAGTTTACGTTGTGCACCCCTCATGAAGCGACAAACTAGAGGGTGCTGTCCCACAGTTTTGTCACCGATACCCACGTGGCACGCCGATATGGCAGCCAAATAGACCTTTATAGTAGAAAAAGCCTTACGCTCTTCTAACAAATGTGGTAAAAAACATAAGACGTCAGACACGGAGCATTGAAACGGGATGATCTGTCTAGCCCCACACCATTCCTCAAAAACCTGCCACTTGCAGCTATACAAAGAGCGAGTGGAGGAGGCCCTAGCACACTGTATAGTATCTATAACAGGCGCCGGAAGACCCGTGGCGTTCAAGTTCCACCTTTCACGGGCCAGGCCCAGAGAGCCACCCGGTCTGGGTGAGGATGAAAAATCTCCCCGCCCGCCTGGCACAACAGGTCCCTCCGCAGAGGAAGAGGCCATGGGTTGTCCCATAAAAGCTGCACTATCTCCGCCATCCATGGCTTGGACAACCAACGGGGAGCAATCAAAATGAGCGACAGCCTCTGTTCTCTCACCCGCGCTAGGGTGGGTGAGATCAGACTGATGGGAGGAAACGCATATAGTAGAACGGTCGGCCACGGGTGGGCCAGAGCGTCCACGCCCAGAGACGCGTTTGCGTCTCCCAGAGAGAAGAACAGTGGGCACTTTGCGTTTTCCCGCGAGGCGAAGAGATCTACGGCAGCCCGACCGTATCTCCGCCACAACTGCTCCACCACCTGAGGGTGGAGAACCCACTCTCCATACAGGGGGTTTCCCCTCGATAGCAGGTCGGCCCCCTTGTTGAGGACGCCTGGAACATAAGACGCTCGGAGAGATAGGAACCTTGTGTCGCTCCACAAAATCACCCTCTGTGCCAGCCTGTGCAGCTGAAGAGAGCGGGTACCCTGGCGATTTATGTACAAGACAACTGTTGCATTGTCTGTTCTCACCAGAACGTGATGGTCCTGAAGGAAAGGCAGAAAATGCTTCAGAGCTAGATATGGGTCCCAGGTCCCATTCACCGTCCGACCCGACAGAGTGGCCCCCCACCCTGACAGGGAAGCGTCGGTTGTCAGGGTAACCCTTGACGACACGGCGCCCAGCGGGACTCCGGCTGAAAGAGCATGATGAGCCTCCCGCCACGGACGTAGTGCAATAACACACTGGGAATCCACCTTCACTCTGCGGTGAAGGTGACGTTTGGGACACAAGCGCAACGCTGTAATCCAACGTTGAAAGGGTCTCATCATTAAAAGCCCTAGGCGCACGACAGATATTACTGACGCCATGAGACCAGCGAGGCGCAGGCACATTCTGAACGTGACTGTCGCACCCGGGTTGAAAAACGCCAAGCAGCGAGTGAGAGACAGCCGTCTCTCGTCTGTCAGTGTGGCTCGATGTGAAACAGAGTTTATGCATAAACCCAGGTATTGAGTCTGCTGTCTGGGTTCCAACCGGCTCTTTGCGTGGTTTATTCTGAAACCCAGGCTGGTCAAGTGACTGAGCACTGTGGCAGTCTCTCTCACTGCGGCGCCCTGTGAACTGGCGCATATCAGATAATCGTCTATATAAGAGAATATCCGTATTCCCCTGGCCCGGAGAGGAGCCAGAGCTGCCTCCACACAAGTGGTGAACACCCGTGGGGCTAGGGAGAGACCGAAGGGAATGACCTGGTACTCGTACGCTGTTCCCCCGTGAGCAAAACGGAGAAATTTCCTATTCGCTGGATGCACCTCGATGTGGAAATATGCATCCGCAAGATCGATTGTGGTGAACCAATCCCCTTTGCGTATTGAACGACACAGAGCTTTGTGCGTCAACATTTTGAATCTGAATCTCCGTAGATGTGTGTTCAAAACACGGAGGTCTAGAATGGGACGCAGTGACAGAGAGCCCTTCTTTGGAACCAGAAAGTAGCGGGAGTAGAAGCCCAGCTGAGACTCGCTCTCTGGTACAATGCGGATAGCGTGCCTGCTTAACAGGGATGTAGTTTCGTCCTGTAAGACACGGGCTGTGTCCCCTGAAGCCACTGAAACAAGTACTCCGTTGAAGGAGGGTGGTTTTATAGCAAACTGCAGTCTGTAACCTCGAGAAACAGTGGATTGAACCCAAGGATTGACTGCGCATGCGCGCCACTGCTCCGCTCTGACAGAGAGTGGGGCTTGCACCAGGGGAATCCCTGGTGACGTCTCTCCCCTGAGAGGAGCAGAGCCTTCTGCCTGAGAAGGAGCGTGAGCTCCCTCTGGAGGCGAACGAAGGGAATGATCCAAACTTAATTGAATTTTTTTGTTTGATTGATAACTCACCCTTAGCCCTTGGCCTGGATGCGAGTTTAACAACTTTATTTTTTTTTGAAAAAGTGTTTTGTGAACATGAGACCCAAGACTCATTCCCTGTAACGTGCGAGGGGAGAGAAAGCCAGAGAGGTCGCCTGGAGAACTGTGCGGGGCCTCTGAACTGGTACCAGGGTCCATTCTCCTCCTTTTCAGAGGGGGAACAGGTGAAGAAGCTTGATTGCTAGGAATTGCGCTTCTTTTTGCTCTCCCCGGGCTGAGAAGAGCGTTTTTTTGCTGCAGCCGCAGCATAGGAGTGTTTTCCCCATGGTCTGGAGTTGCCTGGCCGTTGCTGCTGGCCAGAATGCTGGTTGGAATGCTGGCCAGGGTGCTGGGTTGCCCCCCTCTGCGGCCCAGGGCCCGCCCTGGGAACCCTGGGGCCTGTCTGTCCAGAGGGGCCCGCTCTCTGGGGCTGCGCTGGACGAGGAGGTCGTTTCCTTGGCAGACAAAGATTAAAGGCCGCACCCTCCTCTTTACGGAGGGTACTGGTCTCCTTCATCTTCTCCAGGGCCGGACCAAATAGACCTTTGGTAGGGTCATAAGCAGTGTCCATAACTTCAGCCTTCTGAGCGTCTGTCAGACCTGAGTGGTTGAGCCATAGACCCCTCTCACCCGCTACGGCCAGTCCCATGACATGGCCGCAGCCCTGGACAGCTCCACGAGTAGAGCGTAGGATGAGGTCATTTACCACGCAGATTTCCTCCCAGAGGACCGGGTTAGGAGACCCAGAGTCCAGCTGTTGTCCCATTTCCTCAAGTAGTAACAGTAAAGTCACAGTATTCAGTACGCATGCAGATTGAGAAGCATATCTGTACATGCGTTGCAGAATGGAGGATGTAACTCTCCACTGAAGGCTCCACCGCTGGGGGTTCGGCCAACCCCAGCTCCTTCATCCCATGGATCTCCAGCTTTGAATAGCCCTGTACAGGAAGCTTGCTCCTAAGTGGGTTATTCCAAAACCTTCCCACCTCTCTCATGCACGCGCTGAAAGCAGGGAGAAGTTGCTTCGGAGGTGGATGCGCTGGCGGGAGCCGTTTACCGTCATATAAATCCCTTTCTCCATCCTCCGCATCTACAGCGGCTGGCCAGGTTATGTTAAGCTTGGCGGCAGCGCGCTTGCACACATCATATAGGCTGCTATCGACGGGAGTCGCAGCCTCAGATGCGCTGGAGGGTCGGGACTGGGCCGCTGGGAATGTAGAGTCCTCCTCCACATCATCCATATCCACAGCCTCGAGGAAGTCAGAAGCGGCATCATTGCCGTCTGCGCCCTCGTCGCCTGGGTCCACTTCGAGCAGGTCCTCGAATAATGGCGGCATATCAGCGTCATCGTCATTCAGCATATCTGACCATAGTTCAGTCTTACGGGGCTGTTGAGTGACAGCTGTGGGTTTATCGGTGGTCCCCGCCAGCAACGGGTCCTGGGGATGAGCCACCGCAACTCTGAGCCTTCTCTCCAATATTTTCTCAGGCATAGATGAGCAATACCCGCAGGACTCGCGGTCAGCGAGCGCTGCCTGAGCGTGTTTAGCGCCCATGCAGGTTATGCACACTGGGTGAGGGTCCCTGCCTGAGATGGCAGACCCGCATGACGCAGGGCATGAGCGGGATGCAGCCTCCTTCGGCTTCGGATCCGACCCTTTGGCGGGGGTGGTAGCCGTAGACATGCCTGACAGAGAGCAGAGATGGAGTGAGCACGATTGTATGAACCAGACAATTCGGGTTTTAAGTCGAAAAATCAGGTCCAGGCAAATTCTGTTCGCCACAACACGTTAACAGAACCGCGCACTACAATCTGTTGGCCAGTAAATTAATACTAACCAACCGAACAGAAGGACTCCGCTTTACGCGAGAGCCCTGGGTTAACAAGTGAATGCTAACCGCAAGGTGATAGGACAGACCGCAACTTAATGTGATCTGTCCCCGTAAACACAAGAGCAGTTTGCCTTGACGCGGTTACTGCTCCGGTAACAAAATAATAATAGCTTAGCGGTAAGACTGTAAGGACTTACCCAGCGTCGATGAACCAAAGCACCAGCAACTGCGCTCGCCAACGAAATCCTTTACGGCTCGTCTGTGAACTGTTAAGCAGAAGCTAGCCTAAGGTCCGAGAACGCTGAAGGAGCTAAAAGATATGGTTTCCACGCGGGAAGAAAGCGAGAATGATTCCAAAAGGAGGATGTTGACTGTACCAGGGTAGTTGGGCGGTGCTAGGTACTGTCAACCTGTCTGTCAAAAGACAGACGTGGTGCCATTGGAGCTTCCATGGATGGTCACGCCCAAGGCGATTCCCATAGTGAAACACCGAACGAAGTTAGAAAAAGAACTGCTCCTATATGATATGAGCTATATTAATAAAGTGGATTGGATTGGATTGAAACATATTTGAATTTCAATTAAACGTGTAATGCGCATGCACCCTAAAGAATAAATATTACGGATCATTTTTGGCTATTAAAATCACAATTAGATTATTGACTGTACCATTTCATGCTTTAGTGTGTGAGATAATACATTCAGTAGAAAATATATAGTGAAGCAAGTATCAAAGGTGAAAATGCTATCGGCATGCCTTTTCTCTACTCTACCACCAGAGGTGTTGAATATGTTTGATATTTTATCCAAGTTTGAAAATTACCGGCTGCAACCACAGTACTCACATCCTGTGTCTTTATGTGTATGTATTTTTGGCCATGTCTTTTGGTATCTGGACCCTGTGTCTGTAAAAAAGTTTGATAATTTATTTTTTTATGATTTCTGTATGTATCCTGTAACTGTTCAGTCTCATTGAATGACCATTTCTTTATATATTTGGTTTATGCCTCATATATCAAGCAACAAGTAGATAACATTGATTTTGCATAATATATCTCATTTGGGAACAACTCATTCTTACAGCATTATCATCATGAATCTTCCCCTCTCTCTCTCATTCTCTCTCTTTCCCGTAGCAGTATAAATCCACATTTGTGACAGATACAGGACACTATGAATCCCCCTTGTCTCTGAACACACCTGCATCTCCCTAAACCACTAAACAAAGCCTTGATAACACACAGAAGAGAATACAGCTGGAGTGTAATGAGGTGTGAAACTTTACGCCACAGTTGGACCCTGGACTTTCTCCCATTTAAAGCATGAGCAGCCACGCATGAATGTAAACAGCTATTTATGAACCCGTAATCAAATGTGACTTTGTCGGTTTGAAATAATGACTTTTCACATTGTGTGTTCTACTCATTTGTTCTGGAACTAAAATGTTGAGTCCTTCTGCTCGCTGTTGCAATTGTGTTATGGCAAAGTAAATATGGCGCCGTGAAAATAAGCATGCATGTTTAAAGCTGGTTTAAGGGTGTACAAAGTCAGACTAGAGTAATATAACGTTATTAATTATTGCGTTGGTTTTATATTATGCTTTTTTGGACACTCAAAGATGCTTATTATTTTTTCACTCAATGCACAGTGGTGATAAGCCACTACTTTAACCACAGTTGCCCTGGGGCACACTGGCAGAAGCGTGGCAACCAGTATGTGCAATCGGCCCCTCCGACCACCACCAACCATCCACACCAGACTCATTGTAGGCAAAGTGTATGGCCTGAGAACACAAGCACAGTTTGGTACTCTACAGCCGTAGCCACCCCACTGTTAGGACATGGTATTCCCTGGTGTCTCCCATCACAGTACTAGCCACACCCTGAACTGCTGAGATTCATAGGTCTCGTCAGCTGTTTTACACAGTTTTTGCTGCTGTCTTGCGACCACTAGAGGCAGGACAGCGCCATTTGCAGTTTGACTTTCCTGGTTCATAGTCCTGGAAGCTTGTTACCGTAATTCTATTGCTTCTTTGATCCAGTGTCGTTGTTGGGTCTTAAAAAATAAGAATCAACTTTGCTGCAGCCGCCCCCACTCTCTGGAACTCACTTCCACAACCAACAGACTCACTACAGAACTTTAAATCACTTCTCATTACCCACCTGTTTCAGCTTGCCCTTCCTTAATTTTGAACTTCTAATTTTATGTATTTTGTAAAAAGTCTTAGAGTGTCCAAAAAAGCGCAATATAAGTGTCAAGCATTATTATTATTATTATTATTAACTTATAGAAGGCTAATACCAATTTGTTTCGTGAGTACTACTTTCATTTCAAGTCAAACTGGTCTTTTGCTGGAGAACACTGTTGGATATTTTACTTCGAACCGCCCTGAAGCAGAGGTAGATTTCCCTAAAAAATGGCAGATCTCTTTCAAAAGTCGAGGCGAGGGCAATGAGGAGAGGAGTGGGTGGATCATTGCAAGAGTTCAGCCCACACCGAGAGTTACCCCAGGACAAACTGCTTTCTGCAAGGACCTCATTGAGTTCTATTAGAATTACATCTGAGCCAGAACCAAAAGTCGCACTGACAAGTGGAATATTTTTGCAGTTAAAAGCAGGTCTGGGTTCAACCATTACTTTGGAGGAGGTGAAGTGGACTCAAACTGAGGCCAGTCACATATTTCTGGGTGGTTAAAAAGAGCTTTTTGAGAGTGCGATAAAAGAGATGAGCTTTTTAAATACACTCACAGGTTCAACATTGAATTCAAATAACTGCATATATCATTACATTTCCATAATCATACTTTGACGTTATATAAAACCTAATTTTACACTTTGAAAATTTTGAAATATGGCACATATCTTTGTTAATGTGAATTTTTAATACACAATTTAATCCAGCTGTGAATTATCGTCAAACCTGTTAGAATAATAATTATGTCACTATGGTATTTTGAGATAAGATCATTTTCTTTGTTCGGGACTACTGTAATTGTACGATTTACAAAAAAATAAAAAATTCATGCGAGTTGCAAGAAGGTTCTTCACAGCAAGATGTTTCTGGGTTTGAATCCCTTTCTGAGTGGAGTTTGCATGTTCTCCCCATGTCTACGTAGGTTTCATCCGGGGGCCCCGGTTTCCCTTACCACTAAATATATTACCACAATAGTTCAGGGTGGATGAGTGTGTGTTTGTGTGTGCGGATGTGGGACAACGGATGTAATTTTGTCTGTGGCTACAATAGGGATGTAAATCGGTGACCGGTTAACCGGTGGTTGACCGTCACAGCGTTAACCGGTCAAAGCTGTCGGTTAAAAATAAGAAAAAGCGGAGAGGGGCGGTCTCTTAATAAGGATATTTTAAGCCCTATTTGTACGATGTGACGAGCGGGTCGTATCTAGCTGTGTGCGCCAATGCATTAGTAGACTACGGGCGACTTTCATGGCGCACGCTCCACATATGCACACACGCGCACACGCACGCGCGCGCACACACACACACACACACTTTCCCCCTCTCCATACGTAACATCCACACGCATCATCTCTCCCCTCTGTTACCGCCAAAGTTCCACACTAGTGCAGGTCAGAACTACATTGGAGCTTATATTTACACACACACACATATACATGTATTGTACACACACACAGACATATACACACATACATACATGTATTGTACACACACACATACCGGTCTGTCTCGCAGCCCAAAGAATCCTCGCGGCCCCAGTCAAACACATGAAACCTGTTTGTGCTGCTGGTCCTTGTCATTAGATCAGATCCACACACATCACTTTTAAACTTTAGCGGAGACCTGCGAGACGCGGCGTGTAACTCGCTGCTCTGACCATGTGAACAAGCCGTCAAAACTCTGGCGCCTAAAGGGTTAACCCGCAGCACAGAATGGGAAGATTACAACAGCAGTTCTCTGTGCGCAAAGGTGCCGGAGCTGTTGCGGGTTTGGGCGCCGCTGTCTCGGCTCTGATCCAGTATAACGCAGAGCTGCACTTATGGAAAGTACGCGGCTCGAAATGGCTGTTATTTCAAAGAACGTGGACTATTTTAAACTACGCGGTTAACCGGTTTCAACCGGTTAATGAGGCTCGGTGGTCGGTCATGAAAATGCATAGTTTTTTACATCCCTAGGCTACAATCCGGAGAGATGTGTTCATTAACATGTACTGTCCCAACCAAACAAACAATACAATAAAAACATTTAAAAAAGAAAAAAATAAAGTGCATTAAGTTGAGAAATTGAGAATCAGTCTTGGCTAATATTATGAAGTGAATTGTCTCATGAAATACACTTAATATCAATTTAACCCAATAATTACAGCAAAAAACTAACGCTAAAAAGTATCACTCTACATAAAAACTTAAATTCTATGCAAAATTGTACTTTCTTCCAATTTGAAGGCTGAACTCTCAATACACATTTTTTGTTAATTTTCAGATGAACGCTTGCGCCGCACACCTGCTACAAAACTCAATACATTGGTCAGACTCTCCTCAAGGGGGGTGCGGTCCACTGCTCCCCTGGAATCCATATCCTTAGCCTTTTCTTCAACTCACACCTTTTTCCACTATTCATTTTCTTTATTTATAGAAGAAGAACCACATTTAGCACGACAACTACATGCTGCCAATCAATATGTACCTGTTTGCAGATTCTGACTTCCAGCTCAAGGCTCCTCTGTCTTCATATGTGAAAGTAATACATCTATTTTTCACTCACACTGGCTGTTATTCAGGGGGAAAATAGAACAAAAGATTTCTGATTTGACTTGACATGCGCCTTGTTTCGCTGCGCTGTGTTTGTAAATCCTAAAATTAATTCAAAAGGTAAAAGTTTCCATATTTGAAATGATGTGCGATTTTCTATTTTATACACAGTGCAACAGAACGTTTGGGATTTGTGGCTTTCAGGGGAAGTAGATGTAAAATGTAAAAGGTTCAGGCTGAAATGTGGAATGAATGGAAGAGAATTTTCTTTTGCAGGTCAATCTCTAAGATAAAGGAACTACTCACAATGTTGACCCTGGACCGGTGGAATATTCTTCATACTGGTAAACGCTGAGTTTTCTCTCTGGTCTCTCTCTCTGGTCTCTCTCTCTGGTCTCTCTCTCTGGTCTCTCTCTCTGGTCTCTCTCTCTGGTCTCTCTCTTTGGTCTCTCTCTCTGGTCTCTCTCTCTGGTCTCTCTCTCTGGTCTCTCTCTTTGGTCTCTCTCTCTGGTCTCTCTCTCTGGTCTCTCTCTCTGGTCTCTCTCTTTGGTCTCTCTCTCTGGTCTCTCTCTCTGGTCTCTCTCTTTGGTCTCTCTCTCTGGTCTCTCTCTCTGGTCTCTCTCTTTGGTCTCTCTCTCTGGTCTCTCTCTCTGGAAGTTTCTTACCTGATGTTTTGTATTTGAACACTATTGTTCAGGACTACTGACAGGCTGTCTGTTTTGGTTGGATTTGTGAGCTGTATTGCCTTGGTTACAGCCAACAGTAGCCATCTTGAGATCTTGGAGTAAAGTTCATTACCTCGAGCAAAGACGCTACAATATATCATAAAATGTCCCATCCTATGTTTTCTTTATTGCTCATATTCTGCATATGTGGTCATCTTTATGTATTGTTCTGTTCTACATTGTTGAACGTATTATGAGGGATCCAGAGATTCTCAGCTCTTATCCATGTTATACAGTGGTACTTGATGTGAACTGTTTGAGAACCCTTGTAAGTTGTGTATTTCTAGGTATTTAAAAAATATAGCTTTTTTGAGCCTTGGACCACAGAAGTGTGATTCAATGATGCAAAAGGACTCGGGTGAGTTTTGGGAAGGTTGAAATTTATGTCCTTGGGTCTTCATATTTATGTGTGCTACATGTCAAATGGTTGCTATTTATCTATGAATATAAATCACCCCCAGGATGTAGCCCAGACAATGTGCAAAGTTTGAATATCACTGATTTAAAAGACAAGAGTTCCAAGCTAGTATCCTGAACTTCTGGCACAAACATGTAACTTTGCCACTTCTGTCTAAAAGCTCCAGCTTCAGTCCTGTAATGGTATGATGTCATTGTACTACCATGACAAATCACACTCAGAGCAGTTTTTGGCCTTTTATTTCACAATTTCCCATGAATTTATCATTTGAAATTAAGTTCAATGAAATCGCATTCTGTGATTGCAGTCAGTAATTTTCAAATATGTACAACAACAAAAAATGCTACTTCTCCTGATGGCGGTAGCAAAGGGAGTTACAGGTGAATCGCATTGTTAAATCTGGTTTAGTCTTTATTCAGAAGGGACAGAGCACACATACTGAAGGATTTTTGTTTGTTTTTATCTTTAATCTTTTTATTGCTCTATGACTATTTATGATTTTAATCCCATGTGTAATGTTAATGTTTTACGGTTTTTAACTTGTGTGTTTTTATTTTTTATGTTTTGAATATATCTAGTGCTTTTAATGTCTTTTTAAATGTATATTTATATTCTAATGTTTTATGATTTATGCAACGTAATATGGGTTGTGAGGCGCTTTGCGTTGCCTTGTGTAGGAAAAGTGCTCTACAAATAAACGTTGATTGATTGATTGATATGTTTTGCACCAGATTATACAATAGCTACACATCTCATTTCCACCTGCAGTTTACACTCGATACTTGTTTCAATTTATAAAGTATATTCTCCTTAAGATATTATTTCACATTCTAAAATCTAAAATGTATCATCAGTTTTAACAGCCAACAATGATTGCCTGATAAGTCATCTTTAAAGCCTTCTTCGGGTTTCAAGAGATGTAAATGTAATCGCAGACTTCTAGACAACAGATCTACAAGGGGTTGGTAGATTGGATACTTTTCTGAAATATGCATTAGATCATACATGTGTACTCTCCACAGAACTCATTCCAAATAGTAATACTTCTATCTCAGACCTCATCAGCCTCTATAAAAACAGTATTTTATGTCTGCTCCACTCTGTACCTGCTCTGAACTCTTGTGTAACGGAATCTCTCTCACTTCACTTTGAGGCATTGCACCAGCTCCCTGTTGTTGCTTATCTGGACTTACACTCGTTTCTTTTGAGGCGTTTGAAGCGGTAAGAACCTGCCAAGCCCCCGTCTAAACCCCGGACCAAACCGAGAGGAGCTGCTCACTGACCTTCTGATCGTGGCTATAGGCCAAGATCCAGTCCTCCTGCTCCGGGTGGAAGAGCAGGCTCAGGATGTAAAAGTTCAGCCGATATTTCTGGTACGTGGCGCCTTCGTCCGAGCTGATCAACAAACTGCTTTCCACCTCAGGGTCGGTCAGCAGCATGATCTGAAAAAGTCAAAAAGGTTTCGATAAGACGTCACAGTTATGTAGACATTTATGAAACAAAGTTGCACAACAGGTCAGAATGCCGATGAAGCCTTGATTTGTGTTGAAAAATCAACTATTTTGCAAGAAAAAAAGAGAATAAGGCAAGGTTTTTCTGACTAAGTAATTCCAACAAAAATGCAAGAGGAGTGAGTGCATACAGGGATAACAAAAAAAGTAGGATGTAAAGTTTCTGTTCAAGGATCCGTGGGAAAATGGAAAACCATAAGGCAAAGGTCTGAGGCACTAAATATAAAAATCCTTTATTGTTGAAGGCGCATTGAGACCAAATTCCATTATTGCGACCAATAACAATTGAGAAGCAACTGATAAATGTATGGTCACATGCAGCGTTTGAGCAGCAGCATAATCTCATAATCCTCACAGTAATGAAAAACTGTATGAAACAAGTTTGCTCGGCAGGTCAGAATGTCGATGAAACCTTGATTTGTTTACAAAAATCAGCTATTTTGCAAGAAATAAAAAAGTAAGGTAAGGGTATTCTGACTTCCAACAAAAATACAAGAGGAGTGAGTGCATATGGGGATCTAAACATTTCGGACAAATGTAAAAGGTGATCTTCAAGGATCCGTGGGAAAATGGAAAACAAAGAGAGAAAGTAAAGAAGAATAGGTCCGAGGAACTCTTTGACTTTGAGACCAAATTCCATCATTGCGAACCAATAATTCCACCTGTTTGTCTAAAGCTGTTGACACACAACTGAAACAATGGTCACATGCAGCATTAGAGCAGCTTTTTCAAACAGAAAATAAAAATCTTCCGCGGTCAATCAGCACTTGTTTCAAAGCTCTGTGACGCTTGCTTTGATTTCCGTGACACATTGCACCATAAATGTTGAAGGACGGAAAACATATAGTCATAAAGTTTATGTTTTTTTCCAGATGAAGTCCTTTCCAAGTATACATTGTGTCCTCCTAAGTAACACCAACTGTATGCAAGAATGCATACAGGGACACCATACACCTTGTAGACCCCCCTCATCGCCAACCCACTAAAACTAAATCCCTCAAAAACCCTATATCTACTCCTACATGTATGAAACATCTATTAAGAGGTCAACTAAAACTCATACAAGCAGAGAAGGTGCCTCAAAAACATGGCAGAAATAATCAAATTCATCATTCTGTGAAGTTGCCGCAATCAATGCATTTATTATCACTCCTTACTTCTGATTCCCTTTACTATAAGAGCAAAGACCAAACAAACAGTTGGAGATCGTGCCTATGAGTGCACCATTTCTATAGTAATTCTGAACTGGAACGGAGGACCAACATATTCAATAAAATGAATAAATGGAAGAGTCAGTTTTATAATTGGATTGGAGAGATATCTGTGTATCGCCGGTAGTAGTTTGGGAACCATCAACAAATATGCTTGAAAACAGAGCGTATCTAAACACACTTATACACTTGTGTTTGTAAAGTGATGCCTAAGCAGTTTTTATAGCTGCAAAACATATCCACCAACAGGTACGAGTAAAGTCACCTGAGCCCTAATAGCTAAGGAAGTCTCTGCGTTTTCGCTTGGACCGCTGCCACCATGACCCAGCAATGATTAAAGGGGATGCAAATGGATGGACTGATAAATAATGATCCATACTGGGGTCTCCAACCTTTAGCCACCATCTCCCAGGTATCTCCCCAAAGGCATTTACTTTTTAAAGGCTTAATTTTCAGACAAGCGCTGACCTGGAACCTCCGAGGCAAAAGAAACAGAGGACGGTCCAGGAACACCAAGAGGATGGGATATACATGGAGACAGCTGGAGCAGAGAGCCCAAGATTGAGACACTTTTGGAGATCTCTTGTTGGCAGCCTATGCCCATGGAAGGGCAGTAGGCGCAAGTAAGTATGGAGGATGGCTTATCTTCCTTACTTATCTAGAGTAATGTGTTATTTCGTTCTCTAGGTGGGGATAGGTGGTATGTAGGTGAAACTCTTGTAATGTCCACTTTAATCAGAAATAGGCCGAAATTATAACACATGTGGAGTTTGATTATTATCTGCTAGTTTTCCGGTTAAATAAAGTTGAAATCAATAATAACAAAAACACACAACCACAATTATCTTTTGATCCTTATCCTTATCGATTAGAATGTGGCCATAACATATCATCTGTTGCCAGTTAGAGAATGTGTGTCCAATTTACTGTTTGTCTCAGTTCATTCTGGCTGGTGCTCACTGAAGCCTCAAAAGAACTAATTTCCCGCGGGAATTGTCTTGTCTTAGACATCCAACACGTTGCCAACTCTTTAAGACAATCTGGAGAAAAAGAGAGAAATCACAGGGGATTTTTTGCTGGTAATGTGAATTTCCACCTAATTGAAAGCATAATTTTGACACAGTGGACTGAATCTGGGGTGAAGACTGAGGGAGGACTCATGAAACAGTAAGATAAATGAATGAACAAGTATGAAATTGTATGGCATAAAAAAACTGTCAATATTTTAATAAGACTGACAAGTTGCTGTGTGCTTGTTCCCAAAATAAAATAGAGTAAAGACTAGACAAAAAGTGACAAAAATGAGTGCCTTAATAAACATAGTGCCTTAATAAAAAAATAAACTTGCCTTGCCTTGCCTTTTAAAGCATGGTTCTAAAATCTTACTCTCATTGTCAGAAGGAGCTTGTGCTTTCCTTCAGTTTGTTTCCATATATCTCAAAAGAAATCAGCCAGAGCATTGTGAAAAACTTGGCACTGGGCACATGTCTTGAGGCACTGGTAAAGTATAGTTCCAACTCAGAAAACCATAATGGACTGCAAACTGCAACAACGTAACTGGTTTTAACTTTTTAAGATCTAAAAACTCTTGACTTTAACAGACGACTTGATTACAACGCCACTTCACTTCAGCCACTTTCATCTGGTGCATGTTGTGGGTGGCAGGGAAAACCAGAGCACCTGGAGGAAATCCACCCCTCAAACATGAGTAATGGATTGAGGTGAAACTTTGATTGTTAAAGCTGAGGTATTTATTTTTTTAATCTTGAAAACTATCTCTGTTTTATAATCAATGTATTGTAAATGGTTTCTGGCTCTAAAGCTCTTTAGTCCTATTCCTGTAGTTTTAGCATGTAATGTTGGCTTCTGTCACATTGTTATGACTCGAGCCAATCAGCTCTCAGCCCAAAGCGACAAATATTGTCTCAAAGAGTATTAGGCAATATTTGTTTTTTGTAATCATGTTTTTGTAAACTTGTTTACAAAGATGTTGTGGTTTGATTTATTCCCATAATGTTATATGTTACCAAGTTAACAACTTTATTTTTTTTCTTTTGGAACTAAAAACACTTTAGATTCTTGCATTAATTGGGTACAAATATTATGAGGTTAAAATAGTTCATACAAGACTACTTACATACAGTATTTTCTTGATAAGAAATTAAATGCTTCCAATAATCTATATTTACTATTACTACACCATTATATGTTCAGGCTGTTTTTAACTTTGTATTTTAACTGTTTTTAAATGTACTGTGTCTAGAAAGGCACCAAAGACATTAAATTGTTAATAATAATATTATCATTATTTTTATTATCATCATCATTTTTATCAATATTATTATTAATTTTCACTGAGCTGAAAACAAAACTACAGATTTTTTTTTTTTTTGCTTTAACACCGCCAAACTTCAAACCGGCCAGTCAGTCTCTCTCTCTCTTCCCCTCTCTCTGTGACCCTTCGTGGCGTGTCCATTAAGCCGTCAGTCTGAGTGTGAATGAGAGAATACACACTGCTTCACACTCTATATCAGTCCCAGCATGCACCTGGCTCGCCCGCTCCCTCCAGGCCACCCCTGTCATTTGTCAGTCCCTGAGTCGGGGAACACGGCACAGTGGGCAAAACCCTACACACACAAAAAAAACCCCGTTCATCAATCACACACCGTCGCCGAAGCCAACAGACGTGAGGACCATGCAGAGAAGAGCCACATGCACGACCAAAACTACCCTCACCCCAATTATGGTCTGTTTAACTCAAAGGTGGCTGCACAGCGAGGACTGGGCTTACAATTTGCTGAGGCATGTAGTGGACGAAGTTTATAATTCATTGTGCGATTATACAGCATGGCCACATTTAAATTTGTGGTGTGAAAATGTACATATTAATACGTTTGCCATAACAGCAAACTTTATGTGAATTTTATGTCAAACTTTTGGGCTGGACTTGAACCTGTTTAGCATACGGACAATGATACCAGGGAAAAAATAAGTTGTCAGTGAGGAAAATGACAAAGTCTGGGATCGTGTTGCACAGACAGAAGGCATGTTTTATTGTCGATGGTCGAGACGAGACACGAACAAAGGCTTTAGAGAATGTAAGTGATATTATAGGTTAGACAGTCCAATCAGCAGTTGCCACGGTGACAGTTACTTCAACCGTTAGATATGAGGTGGAAAGACACCAGCTCCAGCAAGTGTTATAATGATGAATTCAGCTTTAACCGCAGTTGCTTCAAAGTGTTTTAAAATATCCAAATGAGTTAGCCCCGTAGCACCCACGGTTATACTAAATATGCAGCATAAAGTTCAACGGTTATTGCAAAAGACGTGTGACTTTTTGGTTTAATGCATCAACCAGTGTATGTGCCCAAGAACCCAAAGAAGAAAATATAATTAGTTATTGAATTACAAAAAATAGCACTGATAATCTTTTTCATGTCTGGGTTCTACAGGGTTAAAGTTGTTACTTAAAGTTGGGGTACATGACTTTCAAAGCATAAACACATTGACTATGTAAAACAATTTGTCTTGCTCTCAAAACATTTCTATTTAGTTTTCTCATACTGTACATGTAATTATCGGCCTCGGTCAGGTTTTTCAGACAAGGAAAAAATGAAAAAGAGCGCACCCAACTAAGCCAATCAGCTCTTACCCCAAAGTGTCAAACAGTGACTCAAAGGGCTCTTTCTTAAAAGTACACACAATATGAAATGTGTTTTTTCATAGTAAAGAAACAGCCTCTTGTGGTCGGATTTGATTGCAAGGTTGACTATATCTGTTGGGAGAAAAAAAAAATATATTTTTTTTTGATGAAGAAAAAGCAAGAAGTTGAGAGATGTTTTCTGCTTTTCATTGATTTCAGTCTGGATCTTAAAAACTAGAGATGGAACAGTTTGAAAGCAATAGAGACTAGCTACATGGTTTAATAAGAATATATAAATAATTTAAAAAATACAAGCATTGGTTTCATATAATACTTTTTTGAACACTCAAAGGCACTTCATTATTCATTCACTCAATACACAGTGGTGATAAACTACTACTGTAGCCGCAACTGCCCTGAGGCACACTGACAGAAGCCAGGCAACCAGAATGTGCCATTGGCCCTTCCATATTCCATAGTTCCAATGTTGTGTTTTTAAAGTTAGGTACCCCAGCTTTAATTGTGATATTTTGTGTTGAACAGCACTTGTTATAATCTCCAAATCCTCTCAAATATAAGAGGAAACTTGAAAAGGACAAGTGCGAAAACAAAGGGGAGATTACGGCGGTGTAATGTATGCAGCTGTGAGGAGATACAGGCTTTCGTTTGTTTGTATTTGGATGCGGTCGCTGCACACCGTCCTTCCTGCATGACAAACAGGCCCAAAATAAAACTTTGGTATGTTCCTGTTTGAGCTCATCTGGTGAAGCCGCTCCCTGTCCACATGCTACAACAACACAACATACACATATATTCTGTGGATTTTAATCAGGATTATAATCTGATGAGCACACGCAGCACAGAGGAGCCCCATAACCATGCATTAATTATTCTGCAATTGCATTTCTTCCATAAACCACTTTAACATTGTTGGCATTCAGGAAGTATATGTTAACAAATACACACAAAGTCAGAAATTCAGAATTAGCCTAATTTCAATCTGTGTAATTCCTTCATCTGAGTCCATATAGTTTTCCTGCCATTAAAACACATTTTTCACATCGGAAAGGAGAAGGGATTGATATGGTACTTGATAGAAAAAGCAGCATAAGTCTACATCTAAAACCTTATCTCTTTATTGATCGCTGTCTGATGATGGAAAGAGGGGCACAGTTTTAATATTACACCTGATAAGGAGAAATAATCATCTGTCTCATCTCACTATGATTGATGACCATAAATGTCCTTAAAAGTCCTGGATTCACTATTACCCATTGTTTGTGTTAAATATATGAATAAAAATAATCAGCAAAGCAAGAGATGAGTAAAATTTGCCAATACTACCATCTAGTGAAATAACTTTATTAAATCTAAAATGGCGTGGACGAAAAAGCTCTGTGTACAGCTCCTGCCCACTTCCTGGTTCCTGTCTTAGCGTGAGAACTTCCTGTTTCATGCTTCTCAAAACAACGCAGCTGTTTGACAAACTGTAATTGTGTCCTTGGGTAAGACACATGCCCGAGAATGAGGGGACGATGGCACATACTGGTTGGCACATACGTACCTTACAAAAAAACTCAACTTTGTTACATGAGTTTTTCTTACTTGCTACTCATGTTGTTTTCAGTACTAGTTTATCAAGTATGTTTAAATACCTATTAGTTATTTTGCCACCACTGTGTACCATCCTTAAAACTCAACTCTTTGTTTGTCTGCTCGCATGTGGGTCTGTGATGTCACACTTAAGCCACGAACGGCTGCATTTAGCATTCAGCGCGACGCCAAAGAGAAGTATGTGCTCATAAAACTTTCACCGGTGGCCATACTTTCTTGTTTAACATTTAACTATGCGCTGTGTGTGAATCTATGTGTGCATGGAGTCTGTAAATTAGGAGGGCAAAAGGGCTGCAAATGACAAAGGTTAATGACGCGTACGAGCCGCCGGCAGGACACCGGCCTGTGTAAGAAATACTCCAGCTAATTCACTGCCGCATGCCCCGAAACACGCCCAGATGGAATATTAATGAAATTAGCTCCACACTACACCATTTGACTCACTCACTCTTTAATTGAATTCACTTTCGAGTCTATAAATCTGCTATCGCACCATAGGGCAGCCATGAATACGCTTTTGTGAGCGGTATCGGTATAGTAGCCATTGAAAAAAACATTAAAAAAACAAGTCGAAAGATATTCTAATTTTCTCTCCAGTGTGAGTCCGTTTTGTGTTTTTGGAGACAGTTGTTTGTTTTCCAGGTGATTTAATACAACTTAATGGATGTGGTAACAACTGCAAACAGGAGAGCTTTGGTTCAGTGCTATACTTTGGCATTGGCATAGCCCCCGGAGCAAGACCAGACTCTCATTCCAAATAACAACTTGTTTTTTTGGACGAATGGGCAGGTTTGATCAAGGTTAACGGTGGGTGCAACCTTCTCAGCTAGGAATCTTTTAGAGAATCTCTGATCTTATTTTGAAATGTATGGCATAAACTTTAAAACATACATTTTGAGTCAGTAGTTTAAAAACGTCTTGAGCCAGAGGCAACTATACTGTATAAATAAACCATGTGAATGCTGCTCTGTTGATCCGTGTGTATTCAAATATAATAATGATGCATCTGCAGTTTCTGATTCATATGATCTGAATTGGAACAAATTGAAGCTGTGGTTGTGTTGTGGTTTCTTAACTTGACGTGGCTTGAATGGGTTTTCCTCCCGCAGAACCAGTGATAATGAACGGATAATCCCACGCTGCTTAGATATAATAAAGAAAGGTTTAATATATATAATCAATCAACCAATCTTTGTAGAGCACCTTTCTTACACAGGGCAACCCATTTAAGACAGAATTACAGGCCAGATTCAGAATAAGCTTCACAGCCTGGGTCTCCTGCTCCTAGATGGTGATGGTAGAGAAAGACCCACAAGACAAAGAAATGCAATGTCTTATACTCAAGAAGGTTGAGTCACGTGATCATTCTCGTGCAACGGCATGAATCCCGTGAAGTTTCACCACTAAGGTTCTTTTGTCTCTTCCAGACGCCTATGTCAAGGCTTCTTGATGTACACAGAGAATGAGCAGAAGTGTCATAGCATTGTAAGTAAGTAAGTACTCTTTTTTTAAACAGCACCTTTCACAGACCAGAGTTACAGAGCGCTTTTAATTGTCTCTCACTCCACACAGAGATGGTAGCAGGGGGCCATACAGGGGCCTATTAGAGACCATTGTACATGTTTTTAGTGGAAGGGGAAACCGGAGCACTTGGAGGAAACCTACATACCCACGGGATAGAACATGCAAACTCCACACAGAAAGGCCTGAAGGTGGAATGGAACCTGCAGTGTGCAAAATGTATATTTCTACCGAGAGATTAGCTGCAAAGGAGGACATTATTATTTTTCACAAGCTAAACTCATTCAAGTCCAAATGATCATTGGCGTGTATTTATCACAACCATTGCCTCGATCTGGGCAAGAGTTCATATTTGATTTTTTTATAACATTTAAACAGGACAAGAACATCTAATACACACTCACATGAACCGATTGTATAGCACTGTAGTATCAAGAGTATAACAGAAACGATGACATTGTTTATTTACCCACTGTGGGAAGAATAAAGGAATATCTTTAAAACTATAAAAACAAACAACTGGGACAACGTTTTCTCAACGGGTTATGAAAGTATCCCATTGAAGAGTTGTGACCTCTGCCAGTGGCTCAGGGTGCTACGGGAGTCATCAGGGGAAATATTAGTCTGGTAATATAAACACCAGGGCTCAGGTTCTCTAGGTCACAATATCCATATTATCAGAAACGCCTCTACTGCCATTGGTGATTTGTGATGGAGAAAGTCTGGGCGTCTCTACTTATGCCGCTTTTCCACAGTATCAGTATGGTACAGTACAGTACGCTTCAGCACGGTTATTTTGCTTTTCCACTAGTGGATGGTATGGGAGATTCGAGTACTTTTCTGTACTGCCTCAGCCGTGGTTCCATCCCCATAGTACCCGTGCCATGACGTCACGTCGGCCCACTGCCTTACACTGATTGGTCAACAAGTGTCGTCACTGGAAGCGACATTTGACCCTTTGGGAAAAACAACTCAACCGCCATCTTTAAAACCGGCTGCTCTGCTCAGCTCTGGCTACATTACGCCCTCCTCACTCCAGAGAAATGGAATCGCACAGAAAGCCCAAAAAGTCCTGGTCCTGGTCGGTGGACGAGGTCCACACTTTCCTCTCTTCAGGCCAAAGAAAGAATCCAAAGGCAGCTCGAGGCTCAACACAGTTTTCAGGAGATCACCCAGCTCAGGATTTGTGACTAGTCTGTGGTAATCCTGAAATAACTGGTTAGCTACGAATCCCGTTAAAGCTCTCACTGAAATGTATTTACTGTGTAAATGCTCGATTGTCTGTTGTACACAGTGAGCTAGCTACATTTAGCTTCATTTAGCTATCGATAGCAGCTAAGCTAACCATCCTCCATGTGCTACTGTGCTTTATCTCGTATAATCTGCAGTATTCATGTGTTGTCATTCTGTTTTGTGCTTGTATTTAAGTTGTCGTGTGTATATTTGTATGAGAATCCCTTCCCATAAATGTGGAGATTACCAACGAGTAATGAGTGACGGGTAGGGTTGCCAACCGTCCCTTGAAATACGGAATTGTCCCGTATTATAGAAAAACTATGTGCGTCCCGTATTGAACTGATACGGGACGGCTTTTGTCCCGTATTTTCAGAGCCACCTTAAATGCATCACTCACTCACTGCATGTCACAGGCGCGACACACGCACACACAGTAATGATCACAGTTTAAGCGTCTACCTTTCGGCCAATCAGGGTCAAATCTTGGCTTGATCACAGACGTTGGTTTAATGTTGACAGGCGCCAGCGTGGGCCGTGCCCGCAGCACCATCATGGCAGAAGTTTGGTAAAGTAGCGTCATTTTCCCAGATTCGGACTTCTGCGGTCAATAGCTCACGAAAGCTACTTTGTTAAACAAAAGTAATTGTGCTAAAATGATCATCTCTACGTTGTTTTTCAAATCCAATGTGCTGTTTTAATGCAGAGAAATCCTTTGAATCCAATGCACTGCAAGCGCCGAGAAAAGCACTTAGGGACCGTCAACAAATGTCCAGACCAGCTTTGTAAACGAAAAATAGCTTTTACTGAAGCCACAAACCTGCAGTACCTGCACAAAACTCTCAGACAATATAAATAATGATGACCATATCGAACTGCTACAGACTTTGATTTGTGAGTTTGTTTAATGAATACATATGTTTTTCTTTTTATATTTGCTTCTACAGAAATTGGTCTTTACTGTAACATTCATAAATAATGTATTGTTACAGTATTTGTCTTTTTTATATTTTTGTATTACTAATAAGGATGCATTAAGTCCTTAACCAGCCAAAGAGTTCCACCTATTTATTCAATTTCATTTTTGACTAAGGATTTGTTTGTTTTTTTTATATGTATTCAATAAATTACAATCTAAAAACTGTGATTATGAAATTCCATGATTACTGTGTAGACTGAAATTAGGACTAAAAAGTGCTCAACCCGATCCACCCAAATGATGTCCCTTATTTTTTTGTTCTCAAGTTGGTAACCCTAGTGACGGGAGTATTCTCATCTGGACCTGGTCTGGACCTGGTCTCACACATACGTACTTTTGACTTTGTAAACTGTTGGTTTTGCACTTTACTTTTGTTTTCAAAAAATCTGTGATTGTATCAAGACTGTGTTTCATTCATTTATTATTATTGTAGCTGAGGTTTGAGTATCGATTGTTTGTCTGGTCTCGGAGTCTGCTGTAGTCCGGACCCGAGTCCGGACTAGCCTAGCCTAGCTTAGCCTAGCCTAGCCGCTAACTCGCTACCCCTATGGCTGCCGCTCCCTCTGTCCTTTACTGCTCGGGTTGCCCTGGATCCTCGTCTGATGGCAGTGATAGATGTGTCAAGTGTAGTACAGTTGTAGCTTCGGAATCCAGGGTTAGTGAGTGAGCTGAGTCTCGAGCTAGCGCTAGCATTAGCTATAGCCTAGCAGTATCCTCGGACATGCAGCCCTCCTCCTCTGCTACACGGGCTGCTGTTGCTAAAGGTCTCATTCAGATTGTACAGAGCAGTCAGCACCATTGACTTCACAGTGTCTGGGTCATTCTTTTAAGACATAAGCATTTTCAAAAACTACTCGTGCTGTGCTGAATTTTCTATTAAACACTTACTCTGATATTATAATAAATCCATGCACCGCACCAGTACTAGTTACGCGTCACACGTAAATGACGTGGTCTGACAACGCTGAGGACATACTGGGGGTACTATTTTTGATGAAAAAGCACGCGAACTGGGCCATGGCGCATGGCCCAGTCAAAATGTACCGTACTAGGACTGTGGAAAAGCGGCATTAGACTGCTGCCCCACCAACCCAGCAACGGATGAAGCGGACGAAAATGGATGGATGAATGGATTGTGATTTGTGATACATTGCAGTAAACTGTCACCGATATATTCAAATATAACAATATGTCTCATCTGCTATAGAAAGTTTCTTCATGCTTTGAAGTTGAAGGTCAACATTCTTTTGCTTGCACCTTATTTCTTGTTCATTTTTTTTGTCTGCAACTCTTGCCCTTTATAGCCACAAATATGACAAAAAGATGATAGAAAGCCATATTTCTAGCAGCATAGTATCAATAAAACAAAAATATAATTGTGATATTGTGAACACATTAATAATTTACACTACTACTTCTAGATAATTGTCACTTTGAGTTGAGAGTATTTCGCAGAAGGTGTGATAACTGTTCCCAATAATGTCTAAATCTGGGAATCTGACCAAAAATAATAGTTTGAGTACAGGATAATTAGCATTTAAAGTCCCAGAAGTGTATTTCCCATAATTAATAGTGCAGCTGTTGATCTTTTTAAAACATTTAAAACATTTTTAGACCTGGACCTACCGCAGATTTTGGCAGGGGAACCTCATCAACCCCCTCAACTCCACAGCGGGTTCAGGGTTAGAGTTCTCTTTGCTCTCGAATACTTTTCCCTTGCAGCACGTATAACTTCCCTCACTCTCATGAATATTCACGGGACACTGTTGCTATCAAACCTGATCAGACCAAATGTGCCGAGTGCAGAACATGAAAGACTCAGAGCATACTCAAAATTATGACTTCTCTCTTCTTGCCTCGTCCAATGATTTTATATATTTGATCCCTCTAATTACATTCAACTTCTGTGTGTTGACCCGAGGCATTTACGCGCAAGGATAATTGAAGACCAGCTGACATTTTAGCAAACTCTCAACCTTTGCCAAGATCTGACAAAGAATGACATGTGAGTTTCTACCTTTCTGTGTAATTGGGAAACATCACCACAGAAGCACAAGTGATGGATGCCCTCTGTGAATGCAAGTGGGAAGCGTTTCATAATCCATCACATCTGATCAGACAAGGTCAAGATATGTTTAGTTAATTAACTTTCTAGTTCAGATATTAGGTCTTCAGCACCTCTGGAATAATAAGTCAGCTGTAAGTTTTCCCCTCATAGTTCTTGTAGGGCCACATTCATTACGTTTAGGTATTTTAATGAACCATAGTTTGGTTTGAGCAAGTCCCTTTGCAATGTGGTCAAACAAACTGTAAAGTACTCTTGTCAAAATACTATATTAGTTCAGAGTATACTCATTCAGGGACTAATACCAGTTAGCTCCGGGGTCTCTAACCTTTTTCTCCCAGATATCTACTTTTTTGAAACAACATTTTCTTAGAGCTCACACTTCAAGCCATCCAAAAGACATTTATTTATTATTTAACATTTTTATTAAGAGGAATAACCCCTTGAGATGAAACATCTCGTTTCCGAGGGGGTCCTCAAAAACAGATTCAAAAATAACAGTACAGCAGCAACAGTCAATTATATGCAAAACAAAATTATTACATTAAACAAAAAAAAAAAAAAAAAAAAAAAAAAAACAGGACAAAAGTTCAGCACATTCACTCACACACACACTCAGCTCTCAGAGGTTACCCACTCCCCCTATAACTACAGTAAAGTACAGCACAAAATAAATACATTATAATACTAATGGAAACACAATACAATAGAAGACACATCAGAAGCAATTATAGACAGTTTTAAAATGCTGTAACACAGCGTTCTTAAACAAAGGAAGACATTTAGGAAATAGAAAAAAATGGTGACATACCTTGAGTTGCTTTATAGGTCTAAATCATAAAAAACTGACGTACTTACATACATACATATGGTGCTTTTTTGGACACAAAGACAAAGACGCTTTACAAAAGTCAAACTACATAACCAAACTATTATCCATGTATTCGTGCACAAAGTAAAATATTAACAAATGTTCTAGGCATGGGAAACCTCTAATGTATGACATTGTCTAACATTTCTAAATCCTTTGTGGAGCTACATGGAAGGAGGTGGTAAGCTATGGATTTGAGATCCCTGAGTTGGAATAAACATGTAAAGTGTGAGGCCAGAGTTTTTAAGTTTTTAAATTTGGAATATGACAAGGGAAGAATTATACATATCTTCTTGTAGATACCAAGATGTAAAATGAAATTACTTCTCTATTATCATCATCAGCCTTCCATCATCGCCAGCCTATTCATCGTCAGTCTACCATCATTGTCAGTCTAAGTAAGTCAGTAAGTAAGTAAGTAATTCTTATAGCTGCATTGTACAGACCAAGGTCACCCAAAGCGCTTTACAATGTTCAGAAACCAGATATTTCTCCATTTACACACGGTGATGACGGAAGCGAGAGGCCAAAAGTCTACCATCATCACCAATCTACCATCATCGTCAGCCTACCATCTACCATTGCCATGCACTTTCTTTAGAGGCTGCTATTTCTTCAAAACTCTGCCCAAAGTTGAAGTCTTCCCTTTCTAATTAAAACTTGTTGTTAAATCCACAAGTGCTTGAAACTGTTCGCAAATTGTACACAGCTCGAGCAAACTTTCAAGACAAACTTCCTCAGACCCTCCCTCTCAAACACACGAGTCGCTCTCAGAATCAGGAGAGTTCTCGCGCCAGTGGACTCTTTATTCCACACACGGCCCGGAGTCAGCGATGCCTTCTCCGCGTCTCGGATCCTGGGCAGCTTTAGCGTCTCTCAGTTGTACTGGCTCACACGCTCCGAGGCCGCCAAAGAAACCAATGTGCTGAAAGAGAATATTGATGGATTCCCACAGCTCACCCCGATTTACCCATCGCCAACATGACTTTTATAGCACCACATCCTCGGCCTCTTTATTGCATCCCGCTGTGTGTCACTCTCCTGTCGTTCCTTTCTGCCCGTGTATATTTCCATCTCTCTTTCTCCTGCTTTTTATCCTTCAGGCTCTGGGCTCAGCCATTTGGAGACAGTGCCTTAGGGGTGACAGATGTTGTATCCTCTCCTTGCACTCACCACCCCTAACCTCTTTCCCTAACCTCTTTCTCTCTTTCTTGGACATTTGCAGTATTGAATAGCTAAATACAGATATGAAAAAAAAAACAATTACAGAAAACATTGTCTTCCAATTTCAATTAGATTAAATGTATTTTTGTATAGCCCTAAATCACAACAGTAGTTATCGAGGACTGGAGGACTTGGAGCCGTTGATTTGCCAACACAGATCAGAGAATCAATTTCATGTCTTTGTTTTTCTCAAATAAAAAGATTTACGGGTAACGATTGCTTCAAAAGGCAATGAAAAGGTTTAAATTGCATGTGAAGAGTCTTTGAGTGTCCAAAAAAGCACAACTTACTGCTTTTTTTTAAAATAAAGTGCACCTTTACCCCTAATCTTTTGTAGTGGATGGATCTAAAAACAACTCCTTTCATGAACGATGTGGTGACTTGGATGAAGCAAAAAAAAAGAAGTACATTTTGCATAATAGACCTTCATTACAGCAGGCATGCAGTAATAAGTCTCTATACTGTCTCCTCTCTGTCCTCCCCGTGCCTTCACTGTATCCCTCCCCCCCAGGTTGTGTCGGTGCATGAGTGTCCACAGCAGCATGTCTGATCTGGAGTGATGCATTTCAGCACAAGGTCGCTCTCAGGAAATAGATAAAGACACCTTGTCATGCTATCAGTTTTTTAAAAAGATGTTTACCCCTGCACCGCTGCGACACATGACACCTGACAGCTCCCCCGGGTTCCCGCAGTATCGCTACAGAAGAAAGTTTTATATTGCAGGGTTTAAGTTGAGTTTTGGGAGACATGTCGCCAACTTCCACAGGCAACCTCACATCGAATTCAATCTAGATGTCTCAAAGGGGGTGGTAGTTTGGAGGAGCGTTTCTTAGGGGTACGTTGGAAAACAGACACTCTGGAAAAAATGAACACAGATCCAGGTGAAGTGCACAAACTATAACTACTGAAGTAAGGACGTGGGGTGTTGCGGTCAATTTAGTTACCTACTACTGTCCTATTTTATTAGCTCATTATAAGTTAATTGGTACTATTATTATTGCTGTATTTATTTATTTAGGCGGTGTGGGCGGTTTTTGTTTAGTTGCACTGCAGTTTTTGACTGCACTACTGCATTTGGATGTTACATGTCATACTTATTTTATACATTATATGTCATGTTATTTTTAATTACTCTTTCAATGGATAAATCCTGTGCGCAACTGTGGACCTGTTCAATTAATTAAATCACCTTCATCATAGCTGAAAGTCTTGGACATTCACCATTACCCACCTGTGCGTCAATCAGAAGCTAAGGCCCAGGCTGACAAAGTGACAGTGTTTTTTTTGGGTCTGGGGTCATGTCACAGATAGAAGACCTGTTTTATACAATGCAGGACTCCAATCAGCAGCTGCCATGGCACCAGTAGCTTTGGCCTTCACAAAACCAAAACATCCAAGAGGAAAATCACTAAGTCCTGCGTACTGTTAGAATGATGAGTTCAACTTAAACCTCTTTAAAGATCTATATTACTTGAAGCACAATGGACTGTTTAGTATTACAGCATCTCTGTGCCTTGCAGTCATGTGTGTGGAGGCGGCATTAACCCGCATGATAATCACCTGCCTCTCTGCAGGCCTTTCTTTCAAATAAATAACTGAATGATTGTTGGCTTATACACACTCTAAAAAAAAATGCATTGGCAAAACTTAATAAAATTGAGGCAGCATTTTGCATGCATCTTTTTAAGTTTTGCGAACAAGACTGTGTTTTAAGTATTCTTTGTAAGTCTTTTATCATTGGTCCAGCACAATTTTTTCAATACCACCAACTTGGATAATTGAGTTATAAAGACACTTTGTTAAGTATATTCAGCAAGTGTTTTAGCATCAGTTCAACTTAATTTTAACAATACTACCAACTTAAATAATTACATTGAAAATAAATCTTTTTGAGTATATTCAACAAGTGATTTTCAGTCAGGAATATGTAATCTTTATTCAAATACCATCTTTTACAGATCAGATTCACAATACGGTTCACAATTGTTAATTGTTAATCAGGCAGTAGTCTCTCACTCCACATGTATATGAGAGTGGACCAGCACAGTCACCTGTACTCATGTCCTCCTTAAAGTATTTGTTCAAAATTGAAGGGTGACACAGGGAGTATAGGACTGCTTTGGCTTGGCCCTCTCGATCATGGTTGATAAAAATAAATACAATTACTTATTTGGTCAAATTAGTTTATTCAGAATGTTGCTCAAGTATTTTGCTTTAGGACTTGCTTCATATTCAGTTTTAAAATTAATGCTCAAATGTAGAATTTTTAAGAAGTTTATATTTTTCGCTGCAATGCATTCTGGGTAGCGTCACTGCTTCGCCACATTTTGTTTTCAATCAACACAATATATTTATTTTGAATCAACTCAATATATTTATTTTGAATCAACTCAATATATTTGTTTTTTCATTAATGGGCCACCAGGCTTACAAGAGGATTTTCATGTTGAGCAAACTCAATACTTCTCCGTTGTCCAGTTATGCCAGAATAGCAAGTTCAAATTTGTTACAAAAATGAGTTAGGATTCTTGTATTAACTTTTAATTGAGACCGACATGTTTAAAATGAGTTGCGACCCACACTAATTTAAGTAAAACTGGCAAAAATCAATTATTGAGTTTAGTTTAGTATGTATTTTGAGTTCAAAATACTAACCACCTGAATCATTTCTTTGAGTGCACGCTTGTTTTTTTTTTTCTCTGGATCATGTGGTGCTTAACTCTTGTCTATTTAAAGAACAAAGCATCGGCTTGTGCCTGTAAATAATGCATACAGCGTTGATTTCTTTATGAGCATCCAATTTCTTGGAATCTCTTTTCCACTCTAAATCTATGATCAAAACTCAACTCGTCTCCCAATGAGTTTAAATGTGTTTACAAAATATAAGAATATGGAGTATGCCAAAACAAGCTTTTTTTAACTCCATAACCCTAATATGGTCAGGAATAATAAATAAAGAAAGAACGACAGTTTAGGTGGTTACATGCCAGGGTAAAAGGAGTAGAAATGATTGGATCCAGTTACGTCTTGCTCAATCAAATTCAATTGGAAAAGAAAAGTTATACGGTTCCGCTAGTGCCACGTAACGATTCTCACTGACATCATCCAACATTTGCAAACACTAATTTAAAAAAAATAAGTAATCAAAATGTTAAAATTACTGACGCTTTAGCCTTTGTTGCAAGGACAGGGTGCACAGACAGGCAATAAAGTAGTCTGGTCACCGTCCGCAGACACCTCCTGCAGAGGTGACTCCCTCAGACACACACCCATTATACTCACACTTGAAATATGAAACTTTTTGCCTTTTTGTCATCTGCAGGTTGAGGACATTGTTGACAGTTTTAAATATTAAACTTTCACTTTCATGTTGGCGTGTTTCAAAGCTGCTGCGATGAACAACAAAGTCTTTGAACCGCACATTCATATTCCTCCCACAAACTGTTGTCGAAGCCACACCGCACAAAGACATCATTGTGTCTGGAGACCTCAAATATTCTTCTCAGTGGGACACGCAGCACGAGAGCCTGGGTTCATGTGATATTGTGCAGTTCATTAATGTCCTCCGCGTTAGTTACTGCATAAATCCGCATTGCAAAACTTTTCTAATGGAGTTTGCTATGCGCTTGTTGCCGTGGAGATTTTCCCTGGTGGAAATGTACCTAAACTTATACATCTAATTGCTAGATCAAAACTAGCTCTAAACTAGCAATAGTAAATACTGTAATAATGTGGATGAATATGTATGAAATTTTATACTGTACATACTGTATATTGATATGGACGTTTTTACAGATAGCTAAGAAACATAGCAGCTACTTATATTGTACATTCTGTGTGCTCCCTGTGTGGTCTTACTACTGTCCTGTATGTGAGCTGCAACATTGAAATTTCCCCACTGTGGGACGAATAAAAGTTCTCTTAAATTACATTGTTTATTTTTTGAATTATTATCAGCATTATTAGCATTTAACTTATTAGCTATGGATCCGGTGCCTGCATGTGAGTCAAAAGTGTTGGCACAAACAGTGTTAACAAACCACAAATAAGTGAATATTAAAAGGGAAATTAGAATACTGAATATTTTCTAATCATGTCATGAATCGTTACTGTGTCAAAAATAGACCTGGCGTTGTGGAAATAATGATACAAGAAACGTGTAGGGAGATGTTTGGGAAAAGCCAAGTCGCTGTATAGAAAGTGTCTTGGTTTTAGAAGCTTGTATTGCAATTCTCAACAGATTTGCCCAAGAGGAAAACTGTTTGCATGTGGTGGAGCAATAAAATATATACTAATAACAATACAACGCCTTCAATTCTGCAACTTTGGCACCAACAGGGTCAAACATAAAGAATACATAATTGACTTTCTACATTTAATCCATAACATATCTTCTTTTACAGTTATACTTATGCTAGCATTCAGCACCTGGTCTCCCTGTCACCCCTGTCGCTCCAAACACCAGGACTCATTTGTATCAGGCTGTGTTTTGGATGCCACTTTCCCTCCATTTCCTGTAATGATGAGCTCTCATCCCAAATCAGCGGTAGAGGTTCTGTATCAGCCCCAAATGCGCCTAAGAGCCCCTTCTACTGAGCACAATGTGAAAATTGAGGTAAATAATGTTTTTTAGTGGATGACCCATGCACCGATACACAATTCTGTTTATTTGCACTTTTCCCTTTCTACCTCAACACAGCTCTCAAATGGTGTACACACACGTTTACGTTTTGTTTTTCAGACCAAAAGTACAGTGCATTACTTTAAAATGAGGTCAGAACATTTCATAGTTACACTTTGCATTATGTAACTTTTCTACAAATGGTCAAGTATAAGTTTTTTCATTTCTTTTTCATTGGTGATTTTTGAAAGACCCACATGAATCATTATTTGGATCATTTATACTGCATCTATAACTTTGTCATCTACTCTCCTTCAGCAGTGATATAAAAAGATTGTTCCATGGAATTTAATTAATCGGCCATACATTGGTTTTATGGTTCAATTCAATTCAATTATCTTTATTTACAAAACAATACATTAAGATGTTTGATTCACACAAAACATCTTCAAAGTGTGTGAACTGCCTTAAGGCTGGAGTACCTCATTTATGTGTCTATGTCTGTATGTGTGTGTGTGTGTGTGTGGGTATGTGTGCGTCTGTGGGTATGTGTATGTGTGCGTCTGTGTGGATGTGTATGTTCTTGTGTGTACTGTATGTGCATGTGTACGTGTGTGTGTCTGTTTGCATGTGTATGGTGTGAGTGTATGTGTATGTGTACAAATGTATAGTGTTTCCGTGTGCGTCTCTGTGTGTATATGTGTATGTGTGAGTCTATGTGCATGTGTGCGTCTATGTGTATGTGTGAGTCTATGTGTATGTGTATGTGTGCATATGTATAGTGTGTCTGTGCGCGTCTGTGTGTATGTGTGTGTCTGTGTGCACGTGTATGTTCCTGTGTGTGTGTCTGTTTGCATGTGTGAGTCTATGTGTATGTGTATGTGTGCATATGTATAGTGTGTCTGTGTGCGTCTGTGTGCATCTGTGTGTGTATGTGTGTGTGAAGGCCTGCGAGGGTGAGATCCAATTCACTGGGAGGGCGACAGTAGCTCAGTTGGTAGAGCAGTGGCCTTTGAGCCTGGAGGTCGTGAGTTCAATTCCCACCATGGGACCTACTCCAACTGCTTCCACGGATGTCTACTGTCGTTGTGTCCTTGGGCAAGACACTTAACCCCACATTGCCTGAAGCCCCCGCTGAAAGACCAAGGCTGTTTCACTGCTGACAGAGCAGCCACCTTCCTGTGGACCCACCCCCTGCAGAGGATCAGCGAGGAACTGGTGCTATGAGCAATGGGTGGCAGCTCTCATTGCCAACCCCCCAACCCAGAAATGGACAATAAAGGGCTTGAAAATGAATGAATGAAAAAAAAAATAGTTGAAATACTGAGCTTTGCAGTGAGTTGCCCCAGAATAAACTTGAGCAGAGATTGGTAAACCGACATCATACAGAGACTCAGTTCAGAAAAGTTCTTTAAAACCAGATAATCAAACCAATATTTTTGACAGGCTATTTAATGTAAGTTTCACCAAAATTATGAGTAATTTCTATACAACAAATGAAGTAGCAGAGAGCGAGAGCAGAGGGAAAAGCTAGCATCTGTGCAGAAAAGGAACCTATTAGCTTTGTAGTTGCCGGGAAGCACAATGACTATAGCGGTCTCCAATTACAGAGGGATTGAAAAAATCTGAAAGGCTATGCACACCAGTCTGAATGAAGACCATTTTTAACACTGCGTCAAGCGAAAAGTTCACTGCCTTGTTCAAAAAATTGACAGCCAACAATGAAAAGTGCTAATTTGTGCTAAATCAAAGGTTCGTATGAGATTTTTTTATTCTTCTGGGCACCTGGAGGAAACCGTATACGCAGACACAGGGAGAACATGTAAACTCCTCTCGGAAATAAAAAAGTTAAGGTAAAAAAATGGTAATAACATCACAAAACCTTATATTGTCTGGTATAGAAGAACCCAGTACTTTTAATTCTACTAAGAAGACAAAATGAATCTTCCAAATCCCCTCTCGGAAAGGGCCTGTTCCGACCGGGATTCGAACCTAGGACCTTGCAGTTAGTCTAGTGGTTATTATTATTCCTAGATATTCCTCAATCTGAAAGCTATGGGTGTAGAGACTTTGTTCAATCAATCAATCAATACATTTTGTTTATAGAGCCCTTTACAACACTCAAGGCGACCAAAGTGCTTCACAATAAAATTACATAAAATCTATTTAAAACATTTAAAAAAACATTTAAAAAGCATTGTTCTCTAAGTGTTCCCAGCATCTGTCCCCCCCATACAGCAGCAGCAGCAGCAGCAGCAGCAGTAGCAGCAGTAACAGCAGCAGCAGCAGCAGCAGTAACAGCAGCAGCAGCAGCAGCAGTAACAACAGCAGCAGCAGCAGCAGTAGCAGCAGCAGCAGCAGCAGCAGTAACAGCAGCAGCAGCAGCAGCAGTAACAGCAGCAGCAGCAGCAGCAGTAACAACAGCAGCAGCAGCAGCAGCAGCAGCAGCAGCAGCAGCAGCAGTAACAACAGCAGCAGCAGCAGCAGTAGCAGCAGCAGCAGCAGCAGCAGTAACAGCAGCAGCAGCAGCAGCAGTAACAGCAGCAGCAGCAGCAGCAGTAACAACAGCAGCAGCAGCAGCAGTAGCAGCAGCAGCAGCAGCAGCAGTAACAGCAGCAGCAGCAGCAGCAGTAACAGCAGCAGCAGCAGCAGCAGTAACAGCAGCAGCAGCAGCAGCAGTAACAGCAGCAGCAGCAGCAGCAGTAACAACAGCAGCAGCAGCAGCAGTAGCAGCAGCAGCAGCAGCAGCAGCAGCAGTAACAGCAGCAGCAGCAGCAGCAGCAGCAGTAACAGCAGCAGTAACAGCAGTAACAGCAGCAGCAGCAGCAGTAACAGCAGCAGCAGCAGTAACAGCAGCAGCAGCAGTAACAGCAGCAGTAACAGCAGTAACAGCAGCAGCAGCAGCAGCAGTAACAGCAGCAGCAGCAACAGCAGCAGCAGCAACAGCAGCAGCAGCAGCAGTAACAGCAGCAGCAGTAACAGCAGCAGCAGCAGTAACAGCAGCAGCAGCAGTAACAGCAGCAGTAACAGCAGCAGCAGCAGCAGCAGTAGCAGCAGCAGCAGTAACAGCAGCAGTAACAGCAGCAGCAGCAGCAGCAGCAGCAGCAGCAGCAGCAGTAGTAGCAGCTGCAGTAGTAGTAGCAGCAGCAGCAGCAGCAGCAGCAGTAGTAGCAGCAGCAGCAGCAGCAGCAGTAGTAGCAGCAGTAGTAGCAGCAGCAGCAGCAGCAGCAGTAGTAGCAGCAGCAGCAGCAGTAGCAGCAGCAGTAGTAGTAGCAGCAGCAGCAGCAGCAGCAGCAGTAGCAGCAGCAGCAGCAGCAGTAGCAGCAGCAGCAGTAGCAGCAGCAGCAGTAGCAGCAGCAGCAGTAGCAGCAGCAGCAGTAGCAGTAGCAGCAGCAGCAGCAGTAGCAGCAGCAGCAGCAGCAGCAGCAGTAGCAGCAGTAATGGGGCTTTCAGACCGCCAACGCTGAAACACTGAAGCCCCGCTCACCAGACGCGCATTCTCTAGTTTTCAGACGCAGAGGACTTCAAACCAGAACGTCCTGACGCGAGCCGGAAGTACCGGAAGTAGCCGGCCGGCTCTAATGCTAACAGAGCTATGCTAGCGGCTTCTTGTGTACATATCTTCTCCAATATGCAGCTTTGCAGCGTGTCTTTGCTCACATACATTCCACGGGCTTCATACAACAGTAGTATGTGTTCACGGAGGTGCGCCATACGTTCTTTCATATTATTAAACGGAATTTCCGCTTCGGCGAACACACTCGAAGCCGTTGCATAAGGTCACGGGAGCATGACAACGCATATTTTCACAAGCACAGAGTCCCCCATTGTCAACACTGGTTTGAGTTCTGGTGAAGCCTGGTGTGGCTCCTGTTTTGGCTGTTTACCAATATTTTCAGTCTGCTCGCTCAGTCCGCTAATGTCCCCGTGACCACTTTGCTGCTCTCTGATTGGTTGTCGCACAAACGTCGCAAGGAAAGGATGAGCAGAATCCATCTCCTGTGGGCGTCGTTTTTTCGCTCCTGCTCCTCCCTTTTCACTTTCCCGCCAAGTCCGTGCGTTATTATTGAACAGTCCGTTCGTGCGTGCCGAGAGGTCCGTGCGTTGTGACGGTCGAACGCGCACCACCATAGACTTTGCATTGAAACCCGACGCAACGCATGATCCGGTCTGAAAGCACCATAACAACAGCAGCAGCAGCAGCAGTGGGAGGATATGTTATAGACTGTTAAATTGCATTATCTCCATTCTATTGCCGCGTTGCAGACAGGAGCTGCTGTTATTGCTTCAAGGTTGAGTTATGGCGGCAGCAGCGGGTGATGAAAGTTTGTCAAACACAGAGACAAGGTGAGATTGCAGCTGTCGTTAGGTGGCCGGAAAATCTCACTGTTAAGAGAATAATATTTTGACTCGGCTGCATGACACAAGGTATATTCTGTTCAGTTTATGAAAGGAGTTCATAAATAAGGTATTTATCCAAAATTACATAGCTACTTGAAAGAAAAGAACCAGAGAAAGTGATAACAAACTTCTTTTTCTGTTTCAGGTATGGCATTTTTAAACAGTAACCCCAGGACTTACAGTGAGTGTCAATGCTTTGTTGTTTGGACTCATGCTAACTCTGAACATGGAGAGGCAGCGTTTCAGGTTTATGCAGCTAAAATCTGGAACAATCTGCCTGAAAATGTGAGACGGGCTTCTTCTCTGGCAATGTTCAAATCCAGATCAGAAATAGTTCGGCTTCGCTGTTCAAACTTATATTTAAATTGTGGTTGAACTTGCATGCGAAAACCAGATCATGTCAGACCTCTGAAGCCAAGCAGGGCAGTGCCTGGTTAGTACTGTGATGGGAGACCTCTGGGAAGACCAGGCAGTTTGCGAAGTATTTTCTCTTGTGTGTATAGTTTTACAACCTACTTCACCTGACGTACCCAATGTGCTTTAAAATACCTCTTTATTAAGTTTTGTTTGAACTATTTCTTCTTGTAATTTTACCACTTCTATTAAAGAAATATATTTTTTCTTTTTTAACACTAGGACCGCCGTGCTCTAAACATACCTTGCACCGCCCCCTGCGGTCAGTTGACCGCTATGTATTTTGCGCTGATACAGACTTTTGCCAAATTGATTGTTCACTAAACCAGAACTTGATGTTGCAAAGGAATCGTGATCATAATGAAACTGTGTAAATTATTTGTCTAAATATGCTAAGTAATTGTAATTCTAGCCGAAATAAAAGACTAAGACGACACATTGTGCGTAAACTGATCCATCAAAATTACGATGACTTTTCAGGCTAGATTTATTTTGTAACTTTGCAAACACCTAAAAGGTCGGTCACTATATGTTATATTTGACTCAATAACAATATGTAAATTCAAACAATATAAATTATAGTTTAGAAAAGCACGGGACCATAACGTCTTCGCGCTGCTATATGCGTCTACTTCTTACGTCATCTCCAGACTGTTTTCTTTTTAGAGGCCGAAATCACCGTGGGAAATATTATCTAGATAATAATAATATTCGTATTGACACAAGATCATCAGCTAGGCTACCATCGCCAATGTACAATCTTCAATTTTACACGGGACACGTTAGAAATACAAATATATGTATATATATTTGTACAAATATATGTATATATATTTGTATTTATTTGAGACAAGCAGTGCTCTTTATGCTCAGAACAACATTATAATCATTGCCTTGCAGTGCGCGCTGTGCAGAATAACACACAGTGTTATCTGAATGAAATAAGAATGATATCCTTATTGATATGATGAGGGCCGCTTCTGCCCCACAGTCGCTCTCCTCCTGCAGTGTCCGCGGGTGACGAGAGGATCACAGCGCTCTCTCTGCACTCTGCCTTGATAGTTCATCTAATTGTTCTATTTTATTGCGATATTGTATTCTGCTGTATTGCCTTCTTGTATGTATAAATATAATAATGTAATTGATGATGAATGAAAAGGCAGAATGGAGCGACAGCGCGCACACAGACACCTGCGTATGGCTGGCATTACGCGGGTCATGTGCGTTATTGCTTCTGGACTTGTTACAACACTGCTGTCCGTGCCGTGAATGCACTATGGGTTTACGTTCAGATTTAGAATATTATAGGTGTTCTCCCCGCTGTCACTTTCTACCTCAAAATGTGACATCTCTCACCTCCGTCAGACTGTTCTCATTCAATGTCTTGAAGCACTGTCAGGGCTTCTACCGTGTACTTGCAGCTCTATTCATTTTGTACTCCTCCCTCTCTCCCAAATAATAATAAAAAAGTCCCTTTAGAGTCTAATGAAAACATATTGATACATTTTTATAAGGCGCGAAAAACCCCCGGGAAAGGTTACTATGACAACAGTCGCCCCTGCGCCATGTATCTCCATGGGGCAGCAGAAAGGGCTGTGGTTTAGAAAAGTTAAAATGCGTGTAAATCTTGTTTTCTTTACTTTTTCCAAAACCAAAACACACCAAAATATAAACAACAAGTACCTAGAAAAAGTCATAAAATTTCAACTTCTGGCGTTTTGTTTTGAATACACTAATTAGCATATTAAAGTGAGTGACGGTCAGTTGACCGCTAGGGGCGCTCCTAGTGTTAAGTCATTCTTTCAAGTTTGCATAATATCTACTCAAGCTGTTGTTCTGACAACCCCCACTTCACTGCCATTGGTACACGCCCACTCTTACTCTGACTGCAGTCTTTTATTTGTACATTTGTTACGTTTGTCTTCGTGCAGCACTTTGTATACTTGTTTTATAAAATATGCTGTATAAAAAAAGTGGAGTGGATTATTCTGTCTGTTGATGTTTCCTTGTTTTTAATATTAAGCCATGATAAATTGATGACACACATAACACAGACACCTTCTTGTTGATGTAATTGCTGTTTTTAGAGCTGAAAGTAGAAGATGCTGGGATGAAAGAGTGCCTGAGACGGTTACGCTTAGCTTTTGAGAATTTAATCAAGGTAAAACAGTTGGACAATAAAAACGGATTCTAAGAATACACTTGCACTTCATAGATTTGTTGGTAACTTTTTGATTTGTTGATCTTTCTATACATCTGCTTTCTCCTATCAACAACAACAGGTGGCAATACAAATATGATTTTCATTAAGACGAGCGACTGAATTGTGTGTTGCTTTAAGTTTTACCAACGAAAACATGTTGAAGTACCAATATTTAAGATTTCCAAGTCAAGTCATAATTAAATGGCCCTAATCTGTCAAAAGGCATAAATAAAAAATGCCCTTTTCAAATACTTCTTTAACTGATAACAGTAGTTCAGCCAAGATATTTGGATTTTAAAATTAGTTTAACAGCCCCTAAATGTTGTTATTGTTTTCATTTTAATGTCCTGCCCTCCACTGTTTTACAAATCAGAAAGTCCAAGATCCGGGTTGCAAGAATTTACTGTGTCGTGCTAATCTCACTGGAAAAGTATGTGGCCGCAGAACTAAAAAAGGTCTCGTTATAATTCTCAATTATTTAACGACAAAACTAGGAATAAAACGGGGATTTCTATCTTTGCAAAAAAAGGGTTGTTCATAGATTTCTTGTTGAGTAAACTCTTCATTCAGATATTATGGTCTCAGCTGGATTTGTCTGCATATTTGGCAACCTGAGTCAGGGAGAGGTTGCAGTACCACTTTTGGCCAGATTTGTACATACTGCTCCTTTAAACAATAATGTGTTTTAATTATCAAACCAATTATGTACAACTCTTAAACTTGTAGTCGACTCTTTCAAATCTCAGAGACAGAAATAGCGCTCGTCTTTGTTTTACGAGCGAGAAAAGATCTTTAACAACTCCAGGTCCACAGGTTTTCTATCCTCCTCTCAGAAACTTTCAGACTGGATTTTGTGATTTCCGGGTGACCACTCTCCAAAAGTGCATCCCTGCTGCCAAACCCGATCGAGTTTCTAAAGATAGATTGTGTAACTATGGCAAAAGAGCAAGGACAGACTCATCCCCCAAAGTCCAATGAATCACTTCCTTCAAATCAATCGTAATTAGTCACTACCTGTATTTTACAAAGCACTGGCAGAACACGACACTTGAAACTCTATTTCACTTTCCGTAAGTTACTTTGTAGAGAAGTTCTGCTCATTTGTTCTTGACTTGTTTGGGACTCTGATTGATTACTAATGAAACTGTTCTCAATCAGAGGTGAATTAACAAATCCCAAGTTGTCAAGATCTGTTTGAGGGTCAGGACTACATTGTTTTGTGGTCACTCATCATTCATCCATTTATTTGTTACTGGCTTAGAAGTGGTTTAGACCTGGTTTATACCTGGTTTGGACCTCGTTTAGAGTATTCATAATTGTCTTCTTTGTGTCTTTAATCAATCAGTCAATCAATCTTTATTTATAGAGCGCTTTTCATACACACAGTAACACAAAGCGTGGCAAGGCAAAATCACCATTAACAATACAATTAAAATCACACAGGTAATTAAAAACATTAAAACATAAAAATTACACAAGGGATTACAATAATCAATAACACGGCGCGTTAAAAAGACAAAATTCTTCAATTTATGCACAGGCAAAAAGAAAAGTCTTTAACTTGATTTGAACATCGCGAAAAAGGCAGCCAGTCTCACATCCTCAGCAAGACTGTTCCAGACCTTAGCAGCATGAATCTGAAAATCAGCCTCCTCATGTTTAGTTCTGACTCTGGGCACTAACAGGAGTCCAGTCCCTGTGCTCCTCAGAGTCCGGGCTGGTTCATATGGGACTAACATGTCACTAATATATTTTGGTGCGAGGCCATGGAGAGACTTGTACACAAGCAGAGCTGTTTTAAAGTCTATCTAGTCTATTACCTGGTTTGGACCTGGTTTTGAGACCTGATTTGTAATTGGCTTAGCACTGGTTTGGTCTGTTTTAGACCTGGTTTAGACATAGTTTTGACCTGGATTAGACCTTTTTGCACTAGAGCAGTGTCTCCCAAAGTGGGGTCCGCGGCCCCCTGGTGGGCCGCGAGGGTACTGCAGGGGGGCCGCGGGAGGTCATAAAAAAAAATATAATTATTTAATGTTAAATTTATAATGTTTTGTTTGTAATATTAACATATTTGTGTTCATTATTTGACTTGAATAATCCACTGTAATCATTTTTGTATTACAATGTTTGTAGCAGAGGCTATTTCCCCAAAATAAAATAACCAGAAGAGCCTATTCTTAATGTTGTCTTCTTGGTTATTATTTTGGGGGGCCACGCAGACCCGTCAGATTTTTAAGGGGGCCTCGGTGTTACTGAGTTTGGGAATGGCTGCACTAGACTATGCAGCATTTTCTGCTTTGTTTCTTTGCTTGGCTTAAGATAGAGACATTTTCTTAAGTATAGAGTGGTGCTATACTTTTAGCATGTGGGACAGATAAACTTTCTCAATCTTCATGTTCCTGTTTCCCTTTGTACATTCAGCTGTAATGGAAAAGCTCTTAATGCATTTCCGAGAATCACATTTATTCCTGGTCCTGAAAACCTCCCAAAACACTTCACCCAAAACCACGTCTCTGTTTATCTGCCGTCTCCATGGTGACGTCCAGACAACCTTGGCGTCTTTTTTTCTTCTTCTTCCTCTCGGTGTCATTTCTTTCAAAAGTGATCTGTGGTCTTCATAAGTAATACCTGCGGGGTTCCTCACCTCAATCCCGTCAATAACATCTGCAGACGCTTTGTTGCCCAACTGTACATCAGGTTTGATTGGAAGACCCGTCACCTCAGCCAACCCTCGGGGGCGAACCAATCACACCAGGCCCTCCGGATCATGTGGGCGGTCAGGGTTACTTAATTACACTCCGCCGCTTTTGATCTTTATTATTTCAAAGGTAATTAGTCATGGGAACTCGGCTGTGGATTATTGCGGCGGTGTAAAGAGGCGATTGACAATGTTGAGTGAATAGAAGCAGATGTCATGAGGTCAGAAGAGCCACGAGGAAAGTGACAAAGACAAAGAAGCAGTAATGGGTTTTGTCGTTTAGACCGATGGGTTTGTGTCTGATGTTGTATGATTACATTGGCAAGACTCCTGCTTATTTGTATTTAATCAAATGGTGACAATTCTGTGTAGATTCTAAATTGTATGGACAAGGTTAAGACCTGGTTTGAACCTGGTTTGGACTTGGACCTAGTTTAGAGCTAGATTAGACCTGGTTTGGGCCTGGTTACAGCATGATTTGGACGTCGTCGTTTAGACTTGATTCAGAGCTAGTTTGGACTTGGTTTGGACATTGTTTAGAAATGGTTTGGAGACGTGATCTGTAACTGGCTTAGACTTGGTTTAGACCTGGTTTTGACCTTGTTTAGACATGGTTTTGACCTGGTTTGGACCTGGTTTAGACCATTGTTGTTTAGACCTAGTTTAGACCTGGTTTAGACATTGGTTAGACATGGTTGTAAGACCTGATCTGTAACTGGCTTATACCTGGTTAAGACCTGGTTTAGATAAGGTTTGGAGACATGATTTGTAACTGGTTTAGACTTGTAAAACAAAAATCCCCAAAGTGCGTAAAGGTTCCTTGTCACTTCTTCCTTTTCCCTGATTGGTTTTCTTTATAAGCCCTGGTCCCTCCTGGTACTCAGCCAAAGTAATCAACTAGTAGATATATTACCCAGAGATTAGTAATTTATGCATTTCTATTAGTGAATCAATTTTGTTCATTGCAACAAAGTGCCAACAGATCATGGTCGTAAAGCAGAGGAGGAGGCTTGAACGGCACATGATTTACTCAGACACACATTCACTATGGCCGAGAAAATGTAAAGGCTAAACCAATAATAAACAAACATATTTTTGTCAAAGATCAGATAAGATTAAATAAAACTGTATTGATCTCACAAATGAGAAATGTACAAAGAAGAAGGAGAAATGTGTGTTACACTCAGAGATCACTCAGGCAGGAAATGTGCAAACAGTTCAATATGTGTACACACGGTTCAAGATTTGTATTGGCATCCTATTTTAATACACCAAGAGATAACTATTGACTGATTGAATTTTAAATGTCAGAGTAAGTTTAGAAATACAAGTGAAAGTCGGTTCCTTCGCCAAGTCAAATTTCATTTGATTGGAAAGGTATGAAATACATGTCCATTCGTTGTACTGTGTATTCGCTGGCACGTAACCACGGAAACCAGATCCTACTGATACACTGGCAGCAGATGCATTTACGAGGGGAAAGTCATGCTCATATTAGCAACGTAAATACTATATTTGGACTCACTATTATATTGGTCAAAAGTGTGGTTTTACACTTTATATAGTGGCAAATGTATTCACTATTACTGTTGCAAAGTTTGAGTGCTAAAGCAAATTAATTAGTTTACGGCACACATCAGCATCTCTTCCTTCTGCGGAAGCTTGGAGAATTTACCTCAAACTCAAACAGAAAAGTCGGCAGTTTAAAAGCAGCCACTTCCTACTAACCAGCCCTTCCTGAAGCTCTTGACACCCACCGCCTCCCCAGCACTTCCTCGTGCTCCTGCCCTGGCTCCTGCTCCGCCTGCGCTCCATTCACACAATGCTTCTAGCCACCACCAGTGCTTGACCCCGGGGGGTCTGAGATCATCTCAGCAGCAGTGATCCCCTCTGCAAGTGTCACTGCCAAACAAATAAATCTTTCTAAATGCTCCTCACAACACTCGAGAGATCTCCGTCCGAACTGGATTGCTATGTCTTTCGATATGGATCACATTGAGCACTATGTTTTTTATTAAAATATTTTTCGACCCGTCCTGTTTGTACTGCCTAATCCGGCACTCACCGTTACTCGACCATTGTTTTCTCAGGGAGGTTTCTTTTCTGCTATCTTCAATTCCATTCGGCACCTACTCGCCTTTCGCACGTAGTATTCACGTATCAAGACTTCACTCTGCAGCCAGCGTCCCATGGAGGTAAACCAACTCCCACCCAACCCCCCAACACCACACCACCCCCCCAGTCACCATACCTCCACCCCCACCCCCGAAATCTATAGAATGGTTCTGAGCCTATACAAAGACCTGCATATAGCAGTTTGTCAAAATGTAAAATATTCACCTTATCTCCTACTGTAAAAAAAAAAAAAAATAAAAATAACACTCCCCGTCTACCCTAAGTCCGCTACACAATCGCACCCAATATACCATAGCTCTTCCGTATGACACTCACCTCTCACCACTCCTCCTCTTGTTGTTGGGGCTCCAAAAACCATGTTATACAGATATACTGGCTGTAATTAGGCCCTCCATCCTCGCGACTCAATCCTACATTTGTCACCGCGCTTCTAAGCTTCCCACTCCGTTCAACGTGCCACCCGTAGCTCCCCCCGTCGGGACCCTGAACACACACGCAACCCAGGGACCTCCTCGAATCCCCCTAGCGCTCACAATTAAAACTCCCTCCAGTGAACGAAGCACAGGCACGTCAGCACGGGACCTATAAACCCGCACACCCGTTCTCCACGGAGGGCATATTTGGAAAAGGCGCCTGTGCGATAAAGGGTAAAGGGTTATGCGCTGCCCACTCCGCCCACCCCGGGCTGGCCCCCCGCCGGCGCACTACGCCGGACCACCGCGCTGCATCAGACAATAACCTCCGGCCCCCCTTGCACTGGTTCGGCGGCCATATATCAGCCTCCATAAAGCCATCGCCAGCTGATCTGCACAATCCCTGTAAAGTTGTGTCCACTAGGATAGCAGTCATCCACCCCAACTCTAAGATGTAATGAAGAAGCACATGAGCATTGTTTACATTTGTAAGGCTGTCACAACAACAACACGGGTGGAAAGAATCAAGGCCCCAATTCTCAGTGCCATATAATTCTTGCAAACGAAAAAAATACATACGCCCAACTCTTAAATATGGTAGTTCGTTTGGGCTTATCGCTGATTCTTTGCCACTAGTGCTTTGTCTGGACGTGGATGAGTATATCAAGCTCAAACAATCAACTGTAAAATTTTAGTATTCCTACTGCATTTCATTATCCTACAAGTAAAACACCCTCAGCTAATCCAGCATTGGCAAGAGTGGTGTGTACTCTCCTGGTGCCCTCACTGGGGTAGTCTATGCACCAATGCATCTTGAAATACCAAACTAGGTATCCATCCACTCAGATGCTTGCGCTAAAACTCTTCGAAAACTAACACTACTGACCCATGTGTCCTTGTCTCTTAAAACTAGTAAATCAACAAAAGATTGCTCTCACCCAAGTATCAATGACACTTGGAAAGACATCAAGCACCGCTGTCGGGGTTGAATAACAACGAAAAACTTCTGATTTGAGCTGTTTTGTCTTTCATTCATTCTATCAACTACATTGCCATAATATATACCCCCCAATTCTCAATGTGGTCATCGAGCAACTCCAACACCACGTTTTTATACAACCTGGCTGCGGTGCGGTATCCTGCATCTGCCGCCTATGCTGTATGCTTCCCCACACTATACCAATTCCCTCTCCCGACCCCATCCTCCTCACCCTGTGTAACTGCTTTCCTCTCCATCTGCTGTTCTCGCACCTTTAGCCTGCCGTCTGGGGTGTAAGGAATCGTCTCTGGCCCGGGATCGCGTCCCTCACAGAGAAGCTCCTTTTCAGATGTGGTGTCCAAGAACCTCACAACTTCACTTGCACCTTTAGAAGCGAAGTCCACAGCAAGCAGCCAAAGTCGCGCGAAGCCTTCACAAAAAAACACACACGATCCCCCAGAAAATCTGCATGTGTACCCTGTCCTTGAGGAAGTTTTAGTGATTGGAATTTACAATATTAATTCAATAGATGCTTGATATGGGAACTGAAAAGAAGCATGATGTAATTTTTCCCACAAGCTTTTTTTTTTTCAAAAAAACCTTTGTAATAGTATTGTGTTCTGCAGGTTTTGAGAATATATCTACTCCATCAAAAACAAAACACTCTTCAGCCTCAGTGGTACTTGTACTTAATAAGAGTAGACGAAAATAAAAGGAGTGGGATTCGAGCTGAGCACAAGGCCAAGTTTAGGCATGCAGGAGTGAAGTGTGTCTTTTTGGTCACACCCGCGGCTCTTAAAGAGCTCCCCTGCGGTCTCTCTGCAGGACTGTAGACACGTCCAGGGAATGTTGGACCTAAAGAGAAGGAGATGCAAAGTTTTATTGAGTGCGACCACATCTGCTGCCCTGCAACGACTAATGTATAAACCATTCTGCGGCTGCGTTATTGTTAGCCTCGTGTGAGCGGACAGAACCGACTCACCTAACCCACTTTGCCTGAAGCCCCCGCTGAAAGATCTCAGCTCTTGTGGGGACTCACGCACCTGGCAGGTGTGAGCATGTGAGGCGCTGCGTGCTCACTGTGTACTGGGTGCAGCTCTGACTGCCCACCCCACCCCCCCCCCCCCCCCCCCCCCCCAAGACCGAGAAATGGATTGTGATGGATAAAGAGGGATGAGAGCTGGTAGCAAAAAAGTTTTGGATTTATAGAAAACCAATTAAATATAAAAGTTAATGACAACACAGAAGACAACAATCCCCATAAAATCCACCCTTTGTGAGACATGTAGGTTCCATGTCGAATGAGGACGGGCCACTTTTTTTAACATTGAGGTTTATGGGAAAGTTTCTTGTGTTGCCCATGAATTTAGGCAGCAGTACCACAGGTGGCCTCCCTCCACACCCTATCCAGATAATGTAATGAGCACTGTAATGTGCAATGTAATAAGTTAAATCCAGCTTGTTCATCAAGCTCATCCTTCAAGTCTTTGGTTGAAGAGGCGGAGTCGCAACAGTCTTCAGAGACTGATTAAGTATAAGTCTCTACATATTCTATATTTAAACAGCAGCTATTTACATTGAGATGACTAGTCCTATTCTCTGTGTTGTTCTATGAGGTCCACCTGATATAGCTAAGATTTTAAGTCAGGAATTCTCTTTTTATCTTAGCTGTGATGACCCCAAAAAATCTGTGGGAATCTTAACATCCTCGTCTCTAGCCCAAACATGTTATGATTTTATATTTTTTTTTTACAATTGTAAATGTTCCAGAGTCTGGCAATAAACTTATCCATCTGTAATTGACATAGTCCAGGCTTAGTTACGGGTCATATCCACTCACTCATTTGAATACTGACTATAGCACAATTTTGATAGGATAAGTACATAGGAAGTCTCCTTGCACTTATTTGCAGGTGAATTGCAAATTATATAAATATTTCACGGAAGTCTTTTCTCTTTTCATCCTCAATCACTACCTTCTTGAGATCTACGTCATGACTTCTTCTTTCATCAAAAACAGGACCATCCCTCGGCCGTGTCTGATCGTCCCTCGCCTGCGGACACTGACATCAGCGCATTGATCCGCACTCGGGGGCCACACAATCATATGATTTAGGAGCCTATGACTTATTTTTAGTGTCACTGCAACTTTCAACACGGCCCAATAAAAAGCCCACCAGAGGCCTGAGCGATGAGACGGGCACTAAAGAGAGAATGATGGTTTCTCAAGGACAGCGACTCAGAGAGAAACTTGGTGGTGTTGAGGATATTGACAGAGTTGTGTATGTGCAAGTGTAGATGTGTGTGTGTGTGTAGGTGTGTGTGTGTGTGTATGCAGGGGGGTCTGAGGTGACTTCAGCCAATATGGCCCATCTGGCTCTGTGGGGCGCTGAGGTGAGATTATACTTATAAGACCACATGTTGGATTACACGCAGGGTGGAAAGGAGAAATATGGCTTTATCGAGCAGTCGGGGATTTAATATGGTCAGCTAAAGACAGCCTCCAGCCAAACAGACTTTTTTGAGCCCTTTCATTTGAGTCTTTAAACATGTTACGATAATGTTCTCTCCATAAAATACATGTTGCAGTTTTAGCCTTTAATAAGTGAAGTGTTTGTTTGGTCAAGCATGCTTCTTCAGTGATCAGAGCGACCTCTGATCACTGAAGAAGCATGGATCTTACTGCCTTAAAAACGGTTCACTGCTGCAGCGGTTCGCAGCAGCGATCCTCGCTCCACATCAGAGAGCAGCAAAGTGATCATGGGGACTAAACAGGAGCTAAACCAGGAGCTGAACCAGGAGCTGAACCAGGATTAAACCAGGGATGAGGACGGGGGTCAGTGCTCGTGAACATATGTCTGTATCCTGAGTTTCTTCGGTGACTGTAAAAGTGCTGCTACAGAAGTACCGGCGTCAGCATCAAAGCTCCGCCCACTTCTGTGTTTTTCCCCCAACATAGGACAGGACGTCAGAGGATGCACATGTTTGTAATATTATGGATGTGATTGAAAACGCAGATTTTCGGTTATGTGTGGATGTAAATTATGTTATAAACGGAGGGGGTTTTAAAAATACAGAGTGGCCTTGTGTATAAATTCTGCTATACAAATAGACTTGCCTTGCCTCAAATTTGTTCAAAAGTCTGAACTAGTAAATAATAACTAGTAAGTAATAAGCGCCAAAAGTGGTATTGGCAGAATTAAACTAAACCCAAGAGAATAAAAACATGAACATATAATGAAGCAGTATTTTGTGTGCACTAGTGTGACCAGAATAAATCCTGTCCAATCACAGCGCCTGAATGTAGGGTTGAAAAAAAGACTGAATGTTCTCCAGCATGAATATTCATAATCGTCATTCCAGTAATCTTTCCTCTAACACAAAATGCCTAAAAGCTCATTTTGTTCAGCCTTATATTCTCTGAAACAGATTACAGTGATGTCTTGAGTGACTTATTAAGAGCATTATTAGATAGTGTTTCAATTATAACTTGTGCAGAGGACGCACAGCGATAGGGAGCGGCCGCTCGTTTACATTCTGCAGAGAGCGGAGAGTAATTATCTGCAGGGCACCGTTAACACCCGGTTAATGCTGGAGATATGCTCTTATGTATTAACACATACAAAAGATAGTTACACAGAGAGATGTAAATAGAAATACATTTGTAAATACATATTGAACATTTGTATACGTACAGTGGGGCAAAAAAGTATTTAGTCAGCCACCGATTGTGCAAGTTCTCCCACAATAATGAAAGAGGTCTGTAATTTTCATCATAGGTACACTTCAACTGTGAGAGACAGAATGTGAAAAAAAATCCAGAAATTCACATAGTAGGATTTTTAAAGAATTTATTTGTAAATTATGGTGGAAAATAAGTATTTGGTCAATAACAATAATTCAACTCAATACATTGTAATATAACCTTTACAAACAATTACTATAGGTCTTTACCAGGTTTGCACACACAGTAGTTGGTATTTTGGCCCATTCCTCCATGTTTCGGGGCTGTCGCCGAGCAACACGGACTTTCAACTCCCTCCACAGATTTTCAGTGGGGGTGAGGTCTGGAGACTGGCTCGGCCACTCTAGGACTTTCAAATGCTTCTTACGGAGCCACTCCTTCGTTGCCCGGGCGGTGTGTTTGGGATCATTGTCATGCTGGAAGACCCAGCCACGTTTCATCTTCAAAGCTCTCACTGATGGAAGGAGGTTTTGGCTCAAAATCTCACGATACATGGCCCCATTCATTCTTTCCTTAACACGGATCAGTCGTCCTGTCCCCTTAGCAGAAAAACAGCCCCAAAGCATGACGTTTCCACCCCCATGCTTCACTGTAGGTATGGTGCAACTCAGTATTCTTCTTCCTCCAAACACAACAAGTCAAGTTTATGCCAAACAGTTCTACTTTGGTTTCATCTGACCACATGACATTCTCCCAATCCTCTGGTGTATCATCCATGTGCTCTCTGGCAAACTGTACATACACACGCATGAGTGTACGCTAATGAGCAATTATTCCACCATGTGTCTCCATCACGTCTAAATCATTTGCACTATTCATGTGTTATTTATTTTCCATTATAATCTTCTTTCATCTGTGTTCTTTCAGCTGCAGTATTCAGTGAAAACATAATCATTCACCGTGCTATTGTCTCATGAATCAAAACGCGGGAAGCCAGCGATTCTAAGGGTGGTCTGAGTTAAGTGGAACATTTCACTAACCAACCTCCATCTTCTTGTACTTTATGTTGCTCCATTTGTTACAGGAATGAGCGCAGCAGGAGCCCACAGCGGGTCACATGACGGCGGAGAGTCCCAGATCAGGGAAAACACATGCATTAGACTCTCCAAGGCCCAGCGTCAGGATGTGATTAGTGATCCAGGAGACTGTGGCCTATATGTGCATGGTGCAATGGTAAAGCTTGGCCATATGCAGGTGAAACTCAGAAAATTAGAATACCGTTCAAAAGTTCATGTATTTCTGTCGCTCAAGCTAAAACGCAAAACAAGCCTTGTATTTAAAAAAAAGATTTCACACCAGTTAAACATACAAATAATGAAACGATTTTGCAGCATAAATGAGTTCATTACTAATCCAGACATGGCGCCCAATAGCCTCAGGCAGGGCTGTTGTTTTCTTTTTCTTTTCCAGCTCCAGTGACATTTTTTTGCTTTCAACTTGATAGCCATAATAAAACCCACTCTGAAACAGACAATGTAAGGCTCCATTCATTTTATATTACACCAACTCAAAGAGATCTCTGCTGGCCCCCAGTTCAGAACAGTGTCGACTTTAAAATACTTATACTTGTTTATGAAGCCTACCACAGTCTGTCACCTTCATGTTTTTAGAGATCAGCTTGAACGTAGTCTCAGATCCTCCGACCTCAACCTGCCTGGGGTTCCCCATGTGAGGCTGAAGGGTGGGAGAAGCGGCTTTCTCCCATTATGCTCACTGTAAATTGAACACCCTGCCTGATATTACATGGGCGGCAATCCTACGTTCATTAAGACTAAACTAAAGACCTACGGCTTCTTATATTTATGTTTTTTTCTTGTTGTCTCTATATTGCGTGTTGAAATCTGCTCACACCATGGACAAAACACTCAAAAATCATAAAAAATATACATATTTTGCCCTCAAATCTCAAAAATATGAGGAAAGGGACTACTTTTTTAGCCAAGAGTAAACAAAAGCTCCATAGCAACGGTTGTCATGACCAAAATGAAGACACAGGCTCAGAGAATAAATGGTTTTCCAACATTTTACATTAGATTTTTTTACAAAACAGTATATTTTAGAAACTTAATTCAACATCCTGCTGTATAAGAGATCTTTGAAGTAACTTAACAAAGTGTAAGTTACGAGTTTGTGATGCTGTGTTTCTTTTTCTCTGCAGTTTAAACAAAATTCATCAGTTGTCGTTTCAATCGGACTCCCCCCTGACCATGGTATGAGTTTGAAATCATTACTTCTACTACTACTTCTACTACTTCTATGACTTATTTACACTTTCCCTAGACCAGGGGGGTCAAACTCATTTTGGTCGGGGCCAAATTTAAAAATGGAAGGGCTTGCGATTGTCTTCTGTCATCATTATTTTTTAGGTTTGGATTCAACCAAAAATGTGCCAAATATCAAGAAGAGACGTAAATTTTAGTTACAATTTTAGAACAGATTAAGTTATATGGTTTTCCTGGGAATATAGGCCTTAAAATTAAGTATAACATGCCATAGTATCCTATTACCATCAATGCTGCAAGTTACTCTAATCATGATAATTAAAAATCTTCTCAGGGGCCATTTATTTATTTATTTTGTATTCATTTATTTAACAGGGACATTTATAGTCAACATATAACAAAACAAGCTTGTAACTGATTGCGATGCAAACATATTTTTATAGCTATTGCTACTTTTCAAATCCAGTGAATGATTCTGTGGGCTGAATTGTAGACTTAGTTTGACATGCCTGCCCTAAACGGCCTTAACCCTTCATTTTCTATTTGTCTGTATAAAGATAAAGTAATAACTATCTTTGCAAAGAACATTGCGTTGCAGTCCTAAAATATGAATCACAAATATTTATTTTAAAAGGACAGTGGATTGCTATTCATCCCTTGCTGCACTTCTGGTTAAATTATTGCAATCTGCTTTTAATAATGGATATTTGGAAAGGCTGTAATTACGAGCAGGCAGGCTGTTCTGTTGTGGCTGTTTTTTCTGATTTCAAATTGTGTTTCTGTTTGAAAATTAGAGGGCTCGGAGTCACCACTGAATAATGCACTATTTTCCCACTTTTATCCCGGTAAATCCACTTGACACACTTGTGCGCGCCGACATCCCCGCTCATAATTTCAAGGAGTATGGATTTTTGAAGTTTCAGGTGGTTACCTCATGCTGTTGCATTCCGGGGACAGGACAAGCTGATGTGTCTGGTTTATTCTTTCACTCTCCCCCGAGGAGTGAGAGTCGGTCACGAGGATGTTTGAAACGCGTTTATCAACCGCTTTAGTGGACTGGAAATGCTCTATAATCATTTCTACACTTTTTCTGTCTAAAAACCCGCAGCGTTTTGGTTCTGAAAACATGCAGTGGAGAATTACGAAGGTGATTGGATGGTTTTAGGACAATAGTGTAAAGACGCAAGAAAAGAGGACATTAAAAGTGGTTTGTTATGACGCTTAAAGATCATAGAACTTTGTTTATTTATTTATTTAAATTGTGGACATAAAACATACTACAATTACATTTCAAATAATTGTCGTCCTGAAGAAAGAAGAAAAAAATCTTGTGTTGCCTGCCCCTTTCTTCAAACATGCACAAGTTAAATAAAAAATAAGATAGCCTTCAGCACTTCTTCAAACTGTTTTTATTTTATGTTTTGTATTTGTTTTCAGTATTCTTTGTTTTTTATTATATAGTTATTTTCTCTCTATACTATAAACTCATGCTATTAACTTCACATGTAAGCTGAGATAAGATAGTTCTTTATTCTTGCCTCTTATTTTATTCATTCCTACTGTTCTGAAACTTGTGATGCAACACTGAAATTTCCCCACTGTGGGACGGATAAAGGATCTCTAAATACTAATCTTCTTATTCGGAAATGCTCTGGGTAATCATTTCTACACTTTCTCTGTCTAAAAACCCACAGCGTTTTGGTTCTGAAAAATTGTGCTAAAATAACTTGAAATCCAGTCAAAAGTAAATTGTTTGGCCGTTTAAAGATCATAGAACTCATGGAAGTCATTTTACGTAAGATGAGATTAGATATTTCTTTATTCGTCCCACCGTGGGGAAGATTCAATGTCATCGTTGCGCACTTCACAGCAGAATATAAGAAAGGAGGAAAAAAAGAGAACTCAGATTACACACATCAAACAGGATCGGTTATTTAAGATTATAGATAATACATCTGACATACAATACTAAAGTAATAGTAACAAAAGGGTCAGGCGTAACCTCTCCTTCACACGGCAAGAGTGAATATAGACCTATGTTCATGAATCTTGATAAATGTTGATAAATGTCTTAATCCTAGCACCATCTTTTATCCAGTAACAAAGAAAGCAATCAAACACTTGCTTCACTGCATCTGGGCCTGAGCTGCAGCCTCAGGGCACCCCCTATGGAAACGCAGAGAACACATATATATATATACTTTCCCAAAACTTCTTCTTTATTTTTTGTTTAGGTCTAAGTGCACATCCCAACTTATACATTATAGACACATTGTCCCAAATTTCTATTTAAATCATTTGCTACCATTGTACTGTTTCTAAATGCTGCGTTGAAGGATCCATCTTCCGTTGGGGATAAATTGAGTGGACTGGCTTTTGAAGATGCAGTAGTGGAGCAGTTTATAGTAGCCCCAGGCAGACTTTTACCCGACAAAGGTATAGCTTTCACAGCCATTTTCTGCCTATAGTGGAAGCAAATTGGTCGTACGCGCCAGGAATGCATTGGATTAGTTTTCACAAATGCAGCTTAGTGTTTCTGGATTGTACAGATGTCAAACTAGCAAAACATTCTGGATAGAGCTACGAGATAATTTGTCTTCTGCCCGTAATTGTGCTACAAGTCAAAAGGAACACATTCTGTATGAGCTGCAGCTGTGGTCAGTTGGTTTGGGCTCATAATGCTCATTTTAGATCAAGAAATATAGTTTGTGATTACGCAGGTCTTACTGTTAGCAAGAAGAAGGGAAATCTATAAAGAAAACTCAAAATAAAAATATCATAATGTTCTTCTATGTGTTATGTCATTGATATAAGTAATCCATCATCTCTTTTCAAGTTCCAGGGTGTCACCATTTGTCTATTTCACAATACATTTCTCAAAAAATGCTCGCGCCTACAGCAGTGTTCCTTGACCTTTTCGAGCCATGGCACACCTTTTTCATTCCAAACAATCACATGGGACACCACCAGCTCAAACTGATACAAACATGTAACTCTGCAGCCTTTATTAAAGCTGCATAACCTGACTTTATTTTTGTATTCATTACGAAAATTCAATCCATATCCATGCAATGCATTGGGATATACAGTGGGGCAAAAAAGTATTTAGTCAGCCCCCGATTGTGCATGTTCTCCCACTTAAAATAATGACAGAGGTCAGTAATTCTCATCATAGGTACACTTCAACTGTGAGAGACAGAATGTGAAAAAAAAAATCCAGGAATTCACATTGTAGGATTTTTAAAGAATATATTTGTAAATCATGGCGGAAAGTAAGTATTTGGTCAATAACAAATATTCAACTCAGTACTTTGTAATATAACCTTTGTTGGCAATAACAGAGGTCAAACGATTACTATAGGTCTTTACCAGGTTTGCACACACAATAGCTGGTATTTTGGCCCATTCCTCCATGCAGATCTTCCTGAGAGCAGTGATGTTTTGGGGCTGTCGCCGAGCAACACGGACTTTCAACTCCCTCCACAGATTTTCAATGGGGTTGAGGTCTGGAGACTGGCTCTGCCACTCCAGGACTTTCAAATGCTTCTTACGGAGCCACTCTTTCGTTCCCCGGGCTGTGTGTGTAGGATCATTGTCGTGCTGGAAGACCCAGCCACGTTTCATCTTCAAAGCTCTCACTGATGGAAGGAGGTTTTGGCTCAAAATCTCACGATACATGGCCCCATTCATTCTTTCCTTAGCACGGATCAGTCGTCCTGTCCCCTTAGCAGAAAAACAGCCCCAAAGCATGACGTTTCCACCCCCATACTTCACAGTAGGTATGGTGTTCTTGGGATGCAACTCAGTACTCTTCCTCCAAACACGACGAGTTGAGTTTATACCAAACAGTTGTACTTTGGTTTCATCTGACCACATGACATTCTCCCAATCCTCTGCTGTATCATCCATGTGCTCTCTGGTAAACTTCCGACGGGCCTGGACATGCACTGGCTTCAGCAGGGGGACACGTCTGGCACTGCAGGATTTGATTCCCTGTCGTCGTAGTGTGTTACTGATGGTAACCTTTGTTACTTTGGTCCCAGCTCTCTGCAGGTCATTCACCAGGTCCCCCCGTGTGGTTCTGGGATTTTTGATCACCGTTCTCATGTTCATTTTGACCCCACGGGATGAGATATTGCGTGGAGCCCCAGATCGAGGCAGATTATCAGTGGTCTTGTATGTCTTCCATTTTCTGATTATTGCTCCCACAGTTGATCTGTTCACACCAAGCTGCTTGCCTATTGTAGATTCACTCTTTCCAGTCTGGTGCAGGTCTAAAATTATTTTCCTGGTGTCCTTTGACAGTTCTTTGGTCTTGGCCATAGTGGAGTTTGGAGTCTGACTGTTTGAGGCTGTGGACAGGTGTCTTTTATACAGATAACGAGTTCAAACAGGTGCCATTAATACAGGTAACGAGAGGAGGACAGAAGAGCTTCTTAAAGAAGAAGTTACAGGTCTGTGAGAGCCAGAGATCTTCCTTGTTTGAAGTGACCAAATACTTATTTTCCACCATAATTTACAAAGAAATTCTTTAAAAATCCTACAATGTGAATTCCTGGATTTTTTTTCACATTCTGTCTCTCACAGTTGAAGTGTACATATGATGAAAATTACAGACCTCTGTCATTATTTTAAGTGGGAGAACTTCCACAATCTAAAATTAAATGACACGCCAGCACAAATCTGTGCTGGCGTGTCATTTAATTTTAGATTGAGTTTTTGTGCAACAAGGAAGAGAATCGGTTTCGGGTCCAAATTGTGACCAATCACAGCGCAAACCTGAGACTTCCCGTGTTTTTGTACCGGTTACTGCTTACTCAGTGAAACAGCCAAAGTCTCGTCACGCCATCTACGTTCAAAGGTGCAATCCATATTGTGGGACGGGAGCTCCGTAAACAACAGCACATGAGCACAGGCTGAGTGGGGGGCGATAGCTTCGCCAGTGCAGGGAGGGGAGCAGAAAGAGCGAGCGCAGAAAGCTGCTGCTTCAAAGTTGTAAAGTGAGGTAGTCCAGCTTTAACAAGTAATTTTTTTTTCACATTATTTTGCCCAAGTAGCCACCAACCACCAACCATTCACTCACACACCCGACTCATTCCAGACAATGTGGGTGATGTGTCTTGCCTAAGGACACAACAACAGTTTGGCACTTTACAGCCGCAGCCGCCCCACTGTGGCACCTGGTGTTCCGAAAGGTCTCCCATCCCAGTACTAACCAGGCCCTGCCCTGAACAGCTTTAGCGGTCTGACGGGATCTGGCTTTTACCGGCAAGTACAGTGCATGGTGTTGAGCTACTACATGCCCCAACAAGAAAAGTTATCAACACTTTAAAGAAGCTATACCCGATTTTTTTTCTAAGTAGTTCATAAAAAATGCTTTTTACTACATACAAGTTGTATCATAATACATAATTTAATTGAAAACTTGAGGTCATTGATTCCACTGTGTATGAAATTCAGGCAGTGAAAAGTGCTGAGTAGAGTCTGAGCGGGCCGCTCGTTCTCCTCCACTCACAGAACAAGAAGCGACCAGCCTGTGTCCTCTAGTCTCTACAGCCTGCGTCCTCTAGTCTCTACAGCCTGCGTCCTCTAGCCTCTACAGCGCTGCGTCCTCTAGCCTCTACAGCCTGCGTCCTCTAGCCTCTACAGCCTGCGTCCTCTAGTCTCTACAGCCTGCGTCCTCTAGTCTCTACAGCGCTGCGTCCTCTAGCCTCTACAGCCTGCGTCCTCTAGTCTCTACAGCCTGCGTCCTCTAGTCTCTACAGCGCTGCGTCCTCTAGCCTCTACAGCCTGCGTCCTCTAGCCTCTACAGCCTGCGTCCTCTAGTCTCTACAGCGCTGCGTCCTCTAGCCTCTACAGCCTGCGTCCTCTAGTCTCTACAGCCTGCGTCCTCTAGCCTCTACAGCCTGTGTCCTCTAGCCTCTACAGCCTGTGTCCTCTAGTCTCTACAGCCTGCGTCCTCTAGCCTCTACAGCCTGCGTCCTCTAGCCTCTACAGCCTGTGTCCTCTAGTCTCTACAGCGCTGCGTCCTCTAACCTCTACAGCCTGCGTCCTCTAGTCTCTACAGCCTGTGTCCTCTAGCCTCTACAGCCTGCGTCCTCTAGCCTCTACAGCCTGCGTCCTCTAGCCTCTACAGCCTGCGTCCTCTAGTCTCTACAGCCTGTGTCCTCTAGCCTCTACAGCCTGCGTCCTCTAGCCTCTACAGCCTGCGTCCTCTAGCCTCTACAGCCTGCGTCCTCTAGACCCTACAGCCTGCGTCCTCTAGTCTCTACAGCCTGTGTCCTCTAGTCTCTACAGCCTGTGTCCTCTAGTCTCTACAGCCTGTGTCCTCTAGTCTCTACAGCCTGTGTCCTCTAGCCTCTACAGCCTGTGTCCTCTAGTCTCTACAGCCTGTGTCCTCTAGCCTCTACAGCCTGTGTCCTCTAGTCTCTACAGCCTGCGTCCTCTAGTCTCTACAGCCTGTGTCCTCTAGTCTCTACAGCCTGTGTCCTCTAGCCTCTACAGCCTGTGTCCTCTAGCCTCTACAGCCTGCGTCCTCTAGCCTCTACAGCCTGCGTCCTCTAGTCTCTACAGCGCTGCGTCCTCTAGCCTCTACAGCCTGTGTCCTCTAGTCTCTACAGCGCTGCGTCCTCTAGCCTCTATAGCCTGTGTCCTCTAGCCTCTACAGCCTGTGTCCTCTAGTCTCTACAGCCTGCGTCCTCTAGCCTCTACAGCCTGCGTCCTCTAGACCCTACAGCCTGCGTCCTCTAGTCTCTACAGCCTGTGTCCTCTAGTCTCTACAGCCTGTGTCCTCTAGCCTCTACAGCGCTGCGTCCTCTAGCCTCTACAGCCTGCGTCCTCTAGCCTCTACAGCCTGCGTCCTCTAGTCTCTACAGCCTGCGTCCTCTAGTCTCTACAGCCTGTGTCCTCTAGTCTCTACAGCCTGTGTCCTCTAGTCTCTACAGCCTGTGTCCTCTAGTCTCTACAGCCTGTGTCCTCTAGTCTCTACAGCCTGTGTCCTCTAGCCTCTACAGCCTGTGTCCTCTAGCCTCTACAGCCTGTGTCCTCTAGTCTCTACAGCCTGCGTCCTCTAGCCTCTACAGCCTGTGTCCTCTAGCCTCTACAGCCTGTGTCCTCTAGCCTCTACAGCGCTGCGTCCTCTAGCCTCTACAGCCTGCGTCCTCTAGCCTCTACAGCCTGCGTCCTCTAGTCTCTACAGCCTGCGTCCTCTAGTCTCTACAGCCTGTGTCCTCTAGTCTCTACAGCCTGTGTCCTCTAGTCTCTACAGCCTGTGTCCTCTAGTCTCTACAGCCTGTGTCCTCTAGCCTCTACAGCGCTGCGTCCTCTAGCCTCTACAGCCTGCGTCCTCTAGCCTCTACAGCCTGCGTCCTCTAGTCTCTACAGCCTGCGTCCTCTAGTCTCTACAGCCTGTGTCCTCTAGTCTCTACAGCCTGTGTCCTCTAGTCTCTACAGCCTGTGTCCTCTAGTCTCTACAGCCTGTGTCCTCTAGTCTCTACAGCCTGTGTCCTCTAGTCTCTACAGCCTGCGTCCTCTAGTCTCTACAGCCTGTGTCCTCTAGCCTCTACAGCCTGCGTCCTCTAGTCTCTACAGCCTGTGTCCTCTAGTCTCTACAGCCTGTGTCCTCTAGTCTCTACAGCCTGTGTCCTCTAGTCTCTACAGCCTGTGTCCTCTAGTCTCTACAGCCTGCGTCCTCTAGTCTCTACAGCCTGCGTCCTCTAGTCTCTACAGCCTGTGTCCTCTAGTCTCTACAGCCTGTGTCCTCTAGTCTCTACAGCCTGTGTCCTCTAGCCTCTACAGCCTGCGTCCTCTAGTCTCTACAGCCTGCGTCCTCTAGTCTCTACAGCCTGTGTCCTCTAGTCTCTACAGCCTGTGTCCTCTAGTCTCTACAGCCTGCGTCCTCTAGTCTCTACAGCCTGTGTCCTCTAGTCTCTACAGCCTGTGTCCTCTAGTCTCTACAGCCTGTGTCCTCTAGTCTCTACAGCCTGCGTCCTCTAGCCTCTACAGCCTGCGTCCTCTAGCCTCTACAGCCTGTGTCCTCTAGTCTCTACAGCCTGCGTCCTCTAGTCTCTACAGCGCTGCGTCCTCTAGTCTCTACAGCCTGTGTCCTCTAGTCTCTACAGCCTGTGTCCTCTAGTCTCTACAGCCTGCGTCCTCTAGTCTCTACAGCGCTGCGTCCTCTAGCCTCTACAGCCTGCGTCCTCTAGTCTCTACAGCGCTGCGTCCTCTAGCCTCTACAGCCTGCGTCCTCTAGTCTCTACAGCCTGTGTCCTCTAGCCTCTGCAGCGCTGCTTAACACCAGGGCTTCGACTTCAAAATTCGAATATAATTCTAAGATAAAAAATATATACATATTTGAACAAATATTAGACAACCCTTATAATTAGAAATGTATTTAATGACTGCAAATAAAATAGTTAGCTCCCAAAGGTTTCACCGGGACGTGCTAGGCAGGTAACAGCTAAGCTAGCTAGCTGTTTCATGGTCACTTCCGGGTTTTTCGCGATCGCTTTTTGTCACTTTAAAACAGTATTTTTGTCATGAAAACGTTGACAGCAAATTCTGAAATTGTCCGTGCATGTGTGTTAAGGATGTATATGTGTACTGTATTGTCCGATTAACGTTTAATGGTGTTGATTGATTGATATGTATTTGTTTATTGAGTGTGGCTAGCTCCGCTAGCTTCTCTACACAGACAAGTGTGCAGAGAAACTGCACAATGTAGTGACAGGCGCTGATAGCGTTTTGTACTTGCAAAGTAATGGCAGTATTTTACACAACTGAATTACAAACAGAGATTGCATTGGGGCTGCGGTCATTATTGGTTTGAGAGTTCTGTTATCAAGAAAAAATGATCGGAAGAATTCATTCAAGTCAATGGAGATTAGCTGCTGTGAGGAGCTGTATAATAAATTATAATTAAATATTAGAATATATTCTAATGTTTAAATTAATACATCCGGACGCGAAACTAATGGTATTCTTTTACTTATATATTGTGTTAGCAGTGCATTGCTTTAGTACCATTTCATTAGTGATTGTTGCACAGCTTACAAGTTGCGCTAATGCTAATGTTAGCATATGTATCAGATCGCAAATAAAACTAGGTGGCTCCGTGGGATGAGAGCGTAGGGGAAATGAGAAGCCATTGAGCGAGTTGGGGGGCGGTGCTAAACATTCAAACATTGCAGAAACGGGTATAGCGCCTTTAACATTTGATTTATTTGTTAAAGAGTGAATCAAGATGTGTTTAATGCTGACAACTGGATGTGCTCTTAGCAGACGAGCTCCTCTGAGATTCTTTGTGTCTGTTTGTTTTTACAAGTACTTCTCTGCCTCTCTGCTCCCTCTCTCTCTCTCTCTCTCTCTCTTTGGCCTTCTGCTTTGACAAATGCTCGCAGGTGCAGCCCTCGTCTCCACATATCCATCAGCTGTCTGCGAGAGGGCCGGGCCGAGGCAATAAGGATGGAGGAGATTCATTATAAACGGCCCTGAAATATTGATACAAGTTTCAGCATCGACGGCATTACACCAGCGCCACGAGCCGAGAGGAAAACCTTATATCGAGTCAGACATCCGGACTAAAATGATGGGGCAAAGTTGCACCGTTACATCAGCAGGAATCATCTCAGACTATTTTACTTCACTTCCACATCCTAATGCCGGCATATTTATACAGCTTCGCATTTAGGGTTGTTATTTTCAATTAAAGTTTTAGGGTAAAACAATAGATAGATAAATACAACTGGGATGACAGTTCAAAATACTCAAATAATATCAGGGTATTACTATTTTACCTGTGTTTTCGGTCAAATCTGTTTTCAGTCATGACAGAATTCCCTTTGTTGTTGTGCATAGAGTTACGTAAGAACAAGGAAGTGTTAAGAGAAACGCCCAGAGGAAATCCGCCCAGTCACAGAGAGAAACTTGAAATCTCCAAAGGCCTGGGTCGACCTTCTTGTTCTTGAGGCATGAGTGATGACTACAGACAGAACCCAACACAGATCAGAGAATCGAACACTTCACACACACACAAACATTAAACGATAAAAACGTTATTATTGCTCCATAAAAAGGGAAGATGACTCTGAAAATGTGTATTTGCTAATTAGGTCAATAGCAGTAGCACCCACCCATGTTTGTTTGTCTAAATCATATCCACAAGTCCTGGCAAGTCTAAGAATTACGAAAAGAAAAGAAAAACACAGCAAACCCATCTAGAAAGCTCTCTTTGCTAAATACATCTTCATTAGTACTAACTGTATAACAATATTTCAATCATTTACCAAAGTACGGGTATCAAACTCATTTTGGTTGAGGGCCAAATTTAAAAACATTTGGTTGCGGCCAGAAGTATAAAAGTGGTATATGAGTATAAAGTATATATATATAGTGAGTATATAGTGGTGTAAATGCACTTTTATAAACTTTATTTTTAAATAATAGAAAATAATAAAATGTCAAATACATTTTATTATTTTCTATTAAAGGTATAGATGAGGATTTTCCCACATTTTAGCAAAGAACCGACCTCTCTACTTTTCGAACAAATCTCTCTGATCTTATTTGACGAGCACGTATCGGCAGAATGATTGACAACTGGGAGGACCAATAGTCTTGATGATCCACCCGGAAGTAGAAAATCCTCTTATATACCTTTAAGTTTCATGAAGAGATGTATTTGAAGATTGATATAATACATAATGAAGTAACTATAACTTCCATCCATCCATTCATTTTCTTCCCCTTAATCCATTGCTGGGTCGAGGGTGGCAGTCAGAGCTGCACCCAGTACACAGAGCACCAGCCCCTCACTGATCCTCCTGCAGGTGGTGAGTCCACAGGAGCCTTGATCTTCCAGCGGGGGCTTCAGGCAAAGTGGGGTTAGGTGTCTTGCCCAAGAACACAACGAAAGCAGTCAGCAGTGGAAGTCGTGAAGGAGGTCTTATGGAGGGGTCGAACCCACAACCTACAGGCTCAAAGGCCAATGCTCTACCAACTGAGCCACTTTCACCCTTACTATAACTTCTGACTACATTTTATTATTATTATTAATACCATCATTATTATTATTATTATTATTATTATTATTATTATTATTATTATTATTATTTTTACACAAGTTGACAGCCAAAAAATTGTCAGGGGTTTCTCAACTGATTTAGACTAATGTTGGTGTTCTGAGTCCGAATATCACATGCATTTTGCTCTATCAGGTCAACTTTTTGAGATACAGCCATAGGGTTACGGATTACGTACGTCTACGTTATTATGAATTCTGCTTATCAAATTTGATGGAGTAAATAAAAACTGAATGACTTTGGATACGTTGACTTTTATTTCTTGAGGAAAATGAAAAAAACGTCAAGGGTTTCTCAGCTGATGATCCGCAGAATTTGTCGCAAAATCAATAAAAAAAAATATTTCTGTAGCAAAAAATCCTGACCGGATTGAGCAAAACCAAGGTCATTTTCGGAATCAGAGCATCAAAATGAGTCTAATTCATCTGGAAAACCCTGGACTATTTTCAAAAAATATTTTTTTGTTACCCAGTGTTATTATTATCAATCTTTATTAAGGACATTGATATAATACAGTCCATAGATTACATAAAATATACATAGAGTAAATTGCTTATAGAAAAACAAATACAGTAAGTACATTATTTATTTTTGTAAACATTTTAGAACATAATCAATTATATAGCAGATAATAGGCTTTGAACTTAAGTATACCATAGTATTCCATTACCACATTACTGTGAAAAAGATAACTAAAATTGGTACTGCGAGCTGGATTTTTCCCACATGTTGAGTTTGACATGCCTGACCTAACACATGCGGCAAATGTAGCGTATTTGTAAAACATGTGAGGACATTAAATGAGAAGACGTGTGAGCCGATCCGAAACGCTAACATCAGAAATGAGGTGATGCCGCGTTCAAGGCTAGGTATTTGGTGGATATCTCTATAGCTTTACAGACTTTGACGGCCCAGGTTTAAGCAATGCATCGCCGCTGCCTGAGGACATTTGAATCAATTTAATACAAAGCAGCCAATTCAGACTCCTCTTTTCAGAAATCTTTCCTTTTCAAGCCGGGTATGTTTTATTAATTTGCATTATAACATCCAATATGCTCGCCTTCTATGAGCTGCTAAAAAGCGGCAGGACTAACAAAAATAAAAATAAAACATGGTCTAGTCTCTTTTGACCAATTATTGTGTGGGAACCTGAAAAGAGCGCATGCAGCTCGTGTGTGACAAGCTTACCTCCACAATGAACTCTCGGTCACGCTGTTCAGGTTGAAGTCGAATAATTTGGTCAGCATCAGAATCACCTGCGAAGCGAGATAAACATTTCAGTCAATAGCCGGGCTTTTTGAATGAGCCTCAAAAGGATTCAGTGTTTTGATGTGTCCACCGCTGACACCGACAGCAGAGAAAAAGGACTGGATTCAAAGACGGACAAACTGCCCTGGTTTAAAATGAGCTGTTTTTTCATCAGTTTTTGTTCTGCTTTTTCTTGGCAAAACGTTCCGGGCTCTTTTTGTGTTGTTGTTGTTGTCTGCTTTAAAGCCGTACGCCTCTGTGATGTGTCTGTGTTTTGAAGTCACCACATGGCTGTTGTCTATGGATTTGGATGAGTCTGAAGCCATAGATTAGTTCATAACTGATGGTATAGATCATTGCAGAACTATACAGATTGTTATAATGTCATTGTCAATTTCAGATTTATTTGTATAGTATATGTACAACAACACAAGCTGCCCAAAGTACTTCACAGGCATAAAAGATAAAAAGTAAAAGAAAACGGCATGAAATACACACAATTGCGTGTAAAAAGCAAAACGGTGACAGACACAAATATTGTATCTTATTTAACAAAGCGGCTCATTCAACAGCCACAGTGAGTCAGATGTGAAAAGTTTCTTACGCTGAAGACCAGAGACCAGAGACATTTTTTTTTTTTAATAAGTCCATTTATAAGAAAGAAAAAAAAAAAATCTGTCTTTTCTCACACCTGAACGTCTTAGACACCTTACACAGAGGTGTCTTGATAATTGGTAGTTACCTAGTGTAACTTAAGTTCTATGAATGGTGTGAAGCCACTTAGTTCGCTGTGGGTGGAGCACCATGAAGTAGAATGGGAGTGTCTTGTGGAAAGTGTAGAAATGTATGCCGATTTTTATTTATGCATGCCTATGATTTTTATTCTGCTTTATCTTGTTTGCATCGAGAGCCAAAGCCATTTCCTAGTTTGCGACTTCCTGTTACTCACATGGCAGTAAAAAGGATTCTGATTCTGAGTAGTTTTTAACTCAGATTCTCACATTATGCATGCATTTTACTTTTACATTCTGACCGGATCTGGCTTTCCACCAACTCCCACTGATGTCTGCAGTCAATGTGTCCTTAGGCAAGACACTTAACCCCACTTTCCCATGAGGAGTGCAGAAGTAATTGTACACAGCATGCCTTGATGTGTACTGTATACTGTATGTGTATATGTGTCCTATGTAACCCTAACCCTGGCCCATCAAACTGAAACTTCCCCACTGTAGGACGAATAAAGCATTATCTTCTTCGACTTCTTCTTCATGCAGTTAAGGCCACACAGCTCCTCTGTTTGAAGACTGAAGTCATGCATAACTACTTCTCCTCTTTATTGTCAAAACTGAAGACAAACTACCCTCTCTGCTCTGTGTTCATGTTTGTGTACGTGTATTTCTATTGATGGGAGTGAGAAGTCGAGTGAGGAGGTTTGATGTTTACTGTCCAGGTCGGATACCTACATTGAGTGTTGAGTTGAGTGTTCATTTGTTTCTATCCAGCATATAATCTGTTTACAATTACTTATTACAACACCACACATCAGTCAAACTTAAAAAAATCTCATAAATCTCCACCCCTGTCCCATATATAAAAAAAAGAAAAACTCTCGTATGAAATCGGCTGCAGCTTTGCGCGGATGGATACATTTACAGATGCAGCTGCAAATTCACGCAATATGGTTTTCGTCTCCCTCTGGACAGGACCTAAATGTTTGCCATATGTTCTCTCACTTCTACCAATTTAAAAGTTTATTTGAAGTGTATGTTGCAACAGAATGCACAGCAAAATAAATAAGTACTGTACATAAGAAAATTCAGCATCACGGCCACTTTCCAGACTTTACTCATGCACAGAACTGCTCTCATTCAGCAGAACATGTTTTTTATCATCATTAGGGCTTTTCATTTGCAAAAAACTTCATGCAAGTCTGGACACGATCAAAGCCCTTTCTATATCACTTGAGAGAATGACAAAGCAGAAGGCGAGTCCCTAAACACAGGCTTTCAAAACCACAATCAGGCATTATATGTTTTCAAGTTTCATGATTCTGTATGAAGCCTGTTCTTTTCTATTATGGATGAAGATTCAGATTCAGATTCATTTTATTTGCCATTTGCAGTAAAACCACATTGGAATACATGCGCAAAAGTCCCCAGTGTGCTCCAGATAAAATTAATCAGAATCAGAATCAGAATCAGAATCATTTTTATTGCCAACGTAAGTAACAGGAGGTCACAGACTTGGAAATTGCTTTGGCTCAGTGCAACAGTCAAAAAGAGATAATAAAAATAAGAATAAAAAACACTTCTAAAGAATAAATTTAAAATAGAGTTACAGTTACTATTTACAATATACAAGTGCACATGGTGCACACAATGTAAGGTGACAGCAGTACAGTAAAGTAAAGTGACGTATGATGGGCAGTAAAGTGACTTTATAAAGGGCGGGGGGACAGGTTAAGAAGTGTTCAAGAGTCCAACAGCAGAGGGGAAGAAACTGTTCCCCTTAAAGGAAAGACCAAACCAAAAATAGTGCAGGAAACAATTCTCACTGTAAAAATTGATCAACTACAACAGTTTCAATACGAGCGCAAGAGGGAAGAAGCTGGAACATAGCTTTTCCAGGGGCCAGAAGAGTCAGTGATTAAATTAAGAGCTTGTTTTAAAAGAATAATAGGTCAAACATATCTTGCGTTATGTAATTTTGTTAGTTTACACAACCGGTGTCAAACACAAGGCCTATGGGTCCAATGCGGCCCAGCAGACCATTTTTAGTGGCCCATGGGATTATCTTCTGTAATTACTATTAACAAATACCATTGGTTGATGGTTATTGTGAGCCACCATGGCATGTTATACCTCATTTTAAAGCCAATTTACTCAATGAAATTATATTGTCTCCCCTTTTGGACCCAGAGTAGCTTTTATTTGTGTTATCCGGCCTTGATCAATAGTTTGCCACACCTGGTCTACACTGTACACTAAAAGTATTTTTAGTGTAGTAATGGTGTGGGAAATATCATACATCTAATACCAACACTTTTGACTGTTAGAAGAATGGAAAAATCTCCCAACTGAACTAAAAAATCAAGCAAGTTCAAAATGCTTTTACCTGAGAACTGAAAAAGAGGCTGTTGAGTGGCCAAGCATGTCATCACTGATTGAAGATTGTGTTTTATCTATTTTTAAAGAATATATTACCACATACAGTATTTTATTGTTTTTGCAGTGTAGTTACTTACATCCATATATGTCCATCCATCACTAACAAAGCCAGTCTGTTTCCAATCTCCTAAGTACCATCAACGCACAAGGTATGCAGACTATTTTTGCCGTTTCTAATGTCCTCATAATTACAGAGGACGATGTTTTGAAATGCGGCTGTAATTCTCCCGCTAACAAACTTACAACACCCACTCGCTCAGCTTTCCACCGCAGTCTCTCTCACGTATCACACACTCGGATTATTGTTTTAGAGCTCAGACTTAATCAAATCTGATTTTTAGCACCTCTCTGTAAATATTCTATATTTTCTCTTGCGCGCATAGCCTCCAGGTTTCACGGATCAGGGAAAAAGTGGGGCAGCCAACCACTTCAGGCAGACAGACGCGATACGTTCAGCTATAGGCATAAAAAAGGAACGCACAGGGGCGGAAAAAAAAGTCACAATCTGTTTAGTTTGTGGCTAGAGGTGTGTTTGAATTGGATAAAACACAGAACATTAACACTGCCTTTTTGGGTTTAATAAAGTTGAGGTGTACATTTTTCTGCTTTATTTCTCTGACTTGCGTTTCATTTTGATAGCGGTGGAAGAACCCTGGAGCTTTCTTTCTCTCTGACAGTAATCGGGGCAGTGTAACCGGGAGCGTGGCGGTCAGGTGGTGCGCCGTGGGCGGAAAGATATTGTCAAAATGAGAAACATCAATTCATGTTTGTCTACAGACCCAGGTCGAGTTATCTGTGTGCCGATAATAATCTCTGTGGCACTGGTCAAGTTATGTGGGCGCCAATACAGCATGAGGAGTACTTTCGAGTTTGTATACAGTATAATGTATAATTAAATATTGATTTAGATGTAAAATAGTAATGCCTTCAGAGTTTAAGCACAGTAGAAATTTAATATTTTATTCTTATCTAGAATCCATTGAACTCGCCTGGTTCTCCAAACACAAATGGTTCTATGTGGTTTGCACATGTGTGTGTCTTTCTACAGCAGAGGTGTCAAACTCATATCGGATGTGGGCCTAAGACCTGGATGGGTACCAGAAGTAAAAGTGGTGCAAAAGTTTTTGACGAATGAACTGTATTTGACATGAGTTTGGATGTTATTTTCAAGTAGTTTTCAACCCCAACTTGGCAAAATATAATATAATAAGTGATGCATTGGAAGACTGATAGCTAAAACTATACTATAACTTATATTTTAGTTAACAATTTAGAACAGATACATTATATGGTTGTTTTCCTGAGACATAAGGCTTTAAAATGAAGTATAACATGCCATAGTTTCCCCTGACCATCTATGTTACTAGTTACTGAGATAAAGATAATTAAAAGTCATTTCAGGGGCCACTGAAAATTGTCTTGCGTGTCGGATTTGGCCCACGGGCCTGAGTTTGACATGCCAGTTTTACAGCCTTAATCCTAGACTAGCCTGTCAATGTGGGCCCCGCATGGGTTTGTGTTCCTCGCCGATGCAGAAGGGTCTAAGGACGGTGATGATGCAAGAAGAAATTTGAGAACATTTATGGACATGGCTCATCCCGCTCCCTCTGCACCAATGGCTCCTACATGTGTTTGTTATTATTGCATTTCAACCTTGTAATGTCCTCCGAGACAACTGCGTTTGTGATTCAGGGTGTGCATGGGTTGGTCTCTGTCACATCTTTAGATCAGCTTTTTGAGCGCCTGAAAAGTTCTCAAACGTTATTAGCCCAAAGCGTCAAATAGTGACTCACACAGGACTCTTTCTGACAAGATCACATATTTTGTAATGCATTTTTTCCAAAACTTAACAACTTTAACAATTGTTCTTTTGGGAGAAACAGCATGGATTATATGTAAGTACACAGGCTTTCATTCTGACATAACAAATCCAAGGCTTTAGGCTATGTCAGAAAAGTGTATTTACCACTTTTAAGGCACTGACAGAAACACAAATTATTTTTAAAACTCTTTCAATTCTCTGTATTTACAAAACTTAGTCATACGAGTCATACACATTCTAGTTTCTGAAGTTTGTAGACGCTCATTCGCTTATAGGCATAATCCACTAACAAGTACACCTCCTCTTTAATAGCATCGCAACTATAAAAGTTAACAGCTAAATATGGTATGTAAATCTGGCTCATTCCCAAGCCTTAGAATAAAGCAGCAGCTCCAAACACCCACACGTGTCCAGGGCGTATGTTTTGGTGGACATTGCAAACTCAGCTGATTAGATTGTTGCTTTTGAAGTTTACATCCGTGCAAAATACAAAAACAGCAGGCGAACTCGCACAGCAGTCTATACTTCATCCCACAATGTTTAGTCAATATTTGTTTTGAAGGAAGAAAAACACATATTAGCAAGAAACAACAGATACAGTGGTTTGCAAAAGTACTCATACAATGTTTGTCATGTTTTTAAGACCACAAACATCATTATTTTAGTTTGGACATTTTTTGGAGTTATTTTAGAAAGACCACAACAAAAGTGAGGGATGACAAAAGCAAAATGATACAGGATTGTACTATTATTTTCATTATTATCATGAACTGAAAAGCGGTATTCAACTTGAAATAGTATTTTGTCAAGCCTCCTATCACAGCAAGAAGTGTTTTCCAAGTCTTGATAAGTAAACATTTTGAATGATTTATTGAAGCAAGCAATCTGGCTATTGCACACGCACAGGTGAAATTCAATACCTCCATCCATCCATCCATTTTCTTCCGCTTTATCCGTTGCCGGGTCGCGGGGGCAGCAGTCTAAGCAGAGACGCCCAGACTTCCCTATCCACACACACTTCCTCCAGCTCGTCCGGGGGGACCCCAAGGCGTTCCCAGGCCAGCTGAGAGACATAGTCAGGTATTGAATTTGTTTTTTCGCACACACAAATTCAATGCCTGTACGTGTGAATTCAAAAATACTTCAAAATAGGGATGTAAATTGGTGACCGTTTAACCGGTAGTTGACCGTCACAGCGTTAACCGGTCAAAGCTATCGGTTAAAAAAAAGAAAAGGGGGAGAGGGAAGGTCTCTTAATAACGCCATTTTAAGCCTATATTATTTGCACGGTGTGACGAGTGGGTCTGTCTCTAGCTGTGTGCGCCAATGTATTAGTAAACTCTGGGCCGACTCTCATGCCGCACGCGGCACTATAAAATGGAACTATTACTTGTATGTTTGAATCAAGAAATAGCAACACAATGTAAAATATCTACCTCAGCTTGGGTCGAAATACCAAAATCAGACTGAAATGAGTCCGAAAACCTAGCCCCAAAACCGTTGTAATCTGTGTATTTGGGGGAAAAAACACCCAGAGCCTCTTTAAACTGCACGAGCAGCGACATAAGCAAACATCACAGGCCTTAGGGAAGAGCACGGCCTCTAACTTCACTTAAGACAGTGGCTCATTAGCATTTTGCACTTTAGCTCGGACATGTAAAGGCTGTCCACATCCAGGGCCAGCTCTCCTGATAGCTCCACTCTCACTCGGCCCCTCTTCTATACGCCACACTATACTCCCCTGAATCTGTGACGAGATTGAGTAACTTTTCCTGACCGGATAGTGTCCCCACAGGCCCCTAACTTCTCAACAAGTCTCCGGAACAGGGTCTACAGATGTTGTTGCATACCTAATAAGGCTGATGAACACGGCTCCAGCATCGCAATCTAATTCCTTCTTCCCGAGTTGCATCTGTTCGGTTTGTTTTCATGGACGCCCCATGCTGCTGCTGCTGCTGCTGTACTTTGGAAAGTCACTCCGATGTGCGGTTGAAGGAGAGGTGTGTTGCGGGCCAAAGGGTGTGTGGAAGCCGCGGTGGGTGGGCGTCTTAACACACACACAACACATAAATGCTTTGCACGAAAAATGTTTGTTTCAGTCGGCGGGAGCAGGTGGAGCAGGTGGAGAAGGTGGAGCAGGAGGAGCAGGAGGAGCCAGAGCAGCGTCGGTGTCAATCTCCAGGTTTCGTTTTGAGGATTGTGTGTGTGTGTGTGTGTGTCCGTGTTTATGGACAGTGGGGGAGCAGCCTCCAGGTCATCTCAGAACACGTTTATATCCTTTGTTTGTGATGCATCCATTTTTGTACGGTTTCCAGGAGGATTCTCATGAATGTGTTAAAGATTGACAGACAGACAGACATAGACAGACAGACAGACACAGACAGACAGACAGACAGACACAGACAGACATAGACAGACACACACAAACAGACAGACAGACATAGACAGACACAGACAGACAGACAGACAGACAGACAGACAGACAGACAGACACAGACAGACATAGACAGACACACACAAACAGACAGACAGACATAGACAGACACAGACAGACAGACAGACAGACACAGACAGACAGACACAGACAGACATAGACAGACACACACAAACAGACAGACAGACACAGACAGACAGACTTTATTGATCCCCGTAGGAGAAATTCAGCTTTAAAGCTGCATTACCTGACTTAATTTTTGTATTAATTGCGAAAATTAAATCCATATCCATGCAGTGCATTGGGATATACGTCCTTTTGAAGAAAAAGTAGCGCAGATTTGTGCTGGCGTGTCATTTTATTTTAGATCGAGTTTTTGTGAAACAAGGAAGAGAATGTGTTTTGGGTCCAGATTGTGACCAATCACAGCGGACCACAGGCCCCTGCTTTCTTGAGAAAACACACAGGTCTCTTGTTAGCACAGACAGTGGAGGTAAACAAGCGGCGGTGGAGGCTAACCTGAAGCTTCCCGTGCTTTCGTTACTAGTTTCTGCTTACACGTAGAAACATCCATCCAAAAGAAAGTCTCATCCTCTCTGCGCTTCCCGGTTCTATCAGTCTATGTTCACGCCATCTACATGAAAATGTGCGATCCATTTTGCAAGACGTGAGCTCTGTGTACATTTAGCATGTGAGAACAGGCTGAGGGGGAGGGGGTAGTGGGGGACGAAAGCTCCGTGGGTGTGAGTGGAGAGCGAACATAAAGAGCGAGCCCAGCGCTCACACTTGAAAATATCTCAAGGTCAGTTAGTGCAGCTTTAATTAGCAATGCAAGACTCAGTGGAAACGCTGTGGTGAAAAGAGGTCGCTGTCTTACTCACTTTAGTTCATTTGATTCTGAGCAGCTAAATAATCAGAATATATAGCTACCACCACTATCAATAAACATATTTTTATTCATAGAATCGATAAATGTGTGTATTGTTCTGATATTCCGTTTATTTCCTGAGATATGAATTAATAAAGTTGACGAATATGAGGCAGAGTGGGCCACAGAGTCTGGACTCTGAAAAAAAATGAGTCGGGATATCCTCGGCATTCCGCGCGGGTTAATGACGTCGCCGCGACGTGATATTTCCGGGGTAAACAGATTTCTTATTATAACGCATTACGGTGAAAGCGGCATCTCTCCAGCTGTTGCGGTTACGGAGATATAATCCGACGAACTTAATAGCAAAATACACGGTAAGTAACCGGGATTTTGGAAAACCAACACCACACACATACATCTAAGATTATAAGCTTTAGAATGATGGTATATTTGAATCATGTCACGGTTGTTTTGACCCGCGGATCAGTGAATAAAGTTGAAAAACCGCCGCGCTCATCACACACTCTGCTCTGCTGCCGAAGCGGCAGGCAAGTCCGGGCGAGCCCACTTTTCCGGGGGGTAGAAACGCGAGTCACGTGGCCCAAACGGACCAATGCCATTGGTTGGACTAATCCATTTTACATGTTAACAAGGGTGTTTGGGTTGTTAACATGTTTAAAGCTCGGGTCTGTAACTTTAGTCTCATAAATAACATGCTTAAAGCTCAGGTCTGTAACTTTAGTCTCATTAATAACATGCTTAAAGCTGGGGTCTGTAACTTTAGTCTCATAAATAACACATGTTTAAAGCTCAGGTCTGTAACTTTAGTCTCATAAATAACACATGTTTAAAGCTCAGGTCTGTAACTTTAGTCTCATTAATAACATGCTTAAAGCTGGGGTCTGTAACTTTAGTCTCATAAATAACACATGTTTAAAGCTCAGGTCTGTAACTTTAGTCTCATAAATAACATGCTTAAAGCTGAGGTCTGTAACTTTAGTCTCGTAAATAACATGTTTAAAGCTCGGGTCTGTAACTTTAGTCTCATAAATAACACATGTTTAAAGCTGGGGTCTGTAACTTTAGTCTCATAAATAACACATGTTTAAAGCTCGGGTCTGTAACTTTAGTCTCATAAATAACACATGTTTAAAGCTGGGGTCTGTAACTTTAGTCTCATAAATAACACATGTTTAAAGCTGAGATCTGTAACTTTAGTCTCATTAATAACATGTTTAAAGCTCGGGTCTGTAACTTTAGTCTCATAAATAACACATGTTTAAAGCTCAGGTCTGTAACTTTAAGCCTAGCGTACATCGACAGAGAAACTGGGGACAACTAGTTGCAAGGCGGCTTTTGGCAACTGAGAGGAGATGGTGGGAGATGATCAGTTGCCGAAATCGGTCGATGTGCGCGCTCTTACAACTGGAGATGATCAGTCGGTCTCTAGTTCCAGTCAGTTGCCCGTGTTCTACTTTTCGGCAACTAGTTGTCCTCAGTTGCTCCGATGTGCGCGCTCCATGCGCCGCTCCGACAACGTGTGTGTATTGCGTGTATTGCGAGCCCGCAACAGTTTATGTCAGAAAACACACTGTAGTTGAGGCCAGTTGCTGTCGATGTACGCGCTGTTATTCAAGAGACTGGCCTGCGACTCAGAGTTTCCCGTTTTCGCCAGATTGTCGATGTGTGCGGGGCAGCAACTCAGAGGCGACGGATATAATCAGTTGCCAGTCCGATGTACGCTAGGCTTTAGTCTCATAAATAACATGTTTAAAGCTGAGGTCTCTAACTTTAGTCTCATAAATAACACATGTTTAAAGCTGGGGTCTGTAACTTTAGTCTCATTAATAACGTTTACAGCTGAGGTCTGTAACTTTAGTCTCATTAATAACATGTTTAAAGCTCGGGTCTGTAACTTTAGTCTCATAAATAACACATGTTTAAAGCTGAGGTCTGTAACTTTAGTCTTATAAATAACACGTGTGTGTGTGCATATGCCAAAAACATTTCTAAGCATCATATTTAGATTGCTCCATCAATTACCTTTATTTTGATATATTACATAGTAGTTTGAAAAAAATGTTTTCCGGATTTCCTGTTGGCAGCCATCTTGGATAAGCTGGCGGCCATATTGGAATCGGGGTCGGCCAAATTGTAAAATTAATATCGAATTCAACATCCCTGAATTGTTTCCTTCTTTACTGTGAATTTTAATGTTTATAGTTAGTAAAATAGGGAAGTTACAGCACTTAGAAAATGAATAAAGGCTTGAACTGGCTGAATAGAAGGTTCCACAGTATCCCTTTGTTTTAAACCAAATTACTTTCACTATAAGCGCATAAAAGCACTTATCAATATGGTAATAAAATCATAACCACTTATCCGATTTTCATAATTCAAAAACTGTTTTATTCCTCTTACTGAGCTGGAAAGTACTGTGCTGAATTAAATCTGATTTGGTAATTTAAAAAATGTAATCTTGCATTGCTACTTTAATAAACTGAACTAACCTTCTTTTTCATATAAGACATCCAGAGCAAGAAGCCTCACACAAGTCCTTAATATATACTGTAAGTACAGACATTGGTTACATGATATAAAATGAATAAGTCTAATACAGTTATGTACATATTGAGGTCCCAGTCTCTGTAAGCAAAACAGTTGAACAATATGGAAAAGTGTGCAACTTTCTTTTCTCCAAAATCTTGACGTAAATCAGACAAAAAGTGGAGCCCTGGAACTTTGTATGAGATAGAGGACTACAGAAAAACAGAAACACCAACAACAAAAATCAGGGGAAATGTTTGTTGGAAGCCAATTTATGTATCGAAAATGTCCCGTCGATTCCCCGGCTCATGTAGTAATTACCCCACTCTGGCGCCTGTAGGGTTAAATAGCAATTATACTGATAACTGTTTCTTTTGTGCCGTCTCAGCCATAACGCGAAACACCAAAAACGATTACACGTAATAGACCAATCTGTGTGGAGTCCATCAAGAGTAGCTGGGTGAAGGTTGGGGTAATGGTCCGGTTATGTGTTTTTAAACCAGGTGAAGGTGACCACGCTCCCAACGACTGGAGAGTTTGTCCATTCTATTACTTTAATCTGCGGAAGCCTGGGCAAAGACGTCAAGGAGGCCCGGAGTAATGGCCGCTCATTCTGCTCCATGAGTTGAAGGGCAGGATCGGTCCGGCTGTCAGATCCACACACCCCCACCGGGATTTCCCCATATGTTCCATCACTGACCACGCCAATTAGGCCTCTGTGTGTGTTTGTGTGTGTGTGGGGGTAAAGGCGTAGCCATCTTAGACAGAACCGGGATCACCACCATGCACGCACCCACACACACACACACAGAGACACAGCGCACACACACACACGCACTCAACAATGACAGGCCCGGGATGTGCACAGGACCATGAAGGCATCGCGAGGAGTTCAAGTCTGACGGCTGGTGGTTTAGCTAGCAGATGCTCAGGCCGGACAAGCGTGAATTGGGAATAGATGTATGCGTTAGAAAATAAACTATATCTGTGGATGGTTTTGTGTTTGTGAGTGTGTGTTTTTTTTTCAATTATAATTATTAATTTATTTGAGCATTTGTTAAAACACATGCAAGTCAATCAATTCTCTGTGCCAGTCAATTAAAAGAGACCAGAACATAATGCTCAAAAGGAGTACGAGGAAATCAAAAAGGTATTGAATCCTTCCCCTCTTGACTTTTTGAATGTATATTTACATGATTAATCCAGTTATTTAGATTTACACAATAACTACCTTGCATTACAACATGTATAGTTACTTTCAATACAACCAACAATTAAGTATTTTGACGGTGTAGTTGTTCAAAAGTTTAAGTACAAAATATATAATGGTGTGGAATTGAACGCCACTACTTCTCTACGTTGGCAAAATGTGGACGCACCGCATCCAAGATTCTATTTTTGTTGTATGTGGTCGCTCCTGAGCCACAGGTTGAGACCCCTGATTTAGAGCTAGCTAAGAAACATAGCAGCTACTTATATTGTATATTTTGTGTGCTCCCTGTGTTTTCTTACGACTGTCCTGTATGTGTAGCCTGGCTCCAGCCGACCTTTAGCCCCGCCTCCATGGAGTTTCTGCGGGCAGGTCGGTCTGGCATTCCTCAATGGAAAAAGTATTATGCCCGGTACGATACATACCGGGCCAGTCAGAGTGACAGGGCGGGCTTCATGTGATGGTTGACAGGTGAGCAACAGTAACGTCAGCATCTACGTCATCAAAGAGCGCCAGGGCAGAATACGTTCAAAACAAACATGCATTGCGCTAGGGAGGTGAGATGTGTGGATTCTGCTATTGATTCTGTTTTACAAGACATGAACAGAGAATTCATCTTGAAATATGAACAGAGAAACGCTATCAAGGCATTTGTGAGTGGAAAAGATGTCCTAGCCGTGCTCCCGACGGGATTTGGTAAAAGTTTAATTTATCAACTGGCCCCGATGGTCGCGAAGAAGTTGGGACACCGGGAAAACCCAATAGTCATTGTGGTTTCACCATTGGTCGCGCTTATGGAGGACCAGGTGAAGGAGGCGAGTGCGATGGGCATCACGGCAATGCAACTCGGCGTCCACGAGGAGTTGGACATCACCAGCGGTTGTTGCCAGCTCATTTTCGGCAGCCCGGAATCCTGGCTGCTCAACCAGAGGTGGAGGAACATGCTCGGCTCGGACATTTTACAAGCCAACGTGATGGGCATTGTCGTAGATGAAGTGCATCTAACATACAAATGGTAAGAGATAGTCTGAGTAACCCCCTATACACATAGTCACCTTGGCTGCTATATTATTACATATGCAATGTACCTGATAATTCTGATCATTCACTAGCTTTACCCGCGGCTATTATTGTTATTGTTTATTCTGGTTGTTTGGGCTCTGCTGCTAAAACATCGGTGAATACGTCATGAGGCTGATAATAGACCCTGTTTGATGTGTGTATAGTCTGAGTGTTCTTATTTCTCCTTTTATTCAGCCACAATGTGCAACTATGACATTGGAATTCCCTCACTTATGAACTCATAAAAGCTCATCTTTGGTCTCATTGTAGTTCAACAACTCTTGTTCTAATGTACTCTTTCATTTGTATCAGGGGTCAGGCTGCACAAGGACAAACGCCATTTCGCCAGAGCTTCGCCAAGTTGGGAGAACTCAGATCCCTAGTTAAAGCTGGTGAGTACAAACTACACTGTAAATCACCACTAGCCACAGGAATGTAAGAACAGTCCATTTCTGAAGACTTTTACCAACCACTCTAACCCAAAACCATTTTGCTATTTGCATTCAGACTTGCACTTTCTGCGGAATACATATATTCACACACATATCTTCCATACATGTAAACATATACATACAAACACAACTACCAACATACACCCATACATTTCTACATAATTATCAAAATACATTATAATACTATGACACACATTTCATCATTGTATGTATCAATAGTTTTCATTACTACTAGGTATTTGTTGTTCCCACAAAATATAACTGTCACATTTGACTGTATGGTTGATTATTGTACTGTTGTATATTCCAGGAACACCTGTGCTGGCAATGACTGCTTCTGCTGATCGGGAGTCTAGAGCCAGAGTCATGACACAACTTCAGATGGACAATCCAACCATTTTGGCTCTGAGCCCAAACAGAACAAATATCAGACTGGGTCTGATTAAAGTGCCTTTCCATACACTGGACTGCCTAGACTGGATTGTCAGTGATGTAAAAGAAAAAGGCATCTCCATGTCACCAGTCATTATCTACTGCAGAACCCTGAAGACAGTTGGCAGAGTATTCTGCCATTTGAAGGGGGCACTTGGTAAAGATTCCTGGGTCAACAGAGACCCTGATGAAAATCCCGACAACCTGCTGGTGGGCATGTTTCACAGCCAGACACTGCCTCAGAATAAGAACAGAGTGCTGTCATCTCTGAGTGGACAGGGCAGCTGCAGAGTTGTTGTGGCAACAACAGCTCTTGGGATGGGCTTAAACTTCCCCAAGATATCACATATTGTGATGTATGGGTTCCCTGATGATGTGGAAGCCATGGTTCAGGAGGTTGGGAGGGCAGGCAGAGATGGGTTGCAGGCACATGCAATTGTTTATGCTGTCAAACAGCATGCAAAGCTGGATCCAGTCATTAAGACCGTACTTGAGGCTGGAGCCACTGGTTGTCTGCGTAAAGCGTTGTACTGCCATTTTGAAGAAATCACCACATCTGTTGATCCTGGACATCTTTGTTGCACCCACTGCCATTCTGTTTGTTGTTGTGAGCCTGAGGGTTGTGGGGAACCCATCCCTAAGTATGAACAAATTCAAAGCCAGTCTGCATCACTTTATAAACACAGAATAGTCACTCTTGATGACAAGCTGTTGATCAGGGACCTGTTGCAGACTTACAGGAGCAGTTTACTTCAGGACCATAACGTCCCACTTTACACCGTTGACACAGCCTGCACTGGTTTTGGAGATGAACTCATTAATGCAATTATAGAACAGTGTACACATATATTCGATCTGGACTTCATTATCAACAACCTCCCTGTATTCAAACTGGAGCATGCTAAAGAGATACTGAGAATTATGCATGAGGTATTTTATGACCTTGAACAGAGTCAATTTGATTTGCTAGATGACAGTGTTACAAAAGACTGTGCTCAGGTTGACATGCACTACACTGGTTACTTTGATGAGGAAGAGGATGACATGCAATCACTTAGTAGCATGGAATCAGGCTTTTCAATGTTGAGGATCTCAGACTAGCTTTAAATTCTGCCTTCATTTTGTAGCTTTATGTGTTGATTATATTTATGCTTTAGTTACTATGTTTATATTCTGACTGCTGTTTGTTTTCTAATGCAAAAACGTTTATTTCAGATTGCACTAGAGAAATGTACATGTTAGTTGGCATGAATACTACATGTAAAAGACAACCATTGTCATGAAGGTGAAAATAGTATGTTGTGTGCAATAAAAGTATTTGATACAATAGGAAATTGACTATGTGCAAGTTTGCTGTTGTAGTGCAGGTCGTCAACTGATTGACAGCAGTATCGAGATGTGGCATATCTCCAGAGGCAATATTTGAACATAAGGAAACATGGTTAAGAATGTACAAACTAAAAGACACTGGTCCTTTATCTTTCGCTGTGTGCGCTCCTCACTCCTGTTCTGTAACTGGTGATGACACATTGAAATTTCCCCACACTGGAACAAATTAAGGATCTCTTCAACTTCATAACGATTTAATAACAAAATGATGTACAGTTTCACTTTCAGTATTTACAAATTTTACAAGTTTTACTTAACTAAATAGGGACATTTCTCCAGTCCATTACTTTTGACTTCATCCATTGCCATAACTCACGGTAATTTAGTTTTCCCAACAAGTTTCTCTTGAAATGAGGGAATGCGTGAAATTGTCTTCCTGGTTGACATTTGAAAATCTGAGTCTCCCTGAAAATGTTGACCAAGGCAAGAATGTCGTCCTGCTCATTGGTTACATGGTGAATGCCGGTTGGCCTTGTCACCTCCAGCTCTGTGTCTGTGTTTTCCAACAGCTCCTTGAGGATGCCAATGGACTTACTGATCCTGGCTGCTGATGTTTCAGACAGGTTTGGTCCCAAGCCTGTCATAAAAGATTTCAGAAAATTATTCAGATGTTCCAGATGGAGGTCAAGGGGAATATTTTTCCCCTTTCCCCCTCTACCATTCCAAAACCGGTTCCATTACAACACTGTGTGCCATGCGTGGGGACAGAGTGAGATTGACTTGTAATGTTAGTAGGAACGTGCTGTAGGCATACTGGCTGTGTCCATATGCCTTATAGAAAAGCAGGGCAACTTTGTACAGTCTCATCAGCCTCTCACCATCCCCTTCTCTTACTGCATCCTGCATGTTTAACAGGAAGAAGCCAAAGCCAAGTCTAGCTTCTGAGTGTTGTTTCTGATGATCTTGGTTTTCTGGTCTGGTGTCTTCTGCAGAAGAGGCTGATGTAGCCACAAGATTGTGCATCTTTTTTTCATGATTTTCCCTCGCTTTGGTGTATATATACACATGGCCACACCCGTCCGCACGGCACGGAAGCTTCGGTCTTTGCTGTTGTGAGGCTGGCCTTTGACTTGCTGCTTCTGTGACGTTTGTCATCATGACAAAAGTGTCCACAACCTCTCCAACCTTCTCATGCAGCCAATTCCTCTTCAGTTGTGGCGATCCATAGGCAACATCCACTGGCACAAAGCTATCTGGAATGTCTGTTAGCACACAGAAAAGAATGTTTTAACGTCTCACCACCAGGAGTACACAGGATAACATTTAAGAGATATAATATGTCATAACTACTCAAAATGCATTTTAATTATCAACTCTCAAAGTGACATGTATTCATTACATGAGTACTTGTATCTAAGATCAACTTTGAATGGGATGTCAAGTGCTATAACTTACCTGTTACATCCTCCAGCCCCCAGTGCTCCATTGCAGCTGCCAGGAAGAGTGCAGCCGTGTCCTTCCGCACAAATTCCTTATAGGCATTGTAAGCGGCATGGGGACCTTGTTTGGCATTACTGCACCTATGAAACAAATGTGTAGTTTAGCAAATGGCAGATAGTCTTTGTCATTGTCCATCACAGACATTTACATTATTTTAGCAGAGGCTGTCACCCAAACATTTATTAGGTAATCATTTAACAAGGTACATTACTAAGGGCATAGAACACACCATTGTCTGGCATGAACACAACACAAAGGTTAGGGTCAAGTTGAAATAAAAGTGTTAAGTGTGTATTCACGGCATTTCGGAAAGCAGGCACTGTACCTCAATTTTGTCATGTTGGAATGAAGTGTTCCATGATCTTTTGAGGATGTGCAGTCATAGAATATCCGATGATAGATCTATGTAAACATTGGAGGCTTATAAAACAGGAATGAACACAGCTTGGCACACAAAAGTACATCTAAAAGTAGTGGTCTGACAGTTCAGTTTTGTTATGAAACAGTCACACCAGTGTCTAATACTACTCACTTCAAAGAGGTTTCTGATGGCATGCCAGTCCTCAAACTTAAAGACGAGACCTTCCAGTCTGTCTTCTTTTGTAGCACCATCTGAGAAGGCCCACTGCAAGTTTCTGCAGTTCCCCTCAGTCAGCCGGTCACCTCCTACCAATACATTTGACACACCATTGGGTCCTTTTGGCACATACCTAAATGGATTATATGCAAACATTTAAATCATAAATTTCAACAAAGCCCTTCTGCCAATGGGTGTGTTACTGGAGCATAATTATATTCTTACTCTTTCTGGATGTGGCGAAGTGTGTCCACCAAATCTGACGTTTTGTTCTCATCTTTGAACAGCAGTCCAAGAGGATACTAGAGGAAAAAATTGAAAACAATGAAATTGCAGTCGTGTTTGACTGTACTTTTGTTTCATATCTAACTCACTACTTACATCTGTGGAGCACTTAGACATGTCTTCAGAATATTGATGTGGCATGTGGTGAACGACAACATGTTTGAAGGGCTTAAACACAGACAGGTGCTGGGTCAGGATGCGGGTCCCAAGAACAATAAACTCCCGTCGCATATTGTCCTGGATTTCTACTCCGGGGAGAGAGTTGCAAAGATCATATTGTAACATGTCATAGTCCGGCTTCTCATTGCCAAGGTGATTTATTGAGATGCGATCCTGGACTGCAATATGATGGATCCAGTGTATGGATTTGTTATTATGGAGGGAAGACTGATGATGAGCACGCATGAAAAAGTCCAAATTGTCAATTATAATGGAATATGTTGGTGGAGGAGTGAGTTGAATGACCGGAGAGGCAGAAGAGCTCAGGCCCGGCTCTGCTGCTTCAAAGGCACTTAAACTGTTAAAAGGCAGCATAGCCATTGCAGAGGCATGTATGCCGTCGCTTTCAGCCTTTTCATTTTCTGGAAAAGAATAAGGGATAACTCATTACTAATCACAGGATAGACACAAAACATTTAAAAAGACATAGCATTTCAATGTGTTGCATTTCTACATATTAGCTATTTGTCATCTCACCAGACATATTCCCTTCTGCTTCAGAGTTGAGGAAAGCTTCATTCTGGACCTTTAACATTTGTAGAGCAGCCCCACAGAGGAAGGCCAACTCCTTCTGCTTATCTATGGAATTTTGGTGGGTTGTTGTTATGGCCATTTTGTTCAGCCTTTCAAACACAGCTTTTTTTGCTCCACCATAATGAAGAATACTACATAAGTAGTATGCAAATGCAGACATTCGTGGTTCTCTTCCTCTCAAAGCAATAGAAGCTGCCGCACAAGTTGCAGTTTGCGAGTCTTTGGTGATAGTCATCAAAATTGAAAACAGGAATGGTGAAAAACTTCTTAAGTCTTCTTCTAACCTGGTGAATGAAAAGGCCTTCAGGTCATCCGGTGATGACTTCCACAGGATACACCCGTTGTTTGGATTACATAAATGTTTACATTCATGCTCTATTAGGTCCACAATGTGCTGCTTTATTTTGTCAACCAGGTATGTATGCTTTAAAATGGACTTTGCAGCTGTAGTTCACTTCTTTTGGTTTATGTTGTTGACTATTGAGGCATCTTCTGAATCACATGCCTTAGCAATGGTCTGTGATGGGTAATGGGTGACAACCTACAATATAGGACAAAGTGACAGTGAGAATAACTGCAGCATAAGCTTTGACAATGCATTGGAATATACCATGTTTATTATGGTGAGCCCAGAGGCAATTGTAGAGCAGCTCAGGGGAACACTGCCTGACCTGACTCGGATTTGGCCCAGCTAATATGCCTCAGATGGTTTAATCATTGATGTATTGCATTGAAATTGGTTATGTGTTAATCACATTGTAAATAAACACGACTTCATATATGAAACACTTGGCAATCGAGATTGTGGGTATAAAATAATAGGTAGAATTTTTTCTTTAACATGCGCTTACCTTTGTGATGCTTCTTCGCGGTTCTGCACCGGCTGCAGTTAAATGATTGGAACAGAACTTCTTCAGGGCTCTGGGCGACTTAGAAGGGCTCAGCTCCCGGTCTCTCTTCTCTGATGGTGACTCTGATGAGCATGCTTCTTCAGCCGGTTCTCCTTCTTCGTTTGTCCATGATTTGAACACGGGAATGTCGCGTTCCAGTCTTGTAATCAGGTTGTGACAGGACCGACAAATGCGCGTAGATTTCTCTGATGTCTTGTGAAGTTGTAATCCTAAATGGAGGACTTGTTCGTATATGGATTTACCTTTTTTATTTCTCTCAAAAATTAGTAACGTGTTGCTAAACACTCCGCGTATCTTCAAGTTCTTTTTGCAACACCGGCACAAGTCGTTTGCACTCATTTTACAGGCAGCATGCGAGAAGGTAAACAATAATAACGTCGCATAAATACGTCACACCTCGCTCTCATTGGTTGTTGGACTATCCAATAGTACGAAGGGGGATTGTGTTTCCTGTTTCAGTTCGAACACGCCCCCAATAATACTTTTTCCATTGAGGAATGCCAGACCGACCTGCCCGCAGAAACTCCATGGAGGCGGGGCTAAAGGTCGGCTGGAGCCAGGCTACTGTATGTGCGCTGCAACACTGAAATTTCCCCACTGCGGGACAAATAAAGGATCTCTTTTCTTATCATATAATGCTTTACACACATTTCTCCAACTCTTCCCTTTGTCACTCGCAGCTGATGTGAGGTTTGTCCACAAAGCAGCAGAGCCATGACCTGATCTGTCCTCTTTAGAAAGAAAAGTTGTTCAACATAATACAATTTATTAAAAAAACTCTGATCGACCCGTTTTAACATTTTAATAATTGATAATTTTTCAAAGTGAGGAGAAAGCAGGCTTTGATTTTTGCGTTTGCTTTAACATTATTCATTTATGAAGGTCTGAAATGAAATGAAAAACAAGTTTTGAAATGAAAAACCTAATAAAATGAGAATTTTCACTCAACGAGCTCAAAAACTAATCTACTTTTTAATACTAGGACTCCCAAGATTCTGAAGAAACGCAAAACAATTGTTTTTGTTTTTACTTATTTTACTAAAACCAAGTAACTCATATGGTTTCTATAATAATCATAACAATAATAATAATGCATTGGTTTTATATAGCTCTTTTCAAGATACTCAGACTACGACTGTAGCCACAACTGCCTTGGGGCACAAGGCAAGGCATTCACACACACACACCAGACTCATTCTAGGCAATGTGAGTGAAGTGTCTTACCGAAGGACACAGCTGCAGTTTAGCACTTTACAGCCGCAGTCATGCCACTGTGCCGACTGGTATTCCCAAAGGTCTCCCATCCCATTTCTAACCAGGCCCTGCCCTGCCCGGCTTCAGAGGTCTGACATAATCTGGCTTTCACATGCAAGTATGGCCACACCTGAGATATCCATCATCTGTCACATTATCTAAACTAGGAGCAAAACAGTTTCATATGAAGTGAATTTTGTCTTGTACCAATTTGCGAGTCCATTGAATACTTTGACGATAACATACAGTACTTCATTATCCAGAAATACTCACAAGACATTGGAAATGCAACAGCGGTTCACGACAGACAGCAGCTGTGAACCAGCTTTCCTTTCCTGTTTTGCCGTGAAGAAAAAGACAGTTGTTTTTTTTAAGATACAGTATACAAAAACATCTGAGGGATTGGGCCCAGCCTGATCAAAAGGAGCTGCCACCGGTCGATATGGTTCAGCAAGTCACCATAACAAGCCACAAGTCAGACAAGATTCATTATATATACTGTATATGTTAGACAGGCTGGGTGTTCAGGGGATCGAGATACATGCTAAACCAAGCTCAAGATCATGGATTTGATTTTCCTGCACTTTAAATTCCAGTTTTAAGATTAGGATTGAGATTGAGAAATCCTTTTTGTTTGTGCCACAGTGGGAAATTTCAGAACATTTAAAATACAGTTATGATACAAAGTTAAAGGAGCTTCTTCCAGAGCAGTTTCTGACTCTGCAGCTAACCAGAGTTGCATACTCTCCTCCATGTCTACTCCTCACAGCATCTCCAGGCTTCAACTCCACCAATCTAGACCCACCGGGGGAATTCTGTTCATATACGGCCTCCCTGCTGGGACACTACAGCCGTAATCCATATTTCAATACATCATCTCCATCATTTCCTGTATGTGTTCAGGTTGTGTGAGCTGCATCCCCCATGGGCTCCTCTTCAGTCCAGCAACACACAGCTTTAGTCCTTGTTCTACAGCCTGAGTCCTGGATCTATAAGGATCTATAACCTGCCTGTCCGTAGGAGCGGATCCGGAGTTTCAATGCCTAATTGGGTTTCATTAATTCTTGCACACTTTCTGTAAACGACACAAACCATATTTCACTTCTCAAATATGACCTACAAATTGATAGGGGTGCTCAAACCTTTGCACACCACTGGAGGCCTCCCATGTATTTATTTTTTCTTGATGAGTGTCTAAGGACAGTGATGATCCAGGACATGGAGGGACATTTATGGATATTAATACACATGTTTTAATATTTATGGACATTGTTCATCCCGCTCCCTATGGACCAATGGCTCTTACATGTGTTTGTTTTCAGTCCTCCTTTCAAACTGTTTCATTCTCTGATCTGTTGTGGGTGAATTAACAACTTTGTAGAGGCCTCCAAGACGACCGCTGTTATCATATACAGTAGGACAAAACAAAAATACATTCAATTGATTTGATATAACCTGGACACAAGCGGATTGCAAACCATTCACTCGAAAAGTTACAAAATCCATTTTTTTGTCTACAGAAGTAAAAAACGGATGTGCAAAAGACATAAAAAAACTATTCAAATTTGAATCAAAAAGCAGAATATGAAACAAGCTCGCAGTGAGTTTAGTAAAATGGCGACCCGTACGACAAGAAACAGATTTTTGTTCATAAACAATGATTTTTATAAACTCTGTAGTGCAGTCGCGGCTCTATCACAAAGTTACATTTGATCTTACGCAGAAAGGTTTGGTGAGTGACGATATTAGTCATGCAACGGGAATCCTGAGCTCCAGGTGGGGATCAGCCACAACAGCGTCTGCTAAGCTTTGCCTGTTTCCCATATATCTCTCCATTATTTATTTTTAAACAAAACTCTGCCTTTGCTGCCAGCGAACACCGTTATCTCTTCCGTCGCGTGGTAATTGTCCTTGGATAGAGGAGAGAAAATATCATTGTGGATCAAAATTCCCAAACATGCATATACAAACAACAATTACCATTTCCTGAGGCGGAGCGGGAGCAGAATAAACAAATATGAAAGTATTAGTGCGGATTGTCAGCCGACCGGGCGCACGGCTCCGTCTGCGGGGCATTATCTACTATTTGTTTTTCTCACATCTGGTTCTTTTTGGTAATCACGAGTGGTCAGATTCCTCCCAGGGACAGCTTCTTATTTGTATAATCAAAGAGAAAGAAAACACATCTGATCTGGGAGAAGTACCTGACGGAGAGGTGGATTAATGAAACAAAGCGCTTCTGTTTTCATCTTTGCTGCATCCCCTGCAGATATTTGGACCACGACCGAAACTGCATGAATGATGGGGTATGGACATATTCGCATGGACTGGTAAATACTCGAATTTATTTGTTTGGAGGAAAACAGAAACTATACAGACTATTACAGAGTCCATGCGAATCATTGTAGGCTACACTGCAAAAAGTGATGAAAAATACTGTAAGTCAAAAATTGCTCAAATTTGGCAAAATGTATCATAATTTGACTGCAAAATTTTCTTGTTTTAGAAATTTACAAGAAATGTCTCCTTTGAAATGCAAAAATAAAGCAACAGTTCATGAAATAAGTCTAAAAGTCTTATTCTATTCGCAAATCTTGTTTTAACACAGTCAGAATATCCTCAAATTAAGCCAAAACCTCATTACTCATAATATTTGTGGCAAAAGGTCTCATTTTGTCAACTTTCTGAAAACTGTGGACATGACCAAATCTTTAAACACATTTATTTTAAAGGAGACAAGTGGATGATGCCACTGGGCCAGGCAGATGAGAATGTCATTATGTGTTTCAAGGTGTTTTAGAATTTCTTACAAAGGTACAGACTCAACAAAGGAACATTCCTGCAAAAAAAAACAAAAAAAAAGGTGAGTTTGATTACAACTCTTTCTCCCATCTTTTAAAAAAATGCTTAAAGACCTTATGACGGGTTTTAAAAAAAAAAATAGTGGATATCAAAATTGCATGACAATGTCAATTTGAAAGAGATTCCGGCAAAAAAAATCCTATATTTTATAAAAAGAACGTGTTTTTCATGAATTTAAGTTGTCTATGCTCTAACCTGTGCATGACGTCATAGCGGGTTACGCCCATGCATTGAAAACCATGGATCTATGCCACAGGACTGCCTTTTCTCTCTTCTCTCCAATGATGCCCAACACAATACTGCACTCTACAGGTGACAATTGCTCACTACACATAAATTGCCGTTTTGAGTGCGAAAAACTGTCCGAGGCGGGATTTGAACCCAAGTATCTGGTTTGGCAGTCCATCGACACAACCACTGGACTATCTCAGTGACAACGAAATGTTACATTCTAGTAGTTATCTTAGACTCGCTGTACACGGCCTTGTCATCTTGAATATCCGCGAAAAAAGAACGAATACCAAATTGTAAACAACTTACAGCATTGAAACGTACCCGTTCTGACGTCACCAAGGGCTGTGAAGTTTTTTCGTTTCTAAGGGCGTTGCTATGGGGTTATTTCGATTTGGGGGGATCAGACAAAAAAAACAACAACTGATTTTGAAACCTTTAGTAGTTCTCTTCTAATATAAAATGGTATTAAAACTGTATTTCTAAATAAATCAAACCCGTCATAAGGTCTTTAAATTGTAAGATTAACAGTTGTAAGTTGTAAGACCGACAAAACTGGCTGAAAAACAGACCCAAAGTCAAAAAGGTAAGAATCACAAAGCAACAGATGCAGGGACAAAGAAACATGACAATCAGGCACATGAGGCAAGGAGCACACAAACGCTACTGTATCATACAAGACCACAGGTGACGCACAGCAGGGTTCGGGCAGTAATCAATGACTGGAAGTGAATCTAGTATAAAGGACCAGTAAAGGTGATTTCAAAATAACAGGACGAGACATGTCACATTCTTCGGTAAAATTACATCCACTGATAATCATAAGAAATGAATCAGTTTCTATAAAGCACTTTCTCAATCACATCTGGAACTGGCTTATTCTTTGTCATTTTGAAATGTTTTATATTCTGTTCTTGTAATATTGTGAGTGATGTTTTTTTTAATATACAGTAAGGCGTCCTTAGATGTCTTTAAAGGTGCCATGAAATGCAAATAATTATTAATTATTATTACTATTTCACTCTGCATTTTTTGAAGTTTGGGAAAAAACACTGTTTTCGGCTAAAATATTAAATGTGTAAAAACCCTAACAAAGGCATACTCCATTGTAAGCTCACAATATTCAAACCCTATGGTTATTTGTCTTTTGATAACAACTGTCTAAAGTTTCAGACCTTTAGGTTTAACAGTTTTGATGCAGTTGACCTTTTTCATAAACTAGTGCCATTTAGAACTCAGCACTGCCTCCAAGTCTGTTCTGTGTTTACATCGTGTTGTATAGAAAAGTTCATAGTTTATTACTCTTTCTCATTTTCTACATTTTGTTCTGTTAATATTTGCGTCCATGGTAATGAATACAGTCTTATGGTTTGCTGATAAAGAAGACTTAAGCTAAAGTAGGTCACATTCACCAGGATCCGCTGTCACTTCTGCCTTCTGTCACTAATATGAAACCAATCAACCAGAAATATACATGTTTCCAGGATCTTGTCAAGCACCTAAAAATAATATGTTTTCATCAGCGCAAAAATGATAAAAGGGTTTGCGCCGAAGTTTTGGAGGATTTTTTTGCGCTAATGAGGAAGAATGATATTTGAAGAGTTTCGACAGTTTCCGTTGGCCCGTGTGAAACTCCTGTAAAAAGGCTAAATGTAAACAGTCATTTTTAAGTAAGTCTTTAATAAGTGTATGTTGTACTGTTTCTGGGGAGCATCTGCTGCCTGCTCATTTACAACACAACATTGTAAACATTTTATCTATTACAAGTATTGGTAGTGATGATAAAACAATAAAAAACTTGACAAAACCCTAATAGTGGTTTCATCTCAATGGCATCAATTTAGCATATAGGAAAGTAAAAATCTTAGACTGTCAGTCAAGCTGCGTATGGAGTCAGTTTGCTGGGAGAAGTATGGTAACTTGAGCACTATCCTCTCCTCCTTCCTACTTTATCTGTTTGCATTATTAGGATTTTGACTGTAGTCTGTTCATTGCTATTCACCTTGCCTCATTGTCTGTTTCAAGGACATTGGTCAACTCCCCCTATGGACCTATACCTATGTGTTCTGTATTTTTTGTGTCTTAACTGTTTGATTCTCTGATCTGTGTTGGGCAAATTTGCCGATTTTGTGAGAGACTCGGAGATAACTATTTATGTGATTTAGGGCTAAACAAGAATCATTTAATTGAATTGAAAACGTCCGGCAAATTATTTACATGTGAAATAATATTGTGTTTTGAATACTGTGCTGAACATCTGCTGCATGTAATGTGTATGTGAAAACAATAATAAACTAAACTAAGGGGGTCGACAGTGGCTCAGTTGGTAGAGCATTGGGCTTTGAGCCTGAAGGTCGTGGGTTTGAACCCACCACAAGTCCTACTTCAAGACTCCCTCTGATGACTGCTGTCGTTGTGTCCTTAGGCAAGACACTTAACTCCACTCTACCTGAAGCCCCCGCTGAAAGATCAAGACTCCTGTGGACTCACCACCTGCAGGAGGATCAGTGAGGGGCTGGTGCTCTGTGTACTGGGTGCAGCTCTGACTGACCCAAAAATGGATTAAGGGGAAGAAAATGGATGGATGGATGGATAAACTAAACTAAAGTTGTGAAGAGAGAGTTTCCCGTGTACACTCATAATCTGTCAAACCTCAAGGCCTCTTGCTATTGGTTAAACTATTCTCCTCCTACAAATATTACTGGTCCTAGTTCTAGGAAGTGAAGAGACTATAAGAGCCCCGAGAGGCACTATTTGAAGTATTAGGCTGAGAGCTGATTGGCTGAGTGAGGTGGGTGTTCTCTATTTCACTTTTCTGTCTGACAAAGCTGATCTAAAGATGTGAAAGAGGTGCAAAGTTAGTGATAGAACTATTTTGAAAGCAAGGAATGAGTTAGCTTGGATTTGTATTACATTATTAGATTTTTTGTGAATTATAATAATAACTATCCCAGCTTTAAGTTCTCTAACAAGACTAAGATTTGTTTTATGTATATACAATGTCACATGCATCCATCATAAAGCAGTGATATGTCTCTCAGTGCCTTTTCCATCTCCTGATTCAAATCACTGCTGCGTTTCCACTCGGGAAAACAGACAGATCTATTGCTATTTACAAATCTATCGGAGCAGAATATTTTTTTAGACGTGTGATATTTGCAAAGAAGCTCAAACTATATTTAAACCGTTATTCATGTTTTTGCCGCTATAGGTTCTCGCAGTTGATTCGCCTCGTCACCTCTGTGGAAATTAGAAAGAGGTTTTACAGCTACACACTATGCCCATTTTTATTACACTCTCTCAGCCACATATGGGAACTACACAGACTTCTTATCTGGTTCTGACTCTAATTGGTTGATGACCCACTTTGCAACTTGTAGACATTCCTCCAGAGCATCTAGGCCAAACTTGTGGGAGAAAATTACGGCCATTAAGTAAGTGATCCTTCAAGCTAAAGTGCTGCTAATGCATTTTAAGATGTTAGCAAGAAGAAGGCACACGGTCGCGGTTATAAACACACCATTAATATATTCCCCAAAGCCTATTTGTGCGAAAGGGTGATGGAGACGGGCGCCAAAAGTCTTACATTTCTAAAAAGCGACGTTTTTTTAAAGCAGATTCACACAGTTTGAAGCCGACAATAATGAAATTTCACTAGTGCACTTTATTGATCCCCGTAGGGCAACTTCATCATCTGCATTTGACCCATCCTGATGCCACTACTGGGCGTTTATCAGCAGCAGTGGTTGTCGTAGTAACAGCGCCCAGAAACCCATTACCAGATGTTGATGCTAAGCTTGGTCAGGACAACCAGAGCTGGAGGATTTTACCAATTGTTTTTAGAGGTAGGGCAAACCGGAGCACACGGAGGAAACCTATGCAGACAGGGGGAGAACATGCAAACTCCACTAAGAAAACCCTGTTCTTCCTGGGATTGGAACCCAGGACCTTGAAATACTTTTTGATTTCAAAGTCACAGATGATCTTGGAGCAATAAAATGCTGCTTTGATAAAACGGTACCAACTGCTTTGTTCCATGAATATTATTGTGCAGTCCCTGTATGAAACATGAATACCTGAAGGGGGCGCTCTAACAATCCTGACCTGTGACATGCCATTCTCAACTCGAAAACATTTCAATCTAGACTCAAAGAAAGATTGCATTAGAATTATATTTATTGCCAGGTTTGAATGCCATGAATATATTGTAGATGCATGATGAGACAATTAGACCCGACATGCGCATAATGTGGTACAAATATATAAATTGAAGTTTTCTTTTGCATTACATTTGAGTAAATCCATATTATTTCAGCAGATCTGTTTTAGTTGAGTAAACAAATACTTATGGAGCAATTCCGAAAGATTGTCAGCTCAATTCACATGTGTATCAATGGCTCAAAACTTATTATAGTTTTAAGAGCTTTAGTCACACCCCTTTTTCTGTCGACCAATCAAACGATCGGGAATGTGTTTTGTCGACTAAACATTTCTTCAGCCCGAAAAATGTGGCCCAGAAACACAATTACATACACAAAAAACACAAATATTGCCGCTATACTAATTTTAAACAATAATTTTCCACATATTTTCTTGATCTCTGAGGTAAAAGTTTCAGTACCACTGCCCTAAAACTTGTACGTTATTTTTTTTTGCTCAACCCTTTCTGCCTCATACACATAAAGACAAACACATAAAGAGCTCAACTATTTCTCTAATATAGTTTGTAAGGCGGAGACTCGGGTTGACACATTGCTAATCCTACTCAGGAGCGTTGCCGTCGTACTGACAATACATAATTCATGAGTCGCAACAGAACACTGCATAGAAAAACATGCATATGCTCCGGCGAATATGCAGTTATGTTGATGTACAAGTCTGAGCCGGTGCCAAACTTTCCCACAAATCTCCATGGATTTTTGTGTATTCGCCGGTCGTAAATCACCGCTCCTCGCTTTGTCATAAGGGACGCGATAACACATGACACAATTATTGAAAAGAAATTCACGGACACTCGTCAGACAGATAAACGAGACAGGACAAGCCCAATGTTTTGCTTGCTCTGAATACGAACGAAAAATTATACTGCATTTGGTGATGATTCAAATAAATGATGAAGAAGTAATGGCATATCGGAATTTCAATGGGAGCTATATGTCTTGCTTGTTGTCGGGGAAAATATCTATTGTTTAGTCAACCAACCACACTGGGGGAGTCTTGCACAGTTTTTCCAATGAGGTTTTACTGCGAATGGCAAATACACGCTTGTATGTTGTATATGTCACAACTTTGGCCTTGTCAATTTCTCTATTGTGAGATCAATAAAGTTTATCTTATCTTATATTTACTTTAGTTCAGGGGTCTCCAACTTGCAGCTAGGGGGGCAAAGGCCTGTACAATATTTTGATTTGACTCCCTTGCATGGCGGGTGTAATTGCATCGTTTCCGTCTCCATCCTCACCTCCTCCATCACCGTGTGGTTCGCTGGAGCCACAGTCAGGGACAAACAGAGACTACAGCGCATTGTGCGCTCTGCAGAGGAAGTGATCGGCCGCAGCCTTCCATCGCTGCAGGACCTGTACGTCGCCCGAGCTCGAGGCCGGGCTGGTCGTATCAGATTACTATTCCAACCACTCCCCTCAGGCAGGAGGCTGCGGTCCATCAGGACTAGAACCTCCCGCCACAAGAACAGTTTCTTCCCCTCTGCTGTTGGACTCTTGAACACTTCTTAACCTGTCCCCCCGCCCTTTATAAAGTCACTTTACTGCCCATCATACGTCACTTTACTTCACTGTACTGCTGTCACCTTACATTGTGTGCACCATGTGCACTTGTATATTGTAAATAGTAACTGTAACTCTATTTTAAATTTAAATTTGTTCCTTAGAAGTGTTTTTTATTCTTTATTTGTATTATCTCTTTCTGACTGTTGCACTGAGCCAAAGCAATTTCCAAGTCTGTGACTTCCTGTTACTTACGTGGCAATAAAAATGATTCTGATTCTGATCGTTTCAACGCACTAGTCGCCGATGGGCAAGAAGCAAGGTTTTTGGGCAAGAATCCAAATTGCATCTGACAAGGTTCATTGCAAAAATGTGTAAACGGTAACAAGGGTAGCTGGGCTGGACTGGGCTGGGCTTGAGGCTGAGGCATGGCAAAAACACAGGAGGACGGCTGAGTCTGGACCAAAAAAACGAACCTGAGTCGAGTATATACGAGTAAATCTAATATTTCAGAGATAGGCCAAGAACTAATACCGTGAAGTTTTACTGATGATCTGGCACATGGTGAAGGGTGAACCAGGTTTTAAAACTGTAGAGATGAAGCTGATGAGGTTGATGGGCAGGACCAGGACTGCAGACACTCCGCCCAGCTCCAGGGACACAGAGGGGAACGGGGACACACAACCCTGACGATTGGATGCTTTGGACTCAGCTGTAATTGGCTGATGCAAGGGTAATAAAACTTGATTCACTTTTCTCTGTGAAAGATCTGATATTCATTTGCACTGCCATGATGTGCAAATGATGTGTCACACTTTCTCCTTTCACTTTAGGAGAAAATCAAACACCTTAGCTTTGATGTATGCCTAATTCAATGCTATGGAACATTGCAAAACAACTTACAGTATTAGCACATCTATAAATGCAGTAATTGTCACACCATTTAAAAAGTCCAGCACAGTATGAAAAAGAGACTGGAACTGATCAAGAATCTTATCGGATTGCAGATAGACACAATACAAGTCTGTGAAGTTTGAGCGAACAGCTGAAGGCAGTGCAGCCCTGAGAGATGTCCCCAAGCGCCGCCATAATGCAGGATCAAAGCAGGAAAGTATAAAGCAGACGTTGAAATGGGTTCAGAAAAATCAGAATCTTGTCTAGTCGTCATTTTTCAGATATCAAAGACTTTCTGAAAGATGGAGTTGGATACTTCCAAGTTATATCGACCAGTTCCTTTAGAGGCTTTGTTCTAGACACGACGGGAATTAACTAATATGTCTATTTTTTTATTTGATAGGACAACGAATATCTCACTGAGTCCATGTATCAGTTGTATTTTATATCAATCTTTACTTCTTGATATTAAATCACATTGGACTCTCAAAAATATTGGTGCATTGTTTGGCTGCTAACTTATCCCAATATTAACCTTAACAAAATTAACAGTTTCTAACCCACACTTTAACAGGATTGTGACTTTGTAAATTGGTCAAAATGAGAATATTTACTTCAGCCCAGGTCAAAAAACCAGATTTTAGTGAGGCCCAAAATTTGTATAGAAACGAATGCGTCTAAAAACGTATTTCCACATAATTACAGCAATGGTGTAAAAATGATCTATCTATCTAGTATTTAAGGCATAGAAGGTATATTTTAATGAGACAAAAGTGTAAAGAAGCTAGTACAGTATTACTATTTTTTGCATTGTCCCAGTCCACGGTAGGAACAGAAGAACTTAGTAAATACAAAAGTTTGCTACGAGAGGCGATCGAAATCAGAAAGCGGGGCACAGAGACCATCAACAGAGACGAGGGGGCCTTCACTTTGGCTCACACTTGGGACGCACCTCTCCAGAGACCACAGCAGGGGGCGTGGCCAGTTAGACGGATCTGTCGGACTGACCACATCCAGTAACAACAGCTGATAAGAGACACATTACACCATCACGTGTCACATTCTAACACTGAATAATGTCATAATTAATCAGTATTAGCTTCTTTACACTTTTGTCTTAATAAAAACTTCTTAGCTGTAATTATTAAGACGACATAATGACATTTTCACATTTAAGTCAAAGTGTCTGCTGTAGCTAATGACTTAACAGCCCTCTAAAGACACTTACAATTGCATCTCTTGCCGCCACAGAAAACCACAGAATTTGTCAACTTCCTCAAAGAGAATTAAGTGCCATTGATTGTGTTCATTTCATCCCATTTCGAAGCTTTAAGGGCCGGGTTTCTAATTGCCCAAGGCGAAACAAGATTAAAAGGCACCCCGAGGGCTCGCCGGGAGAGCCAAGCCGAGTGTGGTGCTAACAGGCTTTCATCTGGGTCCCGTCTCTGCTTGTTCTCAAAGCTGTGATTTAAAGCATGTTATTTGCATGTGATTAAAAGTGGTTAGTGTGACTATGATGAGGAAACCACTCGTCTATGATCACTACAGACGTATCTTTACCGACGCTGACCTTCTTTGATCTCATGTGTTTTTTATGAAGCGTTAAGGACATTTCAAGAGTTTGACTTTGTAGTGAGTGGTTCTCGGTTCATCCTAAAGACTGAGCAGGAGACGATGTTGAATATGATATGATTTTTAAATAGTGTCAAAAGGTGAGCGGACCACAGGGACTGTTTCTGTGTATGTGGGTGTATGGGTGTGTCTGTGTGTCCAAGTGTGTGTGTGTGTGTGTCTGTCTGAGTGCATGTATGTGTGTCTGTCTGTATGTGTGTCTGTGTGTGCCTGTGAGTGTGTCCATGGGTGCATGTGTGTCTGTCTGTATGCGTGTCCATGGGTGCATGTGTGTGTGTGGGTGCATGAGTGTGCGTTTGTGAGCGTGTCTGTCTGTGTGCATGTCTGTCTGAGTGCATGTATGTGTGTCTGTCTGTATGCGTCTCTATGTGTGTGTGTGTCTGTGTGTGCCTGTGAGTGTGTCCATGGGTGCATGTGTGTCTGTCTGCATGTGTGTCCATGTGTGTGTGTGTCTGTGTGTGCCTGTGAGTGTGTCCATGGGTGCATGTGTGTCTGTCTGCATGTGTGTCCATGTGTGTGTGTGTCTGTGTGTGCCTGTGAGTGTGTCCATGGATGCATGTGTGTGTGTCTGTATGCGTGTCTATGTGTGCATGCCTATGAGGGTGTCTATGTGTGCATGTGTGTGTGTCTGTGTGTGCCTATGAGTGTGTCCATGGTGTGTGTCTCATTTACACAGACCACCGAGAGACTGACAGCGTTTCCAGCAGAGATCCAAAGATAAGAAAAGCAGATGAAGACGTTTAAAGTAGGAGAAAGTTGCGTCGGTGTAGAGAAATGTGACCGTAATCAGGTAGATCGCGACCTTCTCTCAACAGCGCGGTAATGAGAGGACGCTCGTGGTCCCGGCGGAGGCAGGAGGCGGGACTCTTCATGCATGTATGTATGCGGCATCGGCACAAAACAAAAGATCTGTTTACATGTTGTATTATGGTTTAGCTAGGGTTGGAAAACAATTACCGAGTGGGAGTTCCCTGCATGTAAATGATACCGTGCTCATTATGTGGCTGTAGGCAAATATTGTGTGGATTAGAAAATAAAATAATACATGCATATAATAATAATACTTTTTTTTATAGGCCTTTACCAAATGGTTGGCATAGATATAGTTTGATGGTGTGGTGGATTCTTCTGCCATCACTCTACAGTAAGAGTATTTTCTGTTACTCCACTTCTGTTATTTTATTTGAAAGCCACCCTCACAGTTGTGTTTTTATCAGGCAAACCAAAGAACAAGGCTGGAGGCCATTTTATACCCTTAAATGTTTAAGATTAAGAGATCCTTCATTCATCCCACAGAGGGGAAATTTAAGAAAGACAGAAACAGAAAACAAATCTACATTAATCCATCTTCCAGGTATTGTAAAAAATATCAAATAGGTTTTAAATAAAAACCAGTCCACTGCAAAAAGTGTATTCAACCTTTGCAGCGTACTCTCAGACAGGTGCGAGGTTTGTCCTTGGATGTATGATGTGAGAGAGGAGCCAGCTCTCCTCCTGCCTGGACTGGTGGTCTGAGTCTGGGCCAGGACTGGTGACCTGAGTCTGGGCCAGGACTGGACTCACAGACAGACCTCCGGATCCACTGAGCTGGATTCTGGTTCAGGACCATGGACAGCAGGAGGTTGTGGCAATAACTGCCCTTGTCTGCCGTAGCGGAAAACCAGCAGTTGGACTTGGCTGGATTTAAGACTCATTTTATGAATCATTTAATTAAGCATGTTACAGAAATTCTGCCACATCAAATATCTGTATTAACTTCATCCACAATGTTCTACAATCCAAATGCAAGTACTGTGCATGTGTCTTTCCTCTCTCCACACACTCCACCAGCTCATCAGTGGGAATCCCACGGCATTCCCAGACCAATGTGATGGTAATCTCATGACACACATTTGTACACAACAAAATTATACAACTTTGTAACATGATAATTGGTCTCCTGTTTCTGTTGTTGCTCCTGTTTCTGAGTACCCCTCCAAAAACAGTAACTCTTCATTGCAAAACTGTCTTTTTTAGCTAGACAAGGTTAAAATAAACATTTGTAATGCCATTTAATAAGCTAAGATAAACATGAAAATGCAAGATAAACATGCAAAAAATATATATATTAAAAGAGCAATCCCCCATTCAAAACAGAACATTGTAATAGTATTGGATTAATGCTTAATGATAATTGAAAAATTATGATTGAAAAATGTAATTCTTCTTTGAGCAAATAGTAGAACCATTTTCTCAAAGAAGAATTACATTTTTTTGTAGCATTTACCAGTTTTAGACATGTTGTAAGTGTGTGTGTGTGTGTGTGTTTGTATAGTGTGAACGAGGGGGCTGGAGCAAAATAAGCATTTGCTTCGTCCAACCCCTTTTCAAACTGTATTTTTCAAATAAAACGTCTGAATCTTCTTTGTTTTGTTCTGCTGTATGAAAAAGGTACTTCCTCACTTACTCAAAGATTTGCAAAAAGTTCTATAGTAGTTTTGTTAGTCTTTAGTTTTGTCTGATTCTTCTTCAGTCTTACATTATGTTATTCTTGTTATTCAGCCGTAGCATTGCATCTATAGTTATTCTCCACATTTTAACCTCAGAAAAACCAAGCAAACATGAATCTATACGGTGTACAGCACTCGCAGATGATGCGGTCAGACGGATTGACATGGACGAATGGTCGAGTGGGGGGTTAGTGCTGAGAACTGAAGTCCGGCTGATCAATATGAATCTTTTAGCTCAGTGTGAAGGCATCCATACCCCTGTGACCAGAGCACCAGCTTTGCCTTTCACTCCTCTGATTGTAACAGCCTCTTTGTGCCCCCTTTACCTCCTGCCATCTCCAGCACCTTTCACTGATGAGGGCCCCTGGAGACCGGGAAATGGACCGTGAAACTGTCTCCAGAGTCAGATCGTATGTTGGAATGTCAGTAGTTTTTATTGCCACAATGAAGCAAAAAAGTAACAAAATTAATTAAACATATGGTTGAGCCTATTTTAGTAAGGATTTTTTAAATAGATCAACCAAGGTCTTGTCTTACAAAGACATTTCAAACTTGAGCTGCAAAACTGAGAAAAACTTGTTAAAAATTGGCCAAAATTCATTTTTTCGTATTCAGGAAAACATGTTTTTGTCCAACAGTGGCAAAATTCCAGTGTTGTAGCGCACATACAGGACAGCATTAAGAGCACACAAGGAAATATTAAGAAGGATTTTTAGAACCAAACCCATACAGTATATATACAGTATTTTTCAGCATTTAGACTTAGAGAGAATGTGTTTATACTGCGTACTTGCATTCAGCCACTCTAAAGCTATCATACAAAGTTATTCTTATGACATGCCCACTGATTATACGCAAATAAATGACACCACGGCCCCTAGCGCTATTAGAACGATACATTCAATCCACCTTCTTCCCACTGGATACTACACCCGGAGCTGAACTTGAATTTTCTACTGTTTAAAAAGGCGTTTGTCGGAAAGGAGGTGAGAGTGAGCGATTGTTGACTCGGGCCCACAAAGCCTCTTCGCGGTTTTTAATGGTTTTCCTTTAACACCGTCCAATTTAGGGCAAACACAAACGAGCCGTTGCCATTAGCGATACGCTGCTGGAGCCCGTCCAAGTTCATGTGTAAATTATTCAATGTGCTGTCGGGATAAAGTAGAGGTCTGTTTTGCAGACGAAAACGATATATAGGCAAATGTTTTAACAGTGATTGATGAAAGGAAGATTTGTTTTATCCCTAGAGAAAATAATGTTTGAATGGAGTTTTATTAGATGGCACACAGCAACAAAATATCCCAAAGACCTTCAAGTTTAACATTGTGGTGGAGAGCAGCTGAAAATTCTTTATTTTAACTGTGGTGTCTGTCAAAAGTCAGATTTCTATAGTCTTAGTGATGATTTAATTTGTCTGTTGTCCCTCGGCCAATTCACATGAAACTAAAAACCGTCACAAAGTTTCACATCTTTATCTGTATATATCCACAATTGAATGCCGTTGGCCAATAGGAAGGACTTTTAGGAATAAGAATAGTTTAATTTTAGTTTTTAAATTTCTTTAAAATATGGCTTCATCCCCATTGAATTGAAACAGAATACTAGACAATGAACACAGAAAAATCGTCTGAGTCACATTATGGACTGGGAAAAGGCAAAAATAGTAAGAACGGAAGAACACAAGTCCAAAAATACACAATATGTAAAAGATATGGGGCACACGTACCGTCAACAGACACAAAGGGGCTTTCACCTTGCCTCACACTTGGAATTCACTTCTCAATGCAACGCGGGGCGCAACAACAGCCGATAAGAGACGCGTCACACCATCACAAAGGCGGAAGTCTGTCACCGGAACATGTCAGGTAATCAAGCCGTCCTAGCTTCTTTACATTTTTACATCTAAAACTGATTAGTCCACACACTTCTTTATGCAACATCACAATCTGCTCGGACTCGGGTTGTCAAAATTATAAAAGATCTGACAATACTAAAAGTTGTATCAAAGCTAGAATCTCATTTCGTGACAAAATCCATACACAGGACAACAAATGACATTCCCTGCATACCTTAGGTTAATTTTTATTATGCCTTACTCTATTCTTTACCTCTCTTTTCTGACTGTTGCACTGAGCCAAGCAATTCTGTTACTTCCTGTTAATTACATGGCAATAAGAATGATTTTGATTCATATGTATTGTCATTAATAGGATCTACTATAAAACCTTGCATCATTATCACAAGTATAGGTACAAAAATGCATCAATACTGCACCATTACTATTAGCCGCAGTCAACACATTTCATACTGATGCCCGCAATGAATCTGGGAGGCTCTTCCAGCTCTCAGAAATACCCTTGGCCATCAAAGTCCCATTAGCAGAAGCCATAACTTCCCCTTGTGTTATCTTCCAGCGTGTTTACTGCGTACTGGGGCAGTTCAACACAGGCCTGACGATTGCACAGCGGTCAGTAAAGCGGGCGTTCTCTGCGGTCAGCTAAAACAGACAGTGGGAAGGGTCCTTTGGGAGACGGAGGGCCGATTGTGGAGAGAGAATTAGCAGCTGACGCCTGTGGAAGCTGCTCCATGGTTCATGCAATAACGACGTATTGACCGCAGTCTTTGCCCGGAGTTCAATATGGAAGCAGTTCTATGGTTCAAGCATCCTTTTCAGTTACAGTAATACTACAATTGTATTTATTTTATTTTATTTTGAATGTTTGCTTATTTGTCTAAAATTAAAGTAAATAAATAAATTGTATGTGTATCTATCTTATGTGTATGTGTATATGTCAGTATATAGATATGTATGTCTGTATATTTGTCCATAGGTGTGTATATATCTTATTCTACTGTACAGGGGTTTTGGAGGAAAGAAATCCCATTGAAAAAAAGAACAAATACACAATAGTAAAGGCCTTATTTTGACGGAATTTCCCCCCAAAAAGTTATTTTTTTCTCACCCATCCATCCATTCATTTTCTTCCCCTTGATCCTTTTCTGGGTCGGGGGGGTGGCAGTCAGAGCTGCACCAGTACACTCAGCATTAGCCCCTCACTGATCCTCCTGCAGGTGGTGAGTCCACAGGAGCTGAGATCTTTCAGTGGGGGCTTCAGGCAAAGTGGGGTTAAGTGTCTTGCCCAAGGACACAACGACAGCAGTCATCGTGAAGTAGGTCTTATGGTGGGCTCGAACCCATGACCTTCAGGCCCAAAGGCCAATGCTCTACCAACTGAGCTACTGTTGCCCCTTTTTTTCTCACAAAAAAAAAAAAAAAACCCTCATCACTGACACCAGGTGCGTACTGCTCCAGAAGTGGTGAAAATATGAAATATAACAGTAGAATAATATGGCGGTTTTGTGAATCTAATCACTATCAAATGATATTCTGGGAAACATTTTATACATTATTCTTTGTTAACATTCCTACATTCCTTACAAACATTGCTTCTTTCCCATAGAGTTGAAATATAAGTCTCGTTCATGAACACAGAAGAAGACTTAATGAGTTTCTGAGTGAAAATCTATGTGCTTTGTGTGCTAGAAGCTGTTTCGGGAAAAAAAAATCCCATGTTTTTTGCTCAGTGTGAATGAGCCTTTAGGTTACATAAGTCGTCTAAGCCTCTTCGCAAAGTTCTATTCAAGTGAAAAAACGACTCAATATTCAAAGTACGGATGGATTGTCAGTGTCCAAATGAATCCTGACAGCCTCAAACTTTGTCAGCGCCGGATCAGATGAAAAAAGTGAGTTTGCAAAAGGTCAGTGGCTCATTTGTCAGGCGCTTTTGTTGGGATTGATTTGTGAGCTACTTCAATCCCTGGTAAATCTACGCTCTTCTACTGACTAAATGTCATTTCCCGATGTTCGCCGCGGACCGAGAACCCAGCGAGGGGCTTTAATGTACGCGGGCTACTCACCGAAAATGCAATTATAGTTGTGTATTCAGGAAATACCGTGATTAGCAGACCACATGTGACTGAGAGATTTGATGGATCAGCATTGGCCCAGATCAATTTCACTGTCCTCTGTATTTACTTTTCATAATTAAAAATGCCACTCCGGCTCTTGTTAAGATGACGCAGCACAAAAGCAAAAGCGGCAAAGTACATTTCCGATACTTTTTTAAGGGCACGGGATCCATTACTGTTAAAAAAAAAAAGGCAAAGAAAAGTCCAATTTCAGACCAGACCGTAAATAGCAACGGTGAGATTTATGTCTGAGGTGGAAATGCCAAAGCAGAGAATGAGCCTACATATCTCCTTTTCTTTTTAACCTCACCATTCTTTATCTGTCTCTTTCATTCCTTTCTCTCCTGCTTCTATTTTTCCTCTTTTTTCATCTCCCCACATTTCTCTCATTCCTCCCTCTTCCATTTCACCATCTCATTCCTGCCCATTTATTGCATATTGTATCTTTTTTTCAACTCATGGTGTTAATGTTTACATAGACTGTGTACTAGGAATGGACAGAACTAAACCGTTAGCGAGTTGATGACGAAAGTTCCGCAAGTCTTTCCTTCCTGCTGCTGTCAGACTGTACAATGAACAATTATTTCCTTACTATGCAAAAGATTGAGATTTCATACTGATTCTTTTTATGCTAGAGTTAGCGATTTTACTTTGTTTAAGTATAGAGTTCTTGTTCATGTATTTTGTGCTGTGTGCTCCTCTTTCCTACTGTTCTGTAACTTGTGATGCAACACTGAAATTTCCCCACTCTGGCACAAAAAAAGGATCTGTTAATCTTAATCTTGCTCCTACTGGCTTTGGCCCCTGATAACTTTGTGTCAATGCTGTTCATGGTCCTGGTGTTTTTTTTTAACACTGGGGTCTCCAACCTGTCTCTCAGGAGCTACCATTAGCTCGCCACCCCATTCCAAGTAGCTCGCCAAAATATTTAGACATTTCAAAGAATCCTTGAATATTTCATGTTTGCTACATCTGCTATACTGTATGTATGGAATTTTGAGCTTTAAGATGTTTATAACACGGCTCCTCACAGCAGCAGTAGAACGCTCCATTGATTTGAATGGAATTTCAAAACGTTCTACCGGTCATTATTTCTTTATAACCGACCTCAAAACAATAATGGCCGCTGCCCATTCACATGTGTACATTACTCTGCAAGTAGTTCCGGCCACTCCGGAGCTAGCCACGCTCAATAAACGCAAATACTAACCAATCAACACATTTAAATGTTAATGGGAGAATACATTATACATATACATTCTTAATACACATGCACAGAGGTTTTCAAAAGTATCTGTGAAGGTTTTCATGACAAAAATACTGTTTTAATGCAAGAAAAAGAGATCGCAAAAAACCCCGAAGTACGTTCCAGGACATTTGAGGACACATTTGTAGAGGATCGGATTATGGATTTAGGTTGAGTTTATGTATGGGTCACTCACCGCTGATGTTCAGAATTCTTTGTTCAGTTTTCACGCAGTTCGAGAGAATTCTAGTTTGGAAGTTGCTAGCCTAACTGTTGCTAGCCTAACTGTTGCTAGCCTAACTGTTACTCACATAGCCACGGGAAAGCCTTTGGGAACTATTTTATTTTCTTTCATTAAATAAACCTTTCGGCATTCCTAAGAGTGGACTGTTTATTTTGTGTGTTCTGTTGGTACAAAACCGTACAATAAGCGGGATAATGTATAGTACGTCAAATCATAAAAATAAAAGGTTGTTTGCATTATTTACTTTTTAATTAATAATAACTTTATAGAACTGCCTGAAGGATTAGCTCTCCGTCGTCTTTCTTTTGAAAAAGTAGCTCTCTGCTGGGAAAAAAAGTTAAAGACCCCTGCTGTACATCCTCCAAGTAAATCAGTCTCTGTAAATCAAGATGTGACTTATATCTGAGCAATCCGTGCCTTCTCTCTCCTAACTCTGCTTGAGCTTGCAGATACTGCTACGCCTGATTGGCCGTTTGGTTGCCAGGAGGTTGCTATGAGAGAAGTTGAATCCAAAATCCATTTAAAAATAATTCCTTGTAACATATTTAATGAATGCTTTCCCGACATATAAGGCACATTCAGAAGATAAGTTTTAGATTTGTTTCTACTATTCACGACTTATTTTTATTTTTTTGTGTATTAGCGACTGATGGCCTTGTGGGACAAATAATGTATCTATACATGAATACTTTACATTCAGAAACAGATAAGTGCCTTGGAAACATATCGGAAAAGCTAACAATTGCCTCTTCACCAAGAAGTTTTGTGAAAAGCCAGGTCTATTTTAGTGCCATACAAATAAAGTTTCACCCCTTCTTGCGCAAAAATCCTTCAAGTGTACTGCCATTAACGGAACATGTTGAAGATTGTAGCTAGAGGAATACAAAATTTGGACAACATTTTAAAACCGAGATATCTGTTTTTTTGCATATGGACTCTTTTTTCTGTTTTTCTGTACTACTTTCAGTCTTCCACTTATTTTCCTCCATTTTACGTGATGATTTATTCTTTTCTTTTCAACTCTCTCCGCATATCCCTCAATCCATCTCTTTTTTTCTTTGCCTGATTACACACTGCCACATTCTTTGGAAATAACCGTCTCTAAAAACCCGCTCCACGCTGCTTCAATCACGGCCTGGCACAGATTTAAAAGCCTAAAACGCTTTCTCTTGCTTAGGCCCGCATCAGCCTCACTCACTGCTGTCAGAAAAAATGCTGATTTTCGCTCCCGCGGTTGTAAAGCACAGGCAGCCGCTCGGATGGGAGACTTCTGGCCTTGATGAGGGGACAGGTGTATGGGGCGTGGACCGTTCCCTGAAATACAGCACCACGTTGTTAGAAACTGTTCAAACCGGCAGAGAAAAAAGCAGTTGTTTGATATTTTTTGTCTTTTTCTTTTCCATTTTCAGACCCAGCGGCTTTTGTTCGGCGTGTGAGAGAGGGGCAGATCCATTTGGCAAATGTTTGAGGCCAGGTAGCGAAAGCACAAAGAGGCAATAGCCAAATGATGGCTTCTGTTAATGTTGGAAAAAAGAGATGTGGTTATAGTTTGAATTTTTGGATTTGGATTGAAATAAAATGCGAATGGATAACTCAGGAACTTCTGAACTTCTGAAATGAAATATCATTGGTTTTGTTTTAGTACGTACATAATTCCAAATGAGTTAATTCGTAGTTTTGATGACTTCAGTGTGAATCTACAAGTGTGTCCAAACTTTTGGTCTGTACTGTACATACATACGTACATTCATACATACATACATACATACATAAATACATACACACACAAACGACCTGGAAACATTCTGAAGAACTGAAAAATACAAGATTAATCCAAGCCTTAATAACATAAAATTTGGTCACACAACTAACACAAATTCATCAAACCATGACATATACTGCGCAGAATCCTCTGGTCTCTGGTAAAGGACCCCAGCTGAGAGAGGGATAACCACTCACAGAGAGGGATAACCACTCACAGAGAGGGATAACCACTCACAGATTGTGAATGTAGCAAATTGTATACATATCTATATAGAAGGGATTTTTTTCTTTTGTGTACCTCAAGTTGCACTTTACCTATTTTTGTAACAAACATGAAATGGCAGAGCGGAGAATTTACAGGTTCATCTCGCATGATTGACACTTGTTTTTGTTGCGTTTTTGTGCCTGTTGGAAGAAAAGGTGAAACACTGTGAAAAGAAACACCTTTAAAGACTCTTTTCTACACACGTGCTTTCAAAACAGTAACTTTTCTTTTGTCGCCTTACTTCTCCTGTCAGCTGCTGCAAACTTTCTAAATAAAAGTAAAAATGTGCTTTTTTCTGGCAGTTGGCTGGACGTGTTGCTTCACCTGTTTGGACTTCACTTGTCAATCCAAACAGGTTTTTCCCAATGCTTCAAATGTGGTTTGATCCATGAGCACGACGACCAAACCACCAAACGACAGAGAAACAGGCCAAACACTGCCAACAATATTTCCTTTTGTAGATACTGAATATTTTGAATTAGATTTGCTTTTGTGTTTGTGCCTTCATATTTTCCCCCACATCAATCGCTCATTCTGACTTTGAAAGAGCTGTGGATCTGTTGATATCTGCTATTTTAACTTTATTATAAGATAAGTTTGTGTAAGCCCTCAGTCGTACAGGGATTAGTCAAAGCAAAGGAAGGTTTCTCACCCATCATCTGTACTTCTTAGCAAGTTTTCCCAGCAAGTTTTCTGTACTTCTTAGCAAGTTTTTGGGAAAACTTGCTAAGAAGTACAGATGATGGGTGAGAAACCTTCCTTTGCTTTATTATAAGATAAAATTGTGTATTTTGAAGTTTAATTCTTGTCACTCCCTTTTCAAGCTGAGTATATGTTATGTATTATTACTCTCATGAATTTCTGTTTAATGTAAATGCATATAACAATGGATGTACAGGTTTCAATGTAAAGTAATTCTTGTATCTTGTTGAATGTTTAAAAGAAATTGTAAATGTGTAAGTTCAATTAAATCTTTGCTATACGCTATATTTTCTCTATTTTCTCCATGTTACAATATTGTTCCCTCATCAGTCACAGACCTGACGATGTTTTTAGATCCATCTGCACCAATAACATGGCACTGGAAATATTGCGCAGTTTTTCCGATGTGGTTTTACTGCAAATGGCAAATAAAAAAATTCTTCTTCTCTTCTTCGATCGTGAAATTCTGACGTAAAAGCTCCAGTCTCAGTTCTGTATTAGTATGATGTCTTTGTACTACTCTGATATCACACTCAGAGCTGTATATTTCTGCTTTTTTAAACAAAAGTATTGTCCCTGCATGTGTTTTGTAATATCTGTGTTCGCAGCCACATAATTTCAAAATTGCGTGAAAAACCACCAAAGGAAAGCATTTTTTTTATCCTTCATAATTTTTGACCATATATTTTCAACTTATACTATGTCACTTTCAAATACAATTTCAGTTTCGGTTAATTAATTTATTTCAGGCATTTTTGACAATTTCAACAATATCAGGAATTTGGTCAAAGTAAGACATAAAACAAAAATGAAATGATAAAATTAATAGTGTCAATATAACTTTAATGGCCAAAAATAATGCATATTTCTTGTGTAAAGCTAATAAAAAAAATTGAAATATATTTTTTTATGGTAATCATGTCTTGTGTAATTGCATTCCAACGACACATATCTGTAATCACGATACATATTACAGACAATAAAGTCATTCTTAGCTGTTATATTCCATTCATTTCCGATCACAGCACTCCTGGGTTGTGGGGCCCATGGGTTGCCTGAATTTATCGGTGCAAGAGTCGGTGATAGCGGCCTCTACGGCACAAATCAAAAGCTCCAAATAAACGCGACCTGCCAGACACCTTTCCCCCGTCGCCGAGTGCAACAGAGACTCCGGCGAATACTGATGCCGCATGTGCCAACAGGAGCTCAGTCCTCATCAGTCACACCAGGTTTGTAAATGTTGGTGCAGGTTTTAACTAGCAACATTAGAAGGTGCACTATGTAAAATGTATCGTGTTTGTTTGTTTCAACTCAATTCAATTCAATGTATTTTTGTATAGCCCTAAATCACAACAGTAGTTATCTCAGAGGTATATACACAAGCGTCGAATTCGCCAAAACAGAGATCAGAGAATCCCAGAATTCAAACACGACACAACGACACAATGCAACGACAGATAACACATTGGGGCGGATAACCAATGTCCATACATTTTGATAAATGTCCATAAATGTTGATAAATGTCCAAAAAGGTTGATAAATGTCCATAAATGTTGATAAATGTCCATAAATGTTGTGAAAAAGTGAGGACGGACAGACAGACAGAGACAGACACAGAGATATAGATATAGAGACAGACAGACAGATAGATAGATAGATAGACAGATAAATAGACAGATCAATAGACAGATAGATAGACGGATAGACAGATAGATAAAAGACAAAGACTCATGACTATGTTGGGATGTACAGAAATGTGAAAAAGACAGGAAACAGTAGATGGATGGATAGATGGATAGCTTTATTTCAGACTTCCAGAGCTAGTATGTAGCTAGTTGTACTTTTGTATTCAAAAGAACAACTCTTCTAAATGGGTTTACATGAGCATAGGGTTTTGAAGGGAGGGTTGGATTGGTGTTTATTCATCCTTTGCATCCTAGTAAGCAAGCAGCAGTCAGCCAAGAAATCTGTGAACACGAGATAACGGCAAATTGGCCCAATTAGGTTAATTATTCAGCCTAATGATCCATGATAGATAATGTCAATGCTTTACAGTTCAAACATTTTGGAACGTATACAACTTAAAGGGTCAGAAACGCACGGCCTGAAGCAAAAAGGATATATATTAAAGCTGGGGAACTTAAGTTTTCAAATATACCACTGTAAAACAATCTATCAAACACATACATACATGCTTTTTGGCCTGTTGGACCATTGTGGTAAAGAGGGAGCTGAGGTGAAAGGCAAAGCTGTGAAAGCGGTCTACGTTCCCTCCCTCACCCCTGGTCATGGGGCTTTGGGTAATGGCTGAAAAGACAATATTGTGGATTCAAGCAGTCCCCCTATCTCCTCTCAGAGTAGAGCCGCTGCTTCTTCACGTCGAGAGTTACGAGTTGAGGAGACCCCAGGGAAGACCAAGGACACATAGCGAACTATCTGAATGACGTCACTAAGACACGCCCCCGCCGCCTGTCAACTCCCGCCCACATGTTTCGGACAAACACTGCCAAAATGAATCAAATACCTCTTGTCACTTTAGACGAAAATGATAAACCAGGGGCAAAATTCCACCATCAAACCATCAGGGATCATAGTGTAGACCAATTAAAACGTTGGCTTGAATGTCGTGGTCTTCCAGTAACTGGTAGAAAGTTTGATTTGATAAAAAGGTAATGGTGAGGATTATGCTAACATTATCTAGTCATTTAAATTGCAATGTTAGCGCCTTCTTTGTTTATTTTGCTCTGATTAACTTCCATTTATCAAGTTGTTTTTTGTACTGTCCATTTCGTAATTAGTTTGATCATTTAGTTAACTACAGTCAGCCGATATTATAATAGATCCATGGGGTCACAACGGGCTACACCACTACTGTCTCTGAGAGAGAAACTATCGGAGCTAGCCACACTCAGTAAACGCAAACGACAATCAATCAACATATTTAAATGTTAATGCTAGAATATATTATTCATACAACACACGTGCACAGAGGTTTTCAGAATTATCTGTTAAGGTTTTCATGACAAAAATACTTTTTTAATGCGACTAAAGCGATCGCTTTTTTAAAGTAGGTGAACTAAAACCTTTGGGAACTATTTTCTTTGCACTCATTAAATAAACCTTTTGGCATGAATAGTGACAGAAGTTTATTTTGTGTGTTCAGTTGGTACAAAGCCGTATAATAAGCGGACCCCAACGCGCTTCGTCTTTGCTTATTTTCCGATAGTCACGAAGTTGAAAAAATCCCTCTCATCTTTCTTCAGGTGTGAGAATTGTATACATTCTGGATTAGGACAAACAATACTAATATGGATTGATGGGGCTAACTACATTCAGAAGAGCTCAGACGGACCTGATACAGCGGTCCAGGTCCAGTCCCAGCTAAACGTAGCTAGGACTGGATCTGGAGGCTCCACAGTTGGTCCAGCGAAGTGAAAAAACATGTCCTTTTTAACATTTTCATGAGAGAAATTCTGCTGACCACAAGCACCCACCTCTTGCACTTGTCCTGGTCTGGTCCTGGTCTGGTCCTGGTCTGGTTCGATGGTGTGGTTTAACGAACAGGTTGAATGTTACTGCTTTCATATAGTCCTTTTCAGAGTATCTGAAATCGCTCCCACAAGCACCATAACTGCAGTGTTTTGTTGTCACCATGATTCAATGATTTAGCCCAAATAAATACACACGCTTATGTGGAGAACACAGTAGTACTCAACGGAGTCGGACAGAGTTTGTCCGAAACATGCGCGCATGCGCAGTCATTGGAACTATTTTTAGCACATTTCGGAAACCGGACAGTGCCCTATTGGAGGGACTATGTCTGTCAGCTGACCTGGGAACGCCACGGGATTCACCCCTGATGAGCTGGATCTATGTAATTATTTAACAAATCAGTTATTAAAAAGTCCTTGAGAAAGTTGTCTACCAACAGCTTACTAGATTTCTTATAATCAACAACTCATTTGATATGTTTCAGTCCGGCTTTAGACCCCACCACAGCACTGAGACTGCTCTCAGGTCACAAACGATATCCGGCTAAACACTGACGCAGGCAAAGTCTCAATCTTAATCTTGTTAGATCTGGTTGCAGCTTTCGACCATGAGATCCTCTTACAGAGACTAGAGGACTGGCACCGCCCTAAGTTGGTTTAGGTCTTACCTTAAAGACAGAAAGTACTTTGTGGAGTACTCAGATCATATGGCCCTGACCTGTGGAGTACCACAGGGGTCGATCCTGGGACCTCTTTTGTTCAATCTCTACATGCTGCCGTGAGGCTGCATTTCAGATTCATGCTGCTAAAATCTGTAACAATCTTCCTGAAGATGTGAGACAGGCCTCCTCTCTGACAATGTTTAAAACCAGGTTAAAAACAGTCCTGTTTAGTTGTGGGATTTTACACTTTCTTTTTAATGTTCTGATTATTTATGATTTTAATGCTATCTTGTTTTGTTCAGCACTTTGAGTTGCCTTGTGTATGAATTGTGCTATACAAATAAACTTGCCTTGCCTTGCCCTTGCTAGTACTACATAGCAGTTGTAGTAGGTAATCTTTATTTATACAGCGCCTTACAGACCAGAGTCCCAAAGCGCTGTACAATTGTTGTGGGCATTTGTCTCTCACTCCACAGAGATGGGATGAGGTCGCCGAACAGGAGGCGCATGCCAGACCTATTAGTATTAGACCTAGTAGTAGTATTAGACCTAGTAGTAAGCAATGTGAAGAGCTTTGTCAGACAAAAGAGAACGAGAACTATTTCATGTTTTTATCCAGCATCTATTATTTATTTTGATGAGGAATTAGACCAAACAGAAACCTCAAAGCACTACTGCACTTTGGTCTATGTTTTTTCCCCCTGTAATGTTCCTTTTTATTTCAATTTGTATTCATTCATGCAGATCTGTGTAGCACTGTATCCCACAGTACATTTCCCTTGGAACAATCAAGTTTATCTTATTCTTTATCTTACAAAGAAAGAACCACCCTCACTCAGCCAATCAGCTGTCAGTATGCAAAAGATAATTCCAGATAAGATAAAGACAGTGTGTTGTGGCAGAGACACTGGGATTACCAGAATGAACAAAAGCCAAATCTCTACTTCATTCACATTTTCAAACCCGTATCTTTTGACCAGCTTCTTTAATACTCCCTATATCTATGCACACTGTAAACCATGACGCATTCTCACATCGGGGTGTCATGCCAGGTCCATATCCTTCCACACACACACACACACACACACATTGTCATTCCCGCCGCCTCAGTCCGGTGTGCGCGCTGCTGCGGCCGCACATTTGTACAGAAGTGTTAAATCCATCTGCTGCGGCCGCCCCGTGGGTCTGTCAGTTGTTTGAGCGCATAGATCTCATTACTTAAAATCTGCAGCTGAGAAACAGAAGGTCGGAGATCAGCAAAATCTGCACTTCTGCTCCGGCTTATGATTCCATTCTGATGCAATTTTCCCATCTCTCCGATTCCCTGATTACCACACTCCTGCCCCGGACATTTGATCCCGCGTCTGTCCCGGTGCAGTGGTTGTGTGTGTGCGGCAATGCGAGTCCTCATAAAACCCCTTTGACTGGAATATTTTCAGACTTTTTATGCTTCTGTGTCCAAATCGTCCACCTCTGAACTGTCTGAATCGCCAAATCTATTTCCTAGGAAGGACCCGTGTTTAGAAATTTGTTTAGGACTTAATGTACGGAGATAAAATATGCCGTTTGTTATAATAATAATGCATTGGTTTTATATAGCTCTTTTCTGGATACTAAAACACGCTTCACAAGTGCCCTGGGCACATTGACAGAAGCGACCTCTCCGACCATCAACAACCATTCACACACACACCAGATTCATTCTTGGCAATGTGGGTAAAGTGTTTTGCCTACGGACACAACAACAGGCACATTACAACTGCACTGTGCCCCCTGGTGTTCCAATCACTCCCATCACTCTTCTAACCACACCCTGTCCTGCTTAGCTTCATAGGTCTGACGAGATCTGGCTTTCACACACAGGTATGGCCACAGCTTTGCAAATATTCAACTCTATATATCCTGTACTAACAACACACTTTTCCCCAGAGATTGACTTTTATAACACAAAAAGACATATATAAATATATAAAGTAGGATACCATTGTACTAACTGTGACTTTTCTCACTGTATGAAATAAAATGTGAGGGTGACAGGAAATGAACAAACTTTATAAAATACATTTGCGCTTGTGATATCGCTGAGAGTTTGAAGAGGTGCCATATGCTGCTCTCAGATACAATGTCTTACTTGATAAGAGCAAATAAAGCCAAGCATGAGACGCCAGCAGATGTTACCAAACTAATAAACCTACTGCGACGGCTTTTACAATCATTCCACAGCTGCAAATATAAGGAGTCAAGGAAAACAGTTGGCATTTCCTCTAGAATCTATATTTATGCTAATTCGGTAAATATATTTCGTCTTTCTTCATCAAGGTTCAGCTCATTTACATGTTTAATTTGCAGTGTTTTGTTGTTGTGAGCTAATAACTGCTGAGCTGTCTGTCTGAATGAAAAAAGGCTGAGCAGAAATCGCACTAGCACCGTGGTAAAGGCAAGGCGAGTTTATTTGTATTGCATGGTTTATAGGTTCATACACAAGGCCAGAGAGAGACTAGAGAGAGAGAGACCAGAGAGAAAGGGATCAGAGAGAAAGAGATCAGATAGAGACCTGGGAGAGATCAGAGAGAGACCAGAGAGAGACCAGAGATAGAGTAGAGAGGGACCAGAGAGAGACACCAAAGAGAGAGACCAGAGAAAGTCCAGAGAGAGAGACCAGAGAGAACAGAGAGAGGGACAAGAGAGACCAGAGAGAGAGACCAAAGAGAGAGCCCTGAGAGAGAGACCAAAGAGAGAGACCTGAGAGAGGGACTAGAGAAAGAGAGACCTGAAAAAGTCCAGAGAGAGGGACGAGAGAGACCAGAGAGAGAGAACAGAGAGAGACCAGAGAGAGTGAGAGACCAGAGAGAGAGACCAGAGAGAGAGACCAAAGAGAGGGACCAGAGAAAGTCCAGAAAGAGAGACCAGAGAGAGTGAGAGACCTGAGAGAGAGACTAAAGAGAGAGACTAGCGAGAGAGACTATGGACAGAGACCAGAGAGAGCGACCAGAGAGAGAGATCTGCGATAAGAGAGAGACCAGAGAGAGAGACGAGTGAGAAACCAAGAAAGTACTTCACAAAACACATCACAGTCCATTAAACAAAGTTAATATTGTCTGCAGCTAAACAGAACTATTTTTAACCTGGATTTGAACATTGTCAGAGTAGAAGCCTGTCTCACATTTTCAGGAAGATTGTTCCAGATTTTAGCTGCATAATCTAAAATTGAACACGACTCATTCAGTACAGTTTGCAATGTGGTTTGAAAAGCTTGTTTTAAGGTGTTTTAATCAATCCAAATACAAATATAAGTTTTAAAGAACTCTGCAGCTGTGAAGTGTCTGTGTGGAAAAACAATGAGCAGTTAGTCCAAAAAAGCTTTTAGAAGGATGTCTATATGTTAAGTAGTATTGATCATTGTATAACAGCATCAATACACACATTTGCATTGAAATGTAATCAATTTATCAATACAAATCAATATCAATATTCTCATCCTAGGCCCCAGGCTGGAAACAACTTATGTTTTTGTCCTCAACCAACTCCATCAAACTCCACCGGCTCCACATGTGTTTTTCAAATCACAACTCAAAACCTACCTTATTATATTGGCTTGATCTTTGTATTATTTTAAATGGATTTTATTATACTTTTTATATATTTTCTAATTGTATTGAAAGGCATCTTTGGGTGTATTACTGTACAAGTATTACAAGTGATTCTATATCCGTGCCAGATGTGACATGTAAATTTCTTCTGTGTGAGAAAGTCTATCTTATCGTATCTAATCTGATCTTATCTTATCTAATTGTGGTAATCTCTATATACAGGTAAATATCAATGACTTAATTAAAATCATTAAGTAAAAATAAATTTTGCTGCGGTACAAAAAGTGAAGTAGTTATGTCCTGTCATCTATACATTTTGCAGATGTGAAGCTGGGGTACCTAACTTTAAAACTACATAAAATGGAACTATGTAATTAATCCCATTTACTGTAGTTCCTCACTCTCCAAACAGTTACAACATTTTATTTTTCACTTTTTCACTTTTGGCCTCAATCTCTTCAGAAAGAGAAAAAGAAGACCACCCTCAGTCAGCCAATCAGCTCTCAGCCCAATGAAACACATAGTGACTTAGACGGCTCTTTCTTAGAAGTAGGAAAGGAGGAAGGAAGGAGAACTGAAAATGACAAGACATCTGTTGTCTTTGTAACAAAATAACTTCAAAATAAAAGTCCACACCACGGCAGAAAATTGTTTTAGGGGGAAAACAAACTGGCAGAGCAGAACAAGTTTGTGTATCCAAGGGCAAACTTTGATATGGAACAATAATCAGATTGTTCACTCCACCTGCCAGTCGTCTTAATGCTGCGGTCCATGAGAGGAAATCTAATTCACCAGGCATTTTATCATTAAAAGAATCCTCAACGCAGGCAGTACATCAATTACCTCCATTACGAGTCAATTACAACTCCAGTTTGAAAAGTTTGAAAACCCGCACATGGAACGCAAAACTTAAGCCTGCCTTCCTGCACCTTTACCCAAAAAAATCCTGCCAAAAAAAACACCTTGACTTGATGCGCAATTTCTCAAATACGGGTCGAAATCGGGGTCCAGCAGCGAGACAAAACAGGTGGCCAATGCGATTACCGTGCATTGGGGGTGATCGGAATGCGGATTAGCTTTGAGCACTTCTTGGAGGCAGCGGCGAATGATTTATAGTGGACATAATGAGCTGTGTTGATGAGGTACAAATGCACAAAGTGATCCAACCATCATTAGATACTGAGTTTGGCCAAAGCCAGATGAGTCCAAACTTACCAAAAAGTAGTTTGGATCGTGTCTGGAATCAGTGCGAGCTGGATAGACGAATGGGATTTTATTGTTGGTTTTGGGAAGCGTGGTTGTTAGAAGCGAGTAGAAGAGCCATCAGTCATTCTTGGAGGTTTCTGAAGATTGGGAAGATACATTGCCTTTGTATGAAACTTGTTCCAAATGCGTCAAAATCCAACTGGTTAAAATATGTAAAAAGTGGGCAGTGTAATTGTCCTGGAGCAAGTACACTTATTCATTCTTGGTGCAAAACCTTATCTGCATGCAAGTGAGCAATCTGTATTTATATAGTGAATTTTTACGGACCAAGGTCATCCAAGTTCAGAGTTCAGATTTTTGTCCATTCTCTCCACACATGGTGAAAACAAAAGCGAAATGCAAAACCCACTGCCGTAAAAGCCTCCAATAAACACCATCCAGTCACTCACTCTTTACATTCAGACCTATTATACATGTGAACAGTGGTAGGGGAAACCGGAGCACCTGGAGGAAACCTACATAGATACAGAGAGAGCATGCAAACTCCACACAGAAAGGCCTGGAGGTGGAATTGAACCAATGTTTGTTTTGAGATTGTACAAGAAATTGCTCGAGATCAGGATTACAATATGAGCCAACAGGACTTTACAGAATTATCTATTTACCGACTGCAGATTCCAGAACAGAACATAGAGTAGCAGGTAAGCTAGTGATCAAATATGTTCATAGATTTCCTGTATCAGATAAAAATGTCAAGGTAAGGTATTGTTGGTGTAAATGCAAAATGGGGTGGGATTAAATAAGTTATCTTCTTTCTTCCTGCTTTTAGGCAAAATAGTTTTTTTGATTTTGTTATAGGTAGGTTTTTTGTATGCTAACAAAAACTGTGTTGCCTCTGTGTTGGCCTGAATTGAATACATACATAAAATACAAGTACATAAAGTAAAAGGTTAGAATGTTCTTTCAATTTTCATAACACAAAATGTGAAACCCATTCAGATTTTTGACTGAATATCAAAACTTTACATTTTAAACTGTGGAGCCAAAGATTTACATGTTTTAATTACTATAGCCACATTTAGACCCAACCCTGATTGTTCAATAGGTGAGCCCTCTATCTGTTCTCCCACATTTAAAATAGACTCTTACATACATCCAGCTGAAGGAGCCCATTCAGTTTACGAACTTTAAATCTTTTGCGACCCACGGGAGCTTCCCAGTGATTCCCACAAGTTAAAGAATAAGTAAAAAGGTTAAGCCGCTCTTATACAGTAACTGCTTACATATCCCAAATATACCAGCCGCTAAGCCACACGTTATTGCTTTGAGCTCAGCGGAGGCATAAATAAAAGCCTAATGTCGCCTATTATTCCTCCGGCTGATGCCGTTTGATGCATCCCTTTCTCAGGAACTGTGAAGGAAGCTGCTTAGTGAGCGTCATAAAGATTCAAGGTTGAATAATGTCCCAAGTTCCTTTATCAGGGCCTGACACGCGAGCTGACAAAGTATTACCATAACAAGCTGCTATGCATTTTCATGACTTGGCAAAAGCCCCGGCGTCAGCAAAACAACAAAAAATGTTAAGGCTACAACAACACACTCCCTCCCGGCCTGATCTCCAGACTTAAAAGCAACGGAGGAAGAGAAAAGCGGATAGCGTCATGGAGCGAGACAGAGGCCTCGGAAAGTGCATTCATTAAAATTGCACCGATAATATTCTGCTCTTATTGCTGGATTTCTGATTACATCATGTGCTTCTTTAGGTCTGCAGCGTTTAATGGGAGATATAGGGTGAAAACGGTTTGCTGGAAAAGTAATGTTTTTGATAATGTTATGCTTACTCAATACGAAGATCACAAAAGAACGCAGGTGTGTAGCTTACGTACATGAAGAAAAAAGTTTAAAAGTGTCTTGACCCATGCTCTATACAGTACATGCTGATGTAATGTATTGTCGATACAATTGACTTTGTATTCAAATTTCTATATTAATACTCACCGGTCTGCAGTGTGAAACAATACATATCTACAAATGAGTGTATTGACGGACTTTGAGATGCTGTGTTTGTGGTTGCTACAGAGGTGAATTGCTTGTGTTTTTGGCAGCCAATTTACCATTATAGACTTCAAAAGGCGAGTTGTTTTGACACGCCAGCCCATGTCGCCCACGTGAGTTTAAAGATCAACTAAACACCAGTGTCCAGCCTTACTCCGCCCACATGAGCATTTCAAAATTCTCTCAAAAAATGGCGTTGCCTGGCAGACTAGGAGACAAGAAGGGAGGCTTAGAGCTGGGCGTGGTCTGAGGTGTGATTGACACATTGTCAGATTGGACATTTTAGTGCAAATTAGATACAAAGAAGTTAACCAGGAAATGTAGAGAGCACTATAAAAAACATATTTGTGCAGTTTATAAGTTAAAATAAAGTTGAGACTATTGATATTTATCCACCAGAAACCATTACGCAATTATTACTCAACCATGTTCTACAAACTCATAGCAAAATGATAAATGTTTCTCAATCAAAGCTATTAACAAGATAATATCTGAAAACTAGCAATGGAGCTGCAGTGCGCCTCTTCAAAACACCCTCAATTAAATGTTGTTTTATAATCACTCAGGCATGAATATGAAATAAATAATTTGTCCTTGAACAGGCCAATTGACTGTGCAAAAAGTTTGGAGTGAGAGCTTGGTCCCATGTGGCCCATGAAAGACATGTTCGTGAGCCGTGCCAGTCTGCTCAGCTGCCACCCGCATACACTGCAAGAAAAAACTACTTTGAATGATCTGTTAACTGGAAATAAACTTCATGTAATTACAACAAATTCTGTTCAAAAACATCGTCCCTCTGTTGGCAGTAAAGAATGATCTGATCGTTCAATTCAAGATTTCATAATTTCGGGTTGAGATCTATGATGTGTCTGAGAGTGGTCTATCTACAAATATCTGGCTATACCTTCAAAAACCTTGACGAGACTGATGGAAGTAGTCACAGGGTTTTGTCCCAGCCATTACAGAGAAATGATTGCTAAACTAAGAACAGAACTAGAACTTTTAGCACTTTTGGATACCAGATTCATCCAACGGCTTTACTTGTTTTTATCTACTGCAATTATTGATGATTTGAATGCCTTGTGTGATTGCTTCTATCTTGTTTTGTTGAGCACTATGAGTTGTCCTGTGTATGAACTGTGTTATACAATTAAACTTGCTACTTGTTACCAGGCCAGATTCATCAACTGACCTCTGCAAAGTTCATTCATTCACTCATTCATCCATTTTCTACCCTTTTATCAGCATTTCTGGGTCGGTGGGGGTGACAATCAGAGCTGCCACTCAAAGCTCATGGCACCAGTCCCTCGCTGATCCTGCGGCAGGTGGTGGGTCCATGGGAAGAAGGGTCTTGCCCAAGGACAAGACAACAGCAGACATGAGTGGGACAATTTTAAACTATTGGCGTTTTGGATTGCTGTGATGTCACATGACGGCACGACCTACGCCTGGGCCTTTGTATCAATCTGGATACATTACAGCGCTGTAAGAACACACATATTTGCTGCAATATGTTTGTAAGTGGGGGTGGACTGGAGTACATACGTTTACTTCTACTCTCTCCTTTTTCGATCTGTGTATAACGTTTTTGGCATGTGTAGTGTATTATTACTCACATGAATTTCTGTTGAATGTAAATGCATATAACAATGTAAATGTGTAAGCTTGAATTAATCTAAATCTCTATCGAACATTGAGTGCATTAAATTGTTTATTTATTTTGTATTTCCCACAGAAAGTCAATATTTACACAGAAAATGCCTCAAAGTCGTGGCTATACGGCCTCCTCTGGTTTCCTCTGTGCGTCTCATCACTGTCAGCAGATCTGTGATAACGCCAAGCAGCGACTCCGCGGGATTCCACTTCCACTGAGCTCCACATGGACACAAACCGCCGAGATCTCCCCTCTCCCAGACGTCACACGGATAATTATTCACCAGCCTTATTTTTCCACTCGCTTTGTCTAATTGTTGGAGACCACTTAAGCAGTCAATGGGCCTTACAATTAGCAAACGGACAGTAACATATACACGGCTTTTCTGCTACAACGCTATATTCTAATCTAGATGGTTCAGTGAGAATACTAAGCACAGTGGGGAGCCGTGTGTTTCCTGAAGTGTCTTGTATGTAATGTATGTTCTAATGTATGCGCGGATCTTTATAGAAAGCAGAATAATAGGAAAAAAACGGAGGAGTAAGCAGAACTAACGAAGGCAGTTACCGTCGGCTTGGTATCTATGCAGACTGGGCACTCGGTGAGAAGTGCTTTAAAATGCATTGAAAAGAAAGAAGAAACTGGTTGATGATATTAATGTCAAATGGGAGCGAAGATGTTGGGCAGGCATTTCCAAACCAAGGCCGGCGGGACAAATGCGGCCCACCGTTTCAGTGTATGTGGCCCTCTGGCTTGATAATACAAACGGTCCATTGAGGCAGTTTCCCAGAGTCATCCAGCCAACTTCAGCTCCACTAATATAAGTCCCAAAATGGCACCGGTGGAGATGCGGTGGTGATAGATATGAGCAAATCACACCCAATTTTAAAGCCCAAAGCCTGGAAAGCAGGTTTAGAATGTTGTCGGCCACTGGAAAAAATCTGGTGAAATAAAGTGGCCCTCCTGCTAAAAGGTTTGGACACCCCTGACTTGGGGTAAAAGAGATATTGATAAATTGCATCGAATCAATTATTAAAGTATTTGTCAACTAATTTAGTAATCCATTGATCCTCCACAGACTAAAACATGAAAAGCTCAAGCGCTATTACTTTAGTTTTGTTTTGGCCAAATGTATTAATTAAAAAACATATCCTTTACTAGTTAAAGGTAAAGGTGTACTTTATTGATCCCCGTAGGGCAATTCATCCTCTGCATTTGACCCATCCTGATGCCGCTAAGGCTTACGTCAGGAGCAGTGGTTGCCGTAGTAACTGCGCCAGGGAACCCATCTCCAGATGTTGATGCTCGGCTTGGTCAGGACTACCATAGCTGGAGGATTTAACCTAGTGTGTTTTTACTGGTAGGGGAAAACGGAGTACCCGGAGGAAAGAAGGCGCTGTTCCGACCGGGATTCGCACCCGGGACCTTCTTGCCGAGAAGCGAGAGTGATATTCACTCAGCCACCTTGCCACTCCGGTAGTTCATAAACAAACTACAAAAGCATAATTGCCCATACAAATGATTCAAAAATATGTGTTAATTACTTCCAATTCTCTTTTGACCACAACCAAGCATCCTGTATGGATTTTAAAGTTTTAAATTACAAAACAAATATTGAAAACGAAAAGGAATGGTCCAACTTTTGACTTAATTTTAAATGTCTCTATTATTTCTATTAAAAATATATTAACATTTACACATATATAGTAACAAGAACATATACTAGGTAAGGTAAGGTGAAGTTTATTCTGTTGAGATTAAGAACACACACAAAACATTTAAAAACTATACCTTCTCTGCATTTCAATAAACACCCTCCATTGATATCCTTCCACTGTATTCGTTGTAAAATAGTTGCTCTGACATGGGATTGTAATGAGGACCATATGGCAACACACCGGTTAAACAAACAAGATAACGGATGCTTTGCTGTGACATTGTGTTGAGATAAACGAGAACATAAATAACTTTGCTTTCTTCAAGTGTCAGTGCTGAACGCTTCCAACAACACGTGGATGGAGCCGATAACACAGGAGCTAATGAAGAATCAATAACCAGGAGAAAAAGCCAATGAAAAGACAAAGAAGCTGTTTTCTGTTTTGCAGTTTGGACACTAGAACTTCCAGAGCAGTCAATTTGACGGCTTTTGGCGTAATTACTCTGCTCATGTATCTTAGTGGTTTTCGTAACTTAGTGACTTTTCCCATATGTAGTGTATTTCTGTGTCCTTATTTTCGTGACACTATCTTTTATTTTTTAAATGTGATTAGTTCTACTTTTAACTATAATTAAAGCATGGCCATTTTTTGTGGCTTTTTTTGTGTGATAGTTAAAGCCCTCATCCAGGGCTGGTTCTGGCTCTGGACTATAATTCTGATTCAGGCACAAGTCGGGACTGGTTCAGGCCCTGGACTTGTGCTGATCCTGGACTGGTTATGGTCCTGGACTGGTGCTGGCCCTGGACTGGCTTTGGTTCAGTTTGTTTTTCTCCCAGAGAAGGGCGAGTGCTGGTTACTATAGCAACACACAGTCTTCTGTTACCATTAGCATTTGGTCTTTAGCATTAGCATTAGCCTTTCAACAAACGGTTTTTGTTGTATTTCAAGTTTTAGTTAACATTTCTAGCACTCAGTAAAAGTAAGTAAAGGTAAAACCCTCATCAATTACTCACTTTTATTAAATCTGGTGAAAAACGAAACTAATTTTTCAGAATTCCATTGGTTTGAACGAGAGCAGTCGAAATGACGGCTCTGTGAGTTCTAGAAGTTTCATAACTGTGGGTGTCCTGGTGTTAAAACGATGATTTGGTCTCAAAGTCAGGCATCCACTTCTGCAGGAAAGATATTGCCAAATAATGATCTATAGCCATATTGCAACATTACTCATTATCTACAGGGAATTCCAGATGTCTCCATGATGCAAAAATATGAAATGAGCAATTTACAGACTGGAGAATCATTTTTAGACCAAAACTAAAAAATACATTAAGAAATTCCTTCACGCAACCGTATGCAACACATCAAATTATGCAACCGATACTTTACCATTGTGTTAGTTAGAATTTATTCTCTGTGATGTTTTCTTAAAGGAGAACTATGATCAGAAATATTATTTTTCTTTCTATGCTCCAACATTGATCCTCATCAGTCACAGACCTGATCCATCCACGCTAATATCAGGAACTCATGGCACAAGCTTTTAACTCCGCCCCTTCTGTCTAAAAGCTCCTGTCTCAGTCCAGTAATAGTATGATGTCATTGTACTACTAAGACATCACACTCAAAGCAGTTTTCCGTCTTTTAAAACAAAAATAATGCATATGAATTAGTTGTGGTAATGTATCAAGTGAAATGGCATTCTTTACAATCGCATTATAATTCTCAAACTTGGGAAAAATAAAATAAAGTTCGCCATCTCCCTCTGGTGGTAGCAAAGGGAGTTGCAGGCAGAAATGATTGTTTACCCCTCGTACTTCTTTCACCTTAAATTTTCTACAGAAGATTTTGTTTCCAGTTCTAAAACATGAAAAGACAAAGCAAAAACCTTCATTATATTTTGTGATTGACAAAAATCACACGTAACATTTCTTCTTTAATCAATACATAATTTTGCTTGCAACTCCCCTATGGACAAGCAAACCTCACCTGAACTTGCTTTCTCCATTTGTGCCAATATGCCAATAGCTCCGACTAAATCAGTTTAAGGAGAAACATCCCATTAGTGACCCAGCGCAGAGCCAGCGATGGGCAGGCAACAGCTGGCAAAGGGCGGCCCCCACATCTGATGCACCCACATTAACTTTCAACTTATGGATATCATGGCTCTCCTCCAGCCATCTCTGCACCAAGGTCACCTCTGATGATCAGTACCAGGCCACGGTTTCATCTGGGGTTTCTCTTTCCCCTCTCGATCCATCTCTTACAGTCTGTCTCGGAATGAATATTTTGATTGTACTTTTATTGTTTAATTATTCTTGGACAAAACAAAAAGGAAACTGAAATCAATAAAAAGGTTTATTTCAAAACCAGGCTCGCCCCTCTCTCTGCTCTCGTCTCTCCCTTCTCTCCCCTCTCTCAACAGAATAAAGATGACATATACAGTCTCTCTCCCGTCTCCCGTCTCTCTATTCTCTCTCCCCTCTCCCGTCTCTCGTCTCTGTCCTCTTGCTTTTCTCTCTCCTCTCTTCCCCTCCTCTCTCTCCTCTCTCCCCTCACATTCTCTCCCCCTCTCTTTCCCTCCCCTCTCTTTCCCTCCTCTCTCTTTCCCTCCCCTCTCTTTCCCTCCTCTCTCTTTCCCTCCTCTCTCTCTCCCCCCTCTCCTCTCTCCTCTTTCCCCCCTCTCTCCCTTCTCTCTCCTCTCTCCCCTCTCTTTCCCCCCTCTCTCTCCTCTCTCCCCTCCCTCTCTCCCCCCTCTCTCCCCTCTCTCTCTCTTTCCCCTCTCTCCTCTCTCCCTCTCCCCTCCCTCTCTCCCCCCTCTCTCCCCTCTCTCTCTCTTTCCCCTCTCTCCTCTCTCTCTTTCCCCTCTCCCCTCTCTCTGGCACAAAGTCACCAAACAGTGGGTTTTGACGGCTAAGTTTTAATTACGAGACGTTCCGCTGAGTTAATTGAACGTAGCGCGCCCCTGAATTCACTTTACAGAAAATCAAGATGTTACTTATGTAAATGTACTCGTCCCGGTGGGAGACGGAGCCCGGTGCCAGACGCCAAAGACGCCAAAGTCATTCTGTCCCAGCGGCACCCACCAAAAGCAGAGACCACTTCAAACATGGAGTGCCTTCACAGGTCACGGGGACTCTAAAGACAACGGAGACCCCATTATTTCGCTTCTAAAATTACCCGGCAAGATATACAGGGATTAGATGACCTTGGATGGAAAACTTGTTTTTATTTTGTATATTTCCATGTACAATAAAGCGTGTTGTTTCACTACATATGATATTCGATTTGTGTACTTGCACCTAGTAGTAATTTTAAAGGTATACTGTGCAGTTTTTCCTCCCATCTAGCGTTGAGATCATATATAGTAATTTACGGCACTACAGTAGACTTTGACAGCGGCCCCCAACTACCGGTCAAACTCCTTTTTGTCCCTTATCAATCACTGTATTTCAAGAAGGCGCATTGACATGTGGAGTCATATTCTAGGCCTAAAAGGTCTTGTTCTTTAATTCAGAGTCTTCTGTGGAGGAGGTGAGGGACAGGAGGGTGCTAGTCAAAGCCACCTCCATCATGAACAACACCTCCCACTGCACAGGACTGTAGAGGAGCTGAGGAGCTCCTTCAGTGGAAGACTGAGACACCCTCAGTGTAGGAAGGAGCGCTACCGCAGGGCCTTTATCCCCACCGCTGTCAGATTGTACAACAAGTCACTTTAAATCACTGCACTATGACTGAAAAGAAACCTGCACTACTATTGACACTTCTTTCTTGATTGCCACTTTTTAATCGCCACTTTTTTGTACATAATATATCCTGCATTAACATGCTGTACATTTCTTACTTTTTGCACAATTCTTGAGAGTTCCTGTCCTTGTTATGTGACATGTAAATTTCTCCTATGTGAGATTAATAAAGTACATCTTATCGTATTTGAGTATATGTACTAAATGAAGAACTTTCACAAAATCTCACAATAAATTATCCTGAGGCATTCCTTCTTGGTTCAGTGCTCTCCAGACCAGGTATGGCAGCAAGGCATGAAGAAGCAAGGAATGTGGTTGGACGTCATATTATCAGGGAGAACACAGACATGTCCATGTTTTTGGAATAACCAGAAGGTTAAAAAAGCAGTCGTTCAAGTTGTATTTTAGCTTTATACAGGTGAAATTTTAAATATCGTTCAAAAGTTCATTTTATTTCCGGTAATCAACTTACAATGTAACGCCAATTCATGACATAGACTCATTACAAACAAGCAAAGTGACGGGTCATATGGCACTAACATGTCACAAATGTACTTTGGTGGTGCGGGGCCATGGAGATACTTGTACACATTCAGGTTTGGGTGACCTTGGTGTATAAAAATGCGCTATATGAATTTCAATCTGAAGAGACCAAAGACACAATTAATACATTAAAATAACTTATTTGTTTGGTGCATTGACCCTGGCAGTGACACTTGCAGCGATGAGATCGATTGCAGCTGAAGATGATCTCAGATCCCCCGGGGTCAATCACTGGTGGTGGCTAGAATATGGTGTTAATGGGGCGTAGGCGGAGCAGGAGCCAGGGCAGGAGCCTGGAGGGAGAGCCAGAGCGGGAGCCTAGAGCGGGAGCCTAGAGCGGGAGCCAGAGGAGGTGCTGGGGAGGTGGTGGGTGTTTAAGAGCTCCAGGAAGCGCTGCTTGTCAGGAAGTGGCTGCCTTTTAAACTGCCCGCTTGCTTGTGAAAGGGTTGGCAGGAGGCTGGCAGAGCTGTGTGATTGGTTGGCTTGGAAGGGGGAGTTTTCCCTTGGTCTTTCTGTCTGAACCTGCGCATTCAGCTTCATAAAGATTACTTACTACTACTATAGCCTGGCCTTAATCATCCGTAAACTCTGGTCAATTATTACTTCCCTACATATACGTCTGGGTCTGGTCCCAGTGTCTGTGACTTCCTGTTACTTACGTGGCAATTAAAATGATTCTGATTCTGATGTCAAGAGTTCACGCCAAATTGGCCAGTTGTAGTTTGCCAACGGCGGAGAATGTGATAGTAAAGGAATTTGTTCTGGCTCAGCTCCAAATATCAAGAAATTGAAGCAGGAGCAAGAGAAATATTAAGAAAATGTTATTCCTCGCAAAAATGCTGTGGCTCTACTCCCCCTGGGCTCCGTTAGTGATGGCTAAGCTAAATGCTGAATGCGAAATACTAGCGACTCACTCAGATGCGTTACATACGTAACAGGAGTTAACCCCTCCCACCTGTTAACGATGCCCAATGGAGAAAATCCAGACCTTAGTACGAAATAAAATGTGCGGGATTGTGCGGTACAACTACTACTACTACTACTTCAAAGCTGCTTTAAAGTCTATTCTTTGAGCCACAGGAAGCCAGTGCAAGGACTGAGAAATGGACTAAACCAGACGACATATCAAAAGCATAAATAAGTAAAAGTATACATATGTCTTGCTTTTCCAGTGTCTCTATGTCATTCCACCTGCTGCTGCTTGGACAGACAGGTGCAGGTGGCAGACAGAGCACGTTTTTGCGAGCCGCGGAGCATTTTAATGAGATGAGATAGATTAGGAGGAATCCGTTAGTGCTGACGAGGTGTTAACTGCGGACTGCTACTTTCCAATATGCCAAGGACTTATCCGGAAACACGGGACTCAAATCTTCGGATCCAATTTGGAAACAAAGCAACGCTATTAAAGTCATTTAGCAGAAACGTGCGCACGAGAGGAGCTTATGTCTGTCAGGGCCGTGATGGAGTCCAACGGGAGGCGCAGGAGGAATGATAATCTCCACTTTGTAATGCAGCGGCGTCAGATGTAAAAGACACTAGTTTGCATGTGTTGATTGAATACGGCCCAGAGGTGCAGCGCCCGGGTGCAAATATCCACCCAGTTTGCATTTAAAGTGACAGTATTTGAAGGTGTTTTTGGTCATGGTTCACATGACCCGATTTATGATGGTTACTTTTTGTTTGTGTCTCATTAATCAAAGAGGATACTAAAGTTGGTGTTTTGTCCTTCTGGTCCATAGCTACAGACTGAAATCAAGTTTGAATTTAGGAAATGCAATAGTAGCAAACACATAGTAGGCATTGGTCCATAGGGGCGGATGACCAATGTCCAAAAATGTTGAATAAGGCCCGGATCATCAGTGTCCATAGATCCTCCTGCTAGTGTTCTGTCACTATCTCTATGTCACATCTGATGCTTATTGCAAAACAGTCCAATTCAAACTTCAATGAATAATGTTGTTTTATTTGAGAGGCCATTATCAACAGGCTTGTTTCAGTTAATAAAAGGCTCCTGCCTCGCTTAAAGCTGGGGTAACTGACTTTTCAAACCACACAAGCATAAAATCAAGTACAACATGAGTATAACAACAAGTATATGATCTCTAACTTTAGCATAATAAAGAAATCTCTAACTATTTAGACTTTTGGTTGGATAGTTGTGTACACCGGCTTTCATATAATGACCAATTATTATCCACACATTTCACATTTGCACATTAATAAAGTGTCAGGACGTAGATTCAAGTCCGTGTCTCTCATTGCGAGAACAAAAACTTTTCAATCTTCCCATGATTTTTCTTTGGACATCAATAGTTCCACAGCAGTCGTCCCAATCCAGGCTGTTTGCACTTTAAAACCTCGCGGGAAATCCCATCCAAACCCTGGGACCTGGCTGATAACAATGAGACCATTCACCTCCTCCCTGCGCCATCTCCACACACACACACACACACACACACACACACACACACACACACACACACACCTTATCTTAAATAGCTCAAAGGCCAAACTGAGACTGGTCTGTAGCCGTATTGGAAGATAGAGACCAGGGAATGATAGCCACATACACACTGCTGTAAAGAAATGTAACCGCAAATGTCTATAATTCGTCTGAAAAACTGCATCCCAAAAAAGAAACGGCTATCGCATTTTATGAATATGTAAAAACGCCTGGAGAAATAAGGGGATTAGCAAAGTATTACAAGACTGTCCCTGAAGTTTGCAGTCGTGGCGAATGGTTTAAAAAAGTTAACAAAGACCTCATTTGAAAGCATGTGTCCTCAGAATAATTTGGTGACTGTATAGAACCCGGCTCAGCAGGAGGTGAAGCTCTGGCACAGCTGGAGAGACTAAATGAGGAACCGTTACAAATACGAATATGGCATTCTGGCGTGGAAGAGGCTTCTGGGGAAGATTTGGTTGTTGTGGTATAATTGCAGTAAAAGCAAGCAAAGTGCAAATGACGCATCAATGACTGAAATGACACTCGAACAGCAAATCATAATTTGCTAATTCGCTTGCATGTCACACATCTTAAAACACAGCTGCAATGAGTATTTTTACATTTTATTCACATTGTAAGTTGATTGCATCGTTTTTTCGAGTCAGGACTGAGACGGGCTGCTTTTCCAAAAATCACAAATCATACTTTCTCCCTAGTAATTATCGGTTCTTATGGTTAACCTTCTGTTCAAGTCGACCTCGGGGAGCTGGTAGGACACAAGAACTATAAGAAGATCATTTTCTAGTCACTCTTAAGGACTTCGGACTGTCTCATCTGTATGTCCGGTAAGTATTATTTGAATGCCTTGTTTGTATCTTGTTTTGTTCAACACTTTGAGTTGCCTTGTGCATGAATTGTGCCATGCAAATAAACTTGCCTTGCCTTATCTATCGTAAATAGCGCTGTTGTCGATCACTGAACAACAAACACACAGCGCCCTCCTCTGGCTGAATTGTACCACAACACACATGTGTGAAGCATGATCTTGTAGGCGTTTCAAAACACAACAGAAGCGATGAGGCTGATGAAGAGCTGCTCGATATCAGTTGTTACAGAGCTCTCTTCTCTTAATAATTTAAACAAAGTGCACAAAGCAGCATTGGACTCATTATAATGACATCGGACACACAACAGAGGTCTTCATCTGTGTTCATAAATTGGTGGAAACAGACTGTACAACAGACCTGTATGAGATTTCTGCTGCTGGACACCTGAATTTCTCCTATGGGGATCAATAAACTATCTATCTTTTAGATATCTATCTATCTAAATATCTGCCTTTTTCTGATATATTCATGATGATGACTGTTCGGCCTGAGATACCAGTTGCATTCTGGGGATCTCCAACCTTCTCCTAGCCGCACTACGAATGTCCCCAGGGTGCAAAAGGGTTAATAAAAGAAGTCTGGAGCTACCATTCCATACTGTTCCCTGAAGTAACTTCCCTATTCCCATCCTCCTTCTTATGGCAGCCGGTGTAACGCCGAGATACACTTCCTTGAAGAGATGCACTTCCCCAGCTGTTTATGATGTAATGCAAACCTGCGCATGCGCGTCTCACGGCAACCGAAGCATACCAAGATGGCGGACCGTGAATTGCTTTAAAAGTTGAAATACGAACGAATTAAGACACGAATGTCACTTTTAATACAATTTGAGGCGAGATGTTGATGGTTCCGTTTTGTCACTTGTGGGTTTTAAGAGTCAAAGTTTTGTGCAAAGTTTAGTTTAAGCAGTCAACTGCGCCTGTGAAACCACACTGCTGCTGTGTGATAGCAGTCCGCGGCTGCTGACGTAGGCTGATGACGCGTCCTGTGGCCACTCTACACTCTTACACTGGTCTGTCGGGTTGATAATGGAAATAATACATTTAATTCAATACATGTATCGTACTGTATTTAATATGATTAACAATAGTGTGTTCAAACAAAATATTTAATTAGATTGATTTTTTTCCCCATTTTCCATTATCAACCCGACAGTGATTGTGGCCCTCCCAAAAAACGGTATGTGAAGCATGTTTCTACCTTTTCACTTGAATGTCGATTTGACTTTTCAAATATCACATCAAGGTCATCTGATCAGGGTGTACAAACATTGTAAATGGTTCCCATTCTTTCACAAACCCGACAGACCAGTGTAAGAGTGTAGAGTTGCCACAGGACGCGTCATCAGCCTACGTCAGCAGCTGCGGACTGCTATGAAAACATTAGCTTTGTGGTTTCACAGGCGCAGTTGACTGCTTAAACTAAACTTTGCACAAAACTTTGACTCTTAAAACCCACATGTGACAAAACGGAACCATCAACATCTCGCCTCAAATTGCATTAAAAGTGACATTCGTGTCTTAATTCGTTCGTATTTCAACTTTTAAAGCAATTCACGGTCCGCCATCTTGGTATGCTTCGGTTGCCGTGAGACGCGCATGCGCAGGTTTGCATTACATCATAAACAGCTGGGGAAGTGCATCTCTTCAAGGAAGTGTATCTCGGCGTTACACCGGAACACCGGGTCCTGGGTCATCGATAAGAAAAGGAATTTCCATTTTTGTTTATGGTATTCGAACAAAGGGAGGAGCTTTAAGACCAGAGAGGTGGAGTTACATATTTGATCCAAGAGTTGTTCTTATTAGCATGGATGGAGCTTAAAACAAAAGGTCTATTTTTGATGAGGAACAATATTGCAACATGATTTAAAGAGAGGGAAAAAAGTTGTTTAATAAAAGTTTAATACGTCTCCTTTGATCCGCCAAACCCCCCTTCGTCCGTTTCACAGAAGGGGACCTTGATGGAGGATGATAGCCGAACACCATCATTTTGAAAGACGTGTCAGTGCAGAGACTTGGCAAAGCGGCTAAAGTCAAAGGCGGATGCACCGTTCTTACTTTAAATGTCATGCTGTCTATTTAATTTGCATGGAGGAAGCATCAGGAAGCACGGGCGCTGCCAAGTTACAGTCAGCAGAGATCTCCATTTTGGCTCGCGCATAAAAAACGGATTTGAAAGACGCAGAGTTATGGAGAAAGAGCTCATGACAGCAGAAATCAGTCGGTACAAAAAAATTCTCCTCAGAGGCAGACCTCCACATGGCAGGTTGGATAATAAGTCCTGCTATCCAGAAACATGTGCCGTGTGTAGAAGTTGGTTTAAAATCAGTCTCTATTTTGAATTAGTTTATTTTCTCGCGGTAGTTCTCTGGTGATTGTTAAAATTGCTCCTCACGTAGAGTACACTCTGCGAGAGGCACGAGGAGAAAAGAAGTGAAAAGCTACAATCGAGTCACAATTCAAACGCTTTCGAGTGAATTTGGATGCAACAATAAGCCTTAAACCTGTGTACGAAACCAGCAAAAATGCCAAACTAAAACTTTGGAAAGCAGAGCAAAACATTTCAGCTTCGAACACTCTGTATCTTTATGACAATACAGTGTTTTACGGTCTGTCACCAACCATACTATATATTCAGACTGACATATCTAACTAACAAAAAATATATGCTAAAAAATATGTTTTAAATATTTGGCTCTGAATCCATTCTGTCAGTTGACCACATTATTTAATTAGTGCTTGTTTTGTTTTTGTGTGTGAGAGGGGGCGTGGCCTCTTTGTGTCAGGGCGTGGCCTCTGTGTGGCAGGGGGCGTGGCTTCAAATCTGCATCGTATTTCATCACTCATCCTCCCGTCCTTGAAACTCTGGTTCAGACTCAACTTTTCTGCCAGATAATCCCATGTCTCAGATACGATCATCCAGCCAGCTCCCTTTCTCCACTGCCCGCTTGCCTTTTTGTTAGTTTTTGTCTTTTGATGGTGAATCCAACCTCTGTTTCTGCTTTGAGGCCAACATACTATTTGTTACATTTGTGTTTCTTAAATCAGTTTTCTTTGGGCTACAAGTGAAATGAGAGAACGCAAAGCAGATGTTAGCTAGTGTCTCTCTCCTGCATGAAACACACATCTCCTTTTTGTGCCATTTAGACAAGAGAAGTTTATTTTTATAGCATTTGTTCAAACACGACACGGTGGCAGAGTAGACAGCACTCTCGCTTCTCAGCAAGAGGGTCCCGGGTTCGAATCCCGGTCGGAACAGAGCCTTTCTGAGTGAAGTTTGCATATTCTCCCCGTTTCTGCACAGGTTTCCTCTGGGTGCTCCAGTTTCCCCTACCACTAAAAAACATGCACAATAGGTCTGAATGTAATGAGTGAGTGAATGGATGGTGTTGGTCGGGGGCTTTGATGCTTTAGTGTGTTCGGCGTCTCACTTCTGTCGAGAGAATAAAAAAAATATCAGAACTTTTAACATAGTAAAGCGCTTTGGTGACCTTGGCCCGTAAAAATGCGCAGTATAATAAATTACATAACAAAACAATTTTATGTTTTAAAAAGTTGATGGCCTGATTTGTTTTACTTGACTGTTAGGACAAACTGCAAGTATTATGTCAGAAAAAAAAGTATTGGGGCGACTTGTTGGTAGAGCATTGGCCTTTGGGCCTGAAGATCGTGGGTTCGAGCCCACCATGGGACCTACTCCAACTGCTCCCACTAATGTCTGCTGTTGTTGTGTCCTTGGGCAAGAAACTTAACCCGACATTGCCTGAAACCCCTGCTGAAAGACCAAGGCTGTGGCACCACTGATGTAGCAGCCATTTTCCTGTGGACTCTCCACCTGCAGAGGATCAGCGAGGGACTGGTGCTATGAGCATTAGGCGGCAGCTCTGATTGCCACCCCCCTGACCCAGAAATTGACTAATAAAGGGGTAAAAAAGGAAAAAAAAATGAAATGAAAAAAAGTATTGGTACCCCAGCTTTAAGAGACATACCACATCAAACAATGTCATTGGAAAACTGACTCTAAACACATTTTAAGACAACTTCCTGACCATATTCTCGTATAAAACAAACAAGCGCTTAAGGATTGATTGTTTATGAATGTTGCGTGTGGACAAACAGACCCAGATAATTGCCAATCCATTTATAACAGCTAATGAGTGTTATTCCCACATCTAACGCCCAACCCCTCAGCCCTCAGCCATGGCACCGTGTTGCAGTGTTCAAAACCCAAAACCCACCAGTGCAAACATTTTAGATTAAATACCATCCGAGCCAATATTGGAGAATTGCCTCTTTAGTTTCAAAAGTGATTTTATTTTATATTTAATTGTGTTTTCGAAAGCTGGCAGACAAACGCTTTGGAGAATTTGCCGAGAGTAAAACCAACAAGAGCTAAATCCAAGAATGAATGCAGTGTTTGAGGGGATCAAGCAAAAAAGAATGTGGAAAGAAAAGTAAAATATGAAACAGTAGAATGAATATTGGAACGTCTCAAAAGCAGGTTTCTGTGACGGTCGATCCATGGTTTTGATAGTGCTTCACAGGGGAATAAGGAGATCTGTCTGTACTATTCCCAGTGCCATGAATCATATTGTATATTTTGAGACTTGGCAAGTTTGTAAAATGTCACCTAAAATAAGAACGTTGATTCCAGAAGGCTGTAATAATTTGGGTATACAAGAATCGTAGAGCTTTTTTAGGAGAATTGTGTGTTCAATTAGGCCTGTTCAATTTAACACACAAGTGCTAAATAGTGTGATGAATTTGAGCTTTTGATAAATACAACATAAGTCGGCAGATTCTGTTTGTCGGTTACTTTTCAAAATGTGGGGAAAGAGTAACAGTTCTTGATGACAAGCAGCACTGCACCATTATTGTCTATTAGCCAGTGGGGGCGGGTCCCAGATCAAAAGTGGCCAAAATGACGTGCACTGACATGCTTGCAATTCAATTTGGAGAGACGAGAAACAGGAAGTTGAGTATTTTATGAAAGGAGGTTTGGCGCCCTAGGTCCCGGTGCGGCCTTCGGATCGGAAAGGCTCCTGCGATGAGCGCGCACAATCCCCCGGGACCTAGGCACTGGTGGCGGCATTTGGCAGCGGGAAGAAAATTGAAGGCAGGTTGGAGGCAGGGTGAAGAGGAGGAGGAGGGGAGGCGGTGGTTGCGAGGCTTCAGGAGGCCGGTAGTGGGAGTTGCTCCGTTTTTATGCGGCTGCGAGTCGGTACAGATGATTGGAAGGGGGCGTCTGCTGAGCGATAGGCTGGGGATGAGAGCCGGCCTGGAGGGGGTAAATTTGGTTAACGTCTACCAAATTGAATTTTCGCGGGCTGCATTTCAATTTGGAGAGATGAGAAACAGGAAGTTGAGTATTTTATGAAAGGAGGTTTGGCGCCCTAGGTCCCGGTGCGGCCTTCGGATCGGAAAGGCTCCTGCGATGAGCGCGCACAATCCCCAAAAAGGCTGCGTGTTGATGGAGTTTTCGAAGCCTGGTTTAGAGGGGACAGACGTTGTGACTACTCTATGCTGTGACCGCTATCGCTATGCTGTGACCGCTATCGCTATGCTGTGACCGCTATCGCTATATGCTGTGACCGCTATCGCTATGCTGTGACCGCTATCGCTATATGCTGTGACCGCTATCGCTATGCTGTGACCGCCAGCGCAATGCTGCTAACCATTTTTTGCTATATGCTGTGACCGCTATCGCTATATGCTGTGACCGCTATCGCTATATGCTGTGACCGCTATCTACTGTGATCAATACTTGCGGATACTCGGCTGCTGGCGGCGCCTATCCGGAAGGAGTGAGCTGCGTAGAGATGGGGAGACAGGTTACAAAGCAGCAGTACGGACTTTAGTTGGGCTCTGAACCCGTTGGATGACGTTGGGAGGTGATCGGGGGTGAGAAATAACGGTCCGTTGAGATCTCCTTTCTGAGAGCGGAGGCGAGTGTAATGCATCGTGGGTTATTTTTTGCGCGCTGGGAACGTGAGCGTTCGCATCACGTTCCGTCAGACGCTGCGGCAGCGGAGAGTGTTTGAGAAGTGCGTGCCGCCACCAGAATCTTATTGCTTCACTTACTTTGCTTCGTATTGCTTTGCTGGGAGCTTGCGAGGAAGCCGGAGACGTTGTGCAGCCAGGATGGCGGACGCGTCTGGGCTGATGTAGGCAGAGAAAGCCGAAGAGGACCAGCACCCCAGCTGTTGGAGAGGTGTGGGGGAGCCCCAGCGAGGCCGCGCGCGTGGCAGCGCCTATCCTGAAGGAGTGGGCTGTATAGAGCTGGGGAGACAAATTGCAGAGGAGCAGTAGGGATCTTAGTTGAGCTCTGAACCAGGTTGCTGTCATGGGAAGGTTGTCTGGAGAGAGATGTGTCGGAGCGAGCTATTATTATGTTGCAGGCGCCTTGGTCTTTGAATGTTTGAGATGAAGGTTGAAAGGGTCAGGGGACATTATGTTGGGTGAAAAAGAGCGACCTTTGTGTGATGCTTCCACTACGTCGAGATTATCGCGCATGACAGAGATCCTCTTTCTCTGCCACGTGTGATTCCACGGCGCGCAGCCACGACCACTGGGAATATCTCGTGTAGGGCAGAGGAGATGCTCTGGTGGAAGTAGCGGCCACGGCCCGGCAACCCAATGGTCCTGGAAGAATCCCCCAAAACCCACGGAAGGGGCAGCGTCCGTGTAGAAGCGGAGACCTGTAGGGGCAGAGACATGTCGGAGAGGGCCATTGATGTTGCAGGCGCCCTTACGCTTAGAATCTTGGGTCGGAGAGTAGATAATCAGGATAGTAGGATGGTCGGGAAGGCCGCGTCTCGGACCGCATGAAGGTTGAGCGAGCAGTAGTGGACGCTTATGCAGAGAAGCCATAGAAGGCGAGCAGGAAGATGCTGCGAGGAGGGCAGACATGTACTTGGAAGACGAGCCAGAGTTCAGTGCCGCTCAGAGCCGCTGCAGGATGGGCAGCATGATGGGGAGCCTGCGATCAGAAGAGTGAAGAATACAGGTATGGATGCCTTTTTTTTTTAATTTTATTCATTTATTTATTTATTTATATTTATTTATTTATGTTTATTTATATTTATTTATTTATTTTTAAAATATAGCGTTCCAGATATAGGCAGTACCATATATGCAGTTCCATGTACTGCATAACAGTTCCAGGTATAACCGTACCATATGAGCAGTTCCAATATAGCGGTTCCATATATAAGCAGTTCCATATGAAGCAGTTCCAGATACGGTACAACAGTTCCAGATATAAGTAGTTCCAGATATAAGCATTTCCAGCTATAAGCATTTCCAGATATAGGCATTTCCAGATATAACAGTTCCGTGAGGGATTAACCTGAGAGCTCACAGACCAATGTAAGGGATTCATTTTGGGAGCCGCAGTCCGAGAGAGATTTAAACAGCGCTTGCAGTCCAAAGAGAGGGATTTAAACAGAGCTCGTAGTCCAGAGAGGGATTTAAACAGAGCCTGCAGGCCAAAGTGAGGGATTAAAACTGAGAGCATGCGGTCCAATGTGAGGGATTTAAACAGCGCTTGCAGTCCAGAGAGGGATTTAAACAGAGCCTGCAGGCCAAAGTGAGGGATTAAAACTGAGAGCATGCGGTCCAATGTGAGGGATTTAAACAGCGCTTGCAGTCCAGAGAGGGATTTAAACAGAGCCTGCAGGCCAAAGTGAGGGATTAAAACTGAGAGCATGCGGTCCAATGAGAGGGATTAAAACTGAGGTCTTGCAGTCCAATGTGAGGGATTAAACGGAGCTTGCAGTCAGAGTGAAGATTTAACGGAGCTTGGTTAAAGAGAGCCTGCAGACCAATGCGAGGGCTTTAAACTGAAGCCTGCCCACCAGCACGGGGCCAACTGAGCCTGCAGTACAAAGCGAGGGGAATAAACCGTCCGCGGATCTCATACTTACCCACAGCGCCAGAAGACAAGGGACAACACGACGGGACCACACCGTACCGGCACAAGGAGGCAGGGATGCGCACGGCTCCCACCGCACCGGGCTAGACCGGCCGTATGCAGCAGCAGGCCGCGACGAGACAACAGCGGCAAACCCGCGGAAAGAGCCCGCAAAGGAGGAGAGCGGCAAAGACCCACGGACCACAGCACGAGACCCGCAGCAGGTGCAGCCACAGGAGGAGCAGACCACACGCAGCAAGACAGAGGACAGCAGGGACACGCACGAGTAAGCGTGAGTAGACAAAAGCGATTCCTCCAGAACGATTCTTTGCGAGGCTGCAGGAGCTTGCGAGGCTTCAGGGGTTGCGAGGCTTCAGGAGGCCGGTAGTGGGAGTTGCTCCGTTTTTATGCGGCTGCGAGTCGGTACAGATGATTGGAAGGGGGCGTCTGCTGAGCGATAGGCTGGGGATGAGAGCCGGCCTGGAGGGGGTAAATTTGGTTAACGTCTACCAAATTGAATTTTCGCGGGCTGCATTACCACCCCGGGCCGATGGGGGTGGACCCAGAAGAAGAATTAGCCAATGCTAACATAAAGCATCTTCTTGCCTCTCAAAATCGTCTTTACAGGATGGTCCAAAAGTTGGCTCTTGGCCCAAAGCTCTGTTCCACATGTGTGTCAATGCTGAGGGGGGTGGATTTTTTTGGACCACTCTAGTTAAGTCACTGTGAAATGTTGACGATACTTGTGAAATGAATGGGGCTCGTCCAGCCCTCGCGACAATTTTGAAACTGCCCATAGACCGCGGAAGTTGTGGTACATTAGTTAGAACGGCGGAGATAGGCGTATCTACGTCCGTTAATATTTACAGTCTATTGTGTTAGCTGCTCCATCCAAGTCAAAATATATATGATCTTTTTTCTTTTTACTATTTGTAATTGTCTTTAATTGCATTATATCAAGGCCTGACAACTCGTGACTGATGGCTATGACAATTCAAAACTAAAAAAGGATACCCCAAATACAACCAAAAAAGGCCCTTTGCAATCAACAAAATACATACAGGCATCGATCAACAAAAAAGGCAAAACAAAAGACGATGGACAAACAAGAATATCCGACAGACCAGACAGATCTGTTTTCCAAAATTAATGACTTTTTATCCATGGGGTAGAATTATTATCATTAAGGTGGAATTATTTAGATTTTAGAGCGTGCATGCTAAGTAAGTCTGTATCATGTTAGAACCACATGCTTACTAATGCTTACAAATTAGATCTGCTCCAAACAACAATCCCAAGTAAAAGTTCTGTATCTTTATAGAGATATTCATTTAGTATAATTGTTTTTTTCACCTGTCAGTGTCAGCATTCTTCCCCAAACCCTGATAAGCAGTTTGCCGCCGCTCAACCTCTCCTCTGCTTATTCAAATTCCCAGACTGGGGCGTATTGCGAATGACAAGACATATGCGATGTGCTTGTTATGGGAAACACATCTCTCTGCCTACTCTGTGGCTGGAAGAGAAAAAAAGTAAAATAAAAAACTGCAAAATTACTAATTTACACACGGGCGAGCACACGTTCAGGCTAATGATGGATAATGTTTTATTAATGCTAAATATTCTCTGCCAGGGATCCAAACAAATCGCGGCAATTTAGTCCTTGCAATGTGCCATATCAATCATGCACGCGGAGAAAGGCCCATGCATCAATGACATATTCTCCCGGAGCTGGTTCAGGGGTCCTCCGGCGGCGGCTGCATCGCCACCGCCAGGAAATCTGTAGAAGAAGACCGACGACAACTGCTAACAACTTCACGCGCTAATAAACTGTGATGTCTTTATTCAAGCGATAAGAACATGTGTTATGTGTAAACGACGGGCATGAGGGGTTGTAGTCATAGTTTCAAATCAATTAAATTCTTGTGTAGCCCTAAATAGCAACAGTAGTTATCCTCAGAGGACTTCCTAAAACTGTTGAATTTGCCAACAGAGATCAGAGAATCCAATAGAAATGCCATGATAAAAACACAGAGCCATTGGTCCATAAGGGGCAGATGACCAAGGTCCACAAATGCCTTTGAATGTGGACTGTCCTGGATCATCACTACTGTCCTTAGACCCTCCTGAATTGGCAAGGAAAAACTCAAAAGGAAAAACAGTGGGAGAAAAGTGAAAAATCTCAAAGATTCAGATTTGGATTCATTTTGTTGGCCATTTGCAGTAAAACCAAATTGGAATGTATCTGAAAAAGTCCCGGGGAGGCCCACATTGAGAGAGGGATGCGCTCCCACGCATAGATTTTTTTTTTTTCGGCCATTATGGACATTCAATTCAATTCAGCCCTAAATCACAACAGTAGTTCATCTCTAAGGACTTTACAAAATTGTCAAATTTGCCAACACAGATCAGAGAATAAAACAGTTCAAACACAAGAAATGCAATGGTACGACATTAGATATAACAATAGAGTTTAGGTCATAAGTTTTCAAAGATCTTAGACATTTTACAATAAGTAAACACTAAACACTAAATTGTGTATTGAAGAATTATTGAAAAATTATTAGACTAAATAATGTCTGACAGGGAGGAGTATAGGCTGAAGTCAAGAGGTGAAACAACGTCCAAAGAAAACATTATACATATTCTTTTATACCAAAGATTGTAAAATATAGCATAAAACTTCAACAATCAGAATTCTTGATACTGTATGATCCATTCCAACTGCTCAATATTTCTCCATAATGTTTAACTTTTTTGTTTTAATATAAGTGTTGTTGTTGCTAATACATGTAGCCAGTTACCAGCTCTGGAGGAGCCTGCGGGTTCATCGTGCTGGAGGGTGGATTCATAGCGGCTTGCGGTGCATTTTAACCCCTGGATAAATGAGCCTCTTCCATTACGAAAAGTAGGCCATAGAGAAAGAGAAATATATATTGACCAACAAAGAGTGATGAATGTATACTTTCACTGTGCAGAGGAGAAATTGGGAAATATGTCTTCAACAAAGCTGCATTGTAACTATGCCAAAAGGCTATTGTTCAAAGTATATAATTTACTTTTCTGGATAAAGTACGTTTGTATATGTTATAAAACTTATTTGTTGTGTATTTGTTTGCTGTATTTTACTGTGTTTCAATGGAATTAAAAGACAACAGGAGCTATAAATACACTGTGATTAAAGGTATAATGCAGGGGTGGCCAACCCGCGGCTCGTGAGCCGCATGCGGCTCTTTGGCTGGTTCCGTGCGGCTCTCGGGCTTTCACACGACAAGCGTCAAAAACGCCTCGGTGGTGGCGCTGCCATTCATTCTCTATGTTGTTCTGACCCATAGTAAAGGCCGACTTCACTCCACTAGCCAGGCCACCAAAACAATCTGACGTCGGCGAACGTCAATTCTGATTGGTCAGATGCGCTGTCAATCACTCTGCAGCTGCTGCCTCAGCTGTTGCAAATATCATAACAAACAACACGTTGCCTCGACCCATGACGTCCGTACGGAAAACAATTCCTTGGTCGCTGGATGAGGGCAACACCTTCCTCAGTTTGAGGAGAGGACACCAGCCTGATCTCGCTGGTTCCACCAGAAACCAGAAGGTGTTTGTGGAGCTAGCGCTAAGGACGGAGCAGAATGATTCCCACAAACATGACAATGCACAGAAAAGTTAAAAAGCTTAAAAGTGACAACCGTGAAATGAAAGATCGCAGCAGCAGAAGTAGAGGCAGACCCGAAAAGTCTGGAGGTGGTTTGACCAAATGGATTACATTTACGGACATCGGCTAACACCGGCTAACATGCTAAAACCAGCTAACACCAGCTAGCGTTACACCAGGAGATAAGCCAACTCTGCCTGGTGAGTGTCTGTCTTCAATCAAATGCAAAAGTATCTGGTCTTATACTGAACATGTGTCTGGTTCTAAATCAGCTAAAGTGGTGTTGGTGTTATGTGTCAAATCTATATCTTTTATTAAACGCAGTCAGAGAGTGAATCATGGTTCGATAAAGACAGTTGTGTTTCTGCTGAACACTGGGTTGAAACTTGATTTTTTTTTTCTTGGTTAGAGATTGAAAGCATTCATTTCGGAATCATAATTGATGTTCGCTGACGTGCAATTGTTCTGGTATCGACTCGCCCGGTTAGAACCAGGGCCAAACCATTAATAAAAAGTACCGGGGAGCGGCTGAAGCGAGCGGTAGAAGCGCCCGCAAACCGGGGAGAGTCGAGTCCAGCCCTTTAGTACTGTACGAGTCAATTTCTGTCATTATCATGTTGATGACATTTACATCTGTCTGAGCAGAGCACACCTCTCTCTGCTCAGACAGGTTGCATGTGTGTGCGTGTCTCTGCTCGTGTGCGTACGTGCGCGTGTGCGTGTAAGGGATGGGGTGATGTTTATGTAGTGCACATTTGTATGATGTGGCTCTTTGCTGTAACAAAGTAAAAAAAATGGCTCTTAGTCTCTGACTGGTTGGCCACCCCTGGTATAATGTAATGATAGGGGAAACCGGCACACCTGGAGAAGACCTACACAGACACGAGGAGAACATGCAAACTCCACACAGAAAGGCCATCTTAACTTTCTTGCTGTGAAGCCACCCTGCCTAATTTGATTGGCTTTAGAATTGATTATCATTTTACTTCTTACATTGTGGACGGAAACTACTGTAGCCACAGCTGCCTCGGGGCACGCTGATAAAATAGAGCCATTAGCCCATCTGACCACCCCTCTGACCAATAAATAATGTAATTTATTTTTGGTATTCTAACAGATTTTTTGAAACCCTTGGTGACTTTATTTACAACGGTCTCCCATCAATGTACTAACCAGGCCCCACACTGCTTAGTTTTTTGGCCTGTGTTAAACTTCAGGTTAACCCTTAAGGTCTGAAAAATTGTCACTTTATGTATATGTAATTGATGCACTGTTGTTTAGATTAGACTGAATAAAAAACAAGTTAATCTTTCTCATCATGAATTGCTAACTCTAAATCAATATATGAAAAAAAGTTTATACTTGTCTGAATGCAATTTGTAGTCTGTATAAACTTTCAGACGAGTTGGAGAGAAACCAAAGACCACACTGAAAGCCCCTCCACTGAGAATCAAGCCAAAACGTACTTTAAATCTTACACAAAAGAACTTGAAGCGGCCGAGTGCTTTCTATTCTGTGGCTAAACTCCACTCAGAGGTAAAAACTGTACATTCTACATCATGGTGCTACCGCCCCTTAGGCTTCGCTATGGGTATACTCCGGAAGCATCTTGCTTCCCGCCAGAGAGAACTAAATGCTCCAATCACCTGCCAGTCCCAGCTATAAATAGCCCTCTACGGCCCGTGCCAACCACTTTTCACTCTGGCGCCACTGAGAGAAGAACTACTCACTACTTGAAGATGTCGTCTCATTCCCCGTCGCGTCCGAGAACCCCGTCGCCCTCCGGCGTCGGACGAAGACGGTGCAGGAGCTGCAGGACCAGGATCTCCCGCAAGGACCAGCACAGCCTGTGCTTCCTTTGCCTGGGCGTGTCCCACTACCAGGGAGACGAGGCTGGCTGCGAAGCGTGCCTCTCTCTCCCCAGGGAGGAGAGAGAGCGCCGCATGGCGTTTGTGGACTCCGCGGTGGCTCACCCGGGTTCCTCCCAGGAGGACGAACTCGAGGTGGAGTATGTGCCGCTAGACCTGCCTCCCGCACCCAGGGAGTGGGGAGACTGCGTCGTGGAGGAGGAGGAGCGTGAGGAGGATCAGGCTTCCTTCATCACGCTAGACGAAGCTTCCTCCTTGTGCGAGCCGGACCGGTTCCCGCTCGATCACATGCCCCGCCTCTTCATGGCTGCGGCGAGGACCATGGAGACTCCATTCCCCCCGCAACCCGCGCAACCCAGGGAAGACTTCACCTCGGTGGGGTCTTCTCAGAGAGGGAGGAAGAGGCAGGCGCCCACGCTGTGTCCGCGTATGGAGCCGGTGTTCCACTACGCCACACGTGACTGGACCAAGCCCTCCACAGCTAAGAAGCCTGCCCTGGGGTACGGTCCTTACTGTGAGGTCCAGGACTGGTCCTGGTCCAAAGGCGTACCGGAGGTCGAGGATGCGGTGAGGCTGGCGCTCCTCCCCAAATCCTCCCTGTGGCCGAGCAGCAAACCGCTCCTCCCCACCGACAAGGACCGGGTGTCCATGTCGGTACTGGACCGGTGCTACGCCAACGCGGCACAGGTCGTTGCGTTGGCGAGCAACATGGCGCTCATCACAGGCGCCTTGGACAGGTCACTCGCCGCTGGCGAGGCGCTGAGCGGCGAGGACCTTACCAGAGCCAGGACCACCACGGCAGCGACCCTCCGCATGATCCAGGCGCTCGCAATTGATGGTGGTCGGACGATGGCAGCGGCGCAGGTCGGTGCCCGTCACCTATGGCTGGGGCTTGCTGATGTCCGAGAAGCGGAAAGGAAGCAGCTTCTGGACCTCCCCATCTCCACAGAGTCCCTCTTCGGCCCAGATATGAGAGGTCTGATGGAGAGACTCGACGGAGCGGCGAAGGACTCCGCCAAGTTGGCTCCTCATCTGGCGCCGCGTCAACAACGCCGCTTCTTCGAGAGCAGAGAGAGAGGGAGAGACAGGGACCGGTCCCCGCTACGTCGCCCTGCCTTCCCCCAGACCACTGCACGCTCGGCGCGGCCTGCTCCAGCGAGATCCAGGGGCCAGGATTGGACCTCCGGAGGCCCAAGAGACAGATCTCTCCAGCGTCCTCCCCCTTTCGGTGGTGGGAGACGCGGGGGAAAAGCTTTTTTCAATAAAAGAAAGAATCAAGTTTATCCACTGTCTCAGTCCTCTGTTCCCTTGCACCACATGCCGTCACAGGTAGAGGGCAGTGTGGTCTTACACACAGAGCATACACACGGTACAGAGGGTGGTTTGATAGGAATGTCTCAGACCACCGCTCAGAGTAACAGATCTAGTGTTTCATATCTACAGGGAGTGTTGAAACGCGAGGGTCCCTATAACAGGGGATTTACGGTCCCTTCTAGCTCCACTGTCCCTCACACTTCTCCAATTAGCAGGGGCCTGAAGCGTAAGAGGCAGGCTGTGGTTACCGAGGCAACGGATCAGGGTCCGTCTGCCCCGCACTGCAGAGAAGCAAAGCTCGCTGCTATAAGTGGAACAAGGGGCAAGGACTCCTATGTTTCGCGCAGCAAGACAAAGAGGAGAGCTGTGGTTACCGAGGCAACGGGTCAGGGTCCGTCTGCCCCGCACTGCAGAGAGGCAAAGCACGCTGCTGTAAGCGGAGCAAGGGACAAGGACTCCCCTGTTTCGCGCAGCAGGGAAATGAGGCAAGCCGTGGTTGCCGTGGCAACGGGTCAGGGTCCGTCTGCCTCACACTGCACGGAGGCAGAGCACGCTGCTGTAAGCGGAGCAAGGAGTAGGGTCTCCTCCGCAGCGCGCAGCGGGGCAAAGGGACAGAGACAAGCTGTGGTTACCAAGGCAACGGGACAACACAGACTTCCTCGGCCCTTTCGTGGTTCCCCCCTCCTCTGTGAAGGCACCAGGAGTGTGGGGGGAATTAAGATCAGGTCTCACGGGCCCGGTGCCCCCTCTCACGTTCTTTTACCAGGTCTGGAGAGAGCAGGGGCTCCTCTCAGACGCGTGGCTGGACAGGACGTTACGCAGAGGTTATGCCCTACAGTTCGCGAGGAGACCACCGCCGTTCCAGGGCGTTCGAGCGGCAAACTCCAGGCGACATGGGACAGAAGAGGCTCTCCAAAAGGAGGTAGCCTCTCTATTACTAAGAGGTGCTGCGATCCAGGTCGACCCGCAGGACGCTCACAGAGGGCTGTACTCCCCTTACTTTCTGGTCCCCAAAAAGACAGGGGGGGTGCGCCCTATTCTGGATCTGCGCGCACTCAACCAGTGCATCTCCAGACGGCCGTTCCGCATGCTCACTACGAAGCAGCTGCTGGAATGCGTCAGACCCGGAGACTGGATGACCTCCATCGATCTGACAGACGCTTATTTCCACGTTGCGATAGTGCCAGAGCACAGACGCTTTCTGCGCTTCGCTGTGGGAGAAAGGTGCTACGAGTACTGCCGCCTCCCGTTCGGGTACGCTCTGGCTCCTCGCACTTTCTCAAAATGCGTGGAGGCAGCCCTGATGCCACTCAGACAAGCAGGGGTCAGGATCTTAACCTACATCGACGATTGGTTAATCCTGGCTCAGTCCAGGGAGGTAGCCCTGGAACACACGCTCCGGGTTCTGTCTCACATACAACAGCTGGGCTTTGTGGTGAACAGAGAGAAGAGCAGATTACAGCCTACCCAGCGCGCACTCTACCTCGGTCTGCAGCTGGACTCGGTGGAGTTCCGAGCAGCTTTGTCCAGGGACAGACAGGAGAGAGCCTCTCACAGCTGGCCACCAGGGCGCTGACTGCCCCCAGCGTGTCTGCTCGTTGCCTCAGATCACTCCTGGGGATGATGGCAGCGGCCCATGCAGTTATACGCCTGGGTCTTCTCCACATGAGAGGGTTTCAGAGATGGTTCTCCGGTCTCAGGATTCACCCCTCCCGGGACGCAGCGACCATGCTCGTAGTTCCCCCCAGGGTGAGGTCAGACATCAGCTTCTGGCTCACCCAGAGCGTGATGAGGGACGGGGTTCCCCTCAAAAGCGCCGTATCACACGTGGAAGTGTTTACGGACGCCTCTCTCGAGGGGTGGGGAGGGGTTCTGGGTCAGAGCTCCGTGGGAGGGCTCTGGTCAGATCCATCTCCGCACATCAATATACTGGAGATGGAGGCAGTGCGCAGGGTGCTACTGCACTTTGCACCACGGTTACAGGGAAGACACGTGATGGTGCGTTCAGACAACACCACCGTGGTGGCCTACATAAACAGGCAGGGGGGCACGAGATCCCCCGCTCTCCATCGCCTGGCGGCCCTCATCCTGATCTGGGCCGATGCGAATCTGCTGTCTCTCAGGGCACGCCACGTTCCCGGAGACAGGAACACAGGGGCGGACCTGATGTCCAGGGGGGGCCCACTCAGGGAGGAGTGGGGCCTGGCCCCGCAGATAGCAGCGCAGGTATGGCAGAGGTTCGGTCGACCTCGGGTCGACCTATTCGCCAGTGCAGGCAACGCTCTGTGTCCACTCTGGTTCGCGCTGCGGCCCACAGACAATCCACCTCTGGGGGTGGATGCCCTGGCGCATTACCCGTGGCCGGGGGGTCTTCTGTATGCGTTTCCCCCGACTCGCCTCTTGCCGGTTCTTCTGAGGAGAATCGAGCAGGAGGGTCGGGAAGTGATCCTCGTCGCCCCGGACAGCCCGCATGCCCTCTGGTTCCCGTTCTTGAGGGGCATGGCGGTGTGCGACCCCTGGCCTCTCCCGGACGAGCCCGGGGCTCTGGTCCAGGGAGGGGGGACGCTTCACTCGCGCCCGGTACTGGGCCGCAGACTCTGGGTCTGGAGGCTGAGAGGCGGACTCTCGTAGGTCTGGGTCTCCCCCAGTCGGTGGTGGAGACCATTCAGGGCGCTAGGGCCCCTTCCACCATCAGGGCCTACGGATGTAGGTGGAAGGTTTTCAGTGACTGGTGCGCGGCCCGGTCCTGGGACCCCATGTCATGCCCTCTGGAGGGAGTGCTGGGCTTTTTACAAGAGCTTTTAGAGAAAGGGAGGGCTGCCGGCACCCTGGCGGTGTTCGCGGCAGCCATTGCCTCTGGACATGAAGGGTTCGGAACCTTTTCGGCTCGTTCCCACCCACTGGTCAAGCGTTTCCTTCGGGGGGCCCAACGGAAAAGGCAGGTTCCTCAAAGGACCCCCCCACTCTGGGACCTTAAAGTGGTTTTGAAGGGGTTATCGGGATCTCCCTTCGAACCTGTGGCCCAGGCCAGCCCTGAGTGTGTGGCTCTCAAGACTGCCCTTTTGCTGGCGTTGGTCTCAACCAAGAGGGCAGGGGAGCTATGCGCACTCTCCGTTCGCCCAGAATGTCTAGCATTCGGTGCTGAGGACGGTGTGGCTGTGCTTTGGCCGAACCCAGCCTTTCTGCCTAAGGTTGTTACTTCGGCTTTTAGGTCAAGGGTCATCAGGGTCCGACCCTTTCACCCGCCGCCTCATGCCTCCGAGGAGGAGGAGCGGCTGCATCTGTTGTGCCCAGTCAGGATGCTGAGATCCTACCTGGCGGTTCAGCTTCCTTCAGACGGTCGGATCAGCTATTTGTGTGCACAGGCCCTAAGAACAGAGGCGCACCATTGACACCCCAGAGGCTGTCCCACTGGGTGTCGCGGGCGATTCGCCTGGCGTACCAGGCTCAGGAGTTGGTTCCCCCGGTGGGGTTCAGGGCGCACTCCACACGAGGAGTCGCGGCCTCCACAGCTCTGCTCCGGGGTGCCTCTGTGGAGGACGTTTGCCAAGCCGCGTCTTGGGCTTCGTCCTCTACCTTTGCCCGGTCTTATTTAGTGGACGTGGCAGAACGGTCGGTTGCCCATTCCATTCTGAACGCAGGGGTCTGACTCACCGTGACAGACCCGCTCTTCCCGTTTATTGGTTGCCATACTCCAGGAGCTCTTGATAGAGGCGTCCGGGGTATGGCCTTTCACTCTTCTCATACCTCAGGAGCTCTTGGTAGAGGCGTCCTAGGTATGTTCACTGTTGGCTCCTACGGGAGTCCTGCCTGAGTGTGGGCGTCCTTGATAGGAGCGGCCCTTGCTCGGTGTTTTTGCTCCTCTGGAGCTTGTCAGTGTCACTCAGGCGTCCTTGGTAGGAGCGGCCTCGTACACTGCGCCTTCTTATTCCTGCCCCGAGTCCATGCGCCTTGATAGTGCGGCGGGAACTCGGGCAGGGCTCCAATCACTCTACGCTGGCCTGATGGGAGTACATTCTCCGACGGCTTACGCGTGGTTACCCATAGCGAAGCCTAAGGGGCGGTAGCACCATGATGTAGAATTGTTAGTTACCTAATGTAACTCAAGTTCTACGAATGGTGCGTAGCCCCTTAGCTACGGGCCCATCAGTCCAGCATGGCTTTGGCAGAGTTCAAAGTGGTTGGCACGGGCCGTAGAGGGCTATTTATAGCTGGGACTGGCAGGTGATTGGAGCATTTAGTTCTCTCTGGCGGGAAGCAAGATGCTTCCGGAGTATACCCATAGCGAAGCCTAAGGGGCTACGCACCATTCGTAGAACTTGAGTTACATTAGGTAACTAACAATTCTAACAGCCTCAATTCTCCTGGCTCCGGAGTTTGACCTTGAACGCAGTAAAAGTACGAGGGACTGCATCACTCAGTCTGGACGTCCCATTGTTCTCTCTCTGTGTGTGTGTGTGTGTGTGTGTGTGTGTGTGATTAACTGGACTTCCTGAAGGGGCGGAGCTGTGGACGGGGCATGGCTGGGGGCCGGAACACAAAGGATTCATCACACAGAGCCAACAGGACCGGGGAAAGAGCCAGCACCAAAAAACTAATCCTCCGCCGCTATGTTAAGTTTAGCATCAGGCCTTTGTAAGAAATATTGATTTTTCTAAGATGGATTCAATGTCAAGGTCTCTTCAAAAATGAGTATGCCATACAAATAAAATGTATTATTTTTGATGAATGTAATGTACTCTTATGTCTAAACCCGTTCATGGTTTCCTCAAACGTTTGGTGGATCACTTTTTGAGTCACTGTATCTACACTAAAATCTACGTCATCTCTATCTTTTTGTTTTAGGTACTTTCACCATCAGACTGCATCTCAATCTTTTTGTGGGGGCCAATATATATATAAAAAAAGTGGGGATTAAAAAAAAAAAAGTCTTAAAAATGATTACTGGTACAAACCACCTGTTATGGTTTAGCTAGAATCAGTACACACTCTGTGCATGATGTACTCCTACTACTACTGCTACTGCTACTGCTACTACTACTACTACTACTGCTGCTACTACTACTGCTACAACTACTAATACTGCTACTGCTAGTACAACTGCTACTGCTACAACTAATACTACTGCTACTGCTACTACTATTGCTACTACTACTGCTACTACTACTGCTACAACTACTACTACTGCTACTACTACTGCTACAACTACTACTACTACTACTACAACTGCTACTGCTACTGCTGCTACTGCTGCTGCTACTACTACTATGAAGAGAACAAAACAAAACCAGGTAGATTTCACTAAACAAACTGGCAAACCAAACTATTTACTCAATCTGCTCTCTGATTGGATAATCTGCCTGATAATCAAAAACATAGATACTTTATTGATCCCCCATAGAGGAAAATCAGGTCCACCCATACACACAAAACAAATCAAATTAAACGAATACATGCCTTTAAACCCTATATTTAATTAGGGAAAAACCTTTAAACATGTTGACCTGTTATCTAGCAAAACATATGAAAGACTGAAATGAAAATATTAGCATCAGTATCGCCTAAAAACTCATCAAAGTCCATCTCTGATAGAAATAGCCAGAACAAAGCTTTGTGTTTGAAGACTGTAAATACTCATAAACAGACCTTGTGTGTAAACAACCCAAAACTATTGTATTTCCTTTTAGACATGATGACAAAGAATCTTCAACAGCCTGAGAAATGGGGACATCAACTTTGGCGTGCCGAGCTAATTAATTGCCTGTAAAGTTCTCTCTGTTATTTCAGTGGAGCCTTGAGTGATCCATCAAAGCTGCAGACACGAGGAGCACAGGGAGCAAGCGGAGAATCGCTGCCAGGACGCTACAGGACAAACGCTTTCTGTACTAAAATAAGTTTTCTTAACTGTCTACTTTTGATTCAGGTGAGAATACACACTTTTTCCATTTAGTTTCTGAGTCAAAAGTGTAAATAGATGGTTGTGTAGTGACTTAGCAGCAAATAGCAGGTTTAGAACTTATAGTTTAAAGTGAAGGTTAGTTACTTTTTTAAATTTGCAGTTGCTTTACGCTGCTGATATAAAACCTTTTTGTCGCTATCGTATTATCCCTCACTGCAAAAAGTGATGAAAAATGTGTTAAAATTGAGAAAAATGGGTCAACATGTATCATAATTTCAGCACATGCAAACTGCCTTAACACAAAATAGACCATTGAGACAAGAATAAATATGTTGTTTTAAAATTATTGTAGAAATGTCTCCCTTAGAATGAGAAAATAAATAATCAGTTCTTGAAATAAGTCTAAATGGCTTCGTCCCATTGGCAAATCTTGTTTTAAGATAAATTAAGATACAAACCACTTTTTATAAGCACTTACCTAATATTTTATCACTTTGTGCAGTGATGCATTCTGTGCCTCCACATGATTCTTCACTGTAAACCCTAACTTCAATCGTACTTCAGATATCAAAGTTATTTTAAATAGATTTTTCCCAGTAAGTGAATATTACTAATTTATTGTTACTTTATTCAAAGCTTGGCTATGTCACTCAGGGTTTTCTTTGAATTGAACTGTCTCTGTTCAAGTAAGCCTCACTTTTGACGTTTTGACAGATATATATGTAACAGAGTTGCCCAGTGGCTGAGTGGGTAGAACCATCACCTTACAAGTTACAAGTTACAAGTTTGAATCTCAGTCGGAACATAAGTTGAAACTTAAGTTTACTTGGTAATATCAAGTAAACAATGTACTCGAAGAATTCAAGTGAAGTTAATATGCAATTTATTTCCAAGGTTTTTTCAAGTAAACTTTACTTGTCAGGGTTTACAGTGATTGATAAAGTCCTTACTTACTTACTTACTTACATAAATACATAATACATTAATTGTAAAGATGGAGGGCGTTTTAAAAAAATTCAAGCACCAGTTAGACCCGCCCCCACAGCTTTCTGATTGGATGGAATTAATACAATTCCTTGACAACCTGCTGGGGCCCCTCCCCAATGGTCAAACTATTGTCCTTCAGAAAATATTACTGGTGAGGTTATTCCAAGTGAGGGACTAATTAAATACGTATATGTATATGAAAAAATACTTGATGATACTAAAGCAACAACATAAAAAACAAAACAGTGGGAAAAAAGTGTGGAACCTCGGGGGACGCCCTCATTGAGAGAGGGATCCACTCCCACGGACAGACAGGCTATAGATCCAGGACCCAGGCTAAAAGAATGGATGTGGTCTGACCATGGGACGCTGTACTATCGTGTAGAGTAAGTATTTTTCAACAATAATTCATCTAAAATAGTTCTTCCCCTAGGAATAACAACGACCAGTTAGATTTCCTGGAAGAGAACAGTTAAACTTCTTCCCACTCCCTTTCAGGCAGAACTAGGTTTATTAGACGCAGCTGCAGTATATACTTAACATTCACTTTTTGTTCTTATCTTTGTGCACTATATGACTTGACTATATTGTCTACTTTGTACTTAACTGTGCCATTGCATGAATTAAATATAAAAATGAACACATGAAAAATAATGAAATCACACCAATGCCGAAGGGCTTTAAGGATTTGAATTATTTTTGACCAATCAGGAAGTTGCAGGGATGAGAATGAGCCAGTGTGACCAGAGCTTTCTCTTTCTTCACAAATTGAAAAAATAACTGACATTGACTTTAATAGTTCATTTTACAGAGATGGTACACTGCAAAAAATGATAAAATATGAGGAAATATTTGCCTGAATTGAGTGGTTTTTATCTTAATTTTGGCACATTCTGACTGTCTCAAAACAAGATTTACCTCGTGCCATTTTTGACCTCTTTTGTACCAATTTTGCAGCGAAAGAAGTTGCTGTATAATTCACAACATCGCTGCTTTTCACCTTGTCCAACCCCTACATAACCCCTGACAATTCATACACAAACTCACATTACTAACTCCATTAAAACTATTCCCCTGAAACCAGCGACGACATTTTGTTGTGTAGAAACAACAACAAAAGTTCCCGTATATCACTGACAGGAAGCTCAATGGCCTGATTCCGTTAATAGCACCCGAATACAGTTATTTCCACAGCCAGCAAAATGTATGAGGAGCGAGGAAAGAAAGTTTTCAGAGAGTGAGGAGAGAGGAAAAGCTGCAGCCGTGTTCTGTTTCGCTCAAAGTCTTGTGATGGGAAACAGGAGAACTATTTCTGACTACCCTGACTGCGCTTGTCAGTATTCACAGTCGTCATGAAGCAACACAAGAAGTTTTGCCGGCGCTCAGGTAGTTAGCTGAAGCCTTCTGCTGTCAGATAAATAGTTAGGGAATCGGACACGGACGGAAATGAGACGTAGGGATCAGTGGGTTTGGTGGAAACATGCCCCAAACTCTGATTAACTGTTTTTTCTTTTGTTATACTTGAAAGAAAATTTGAAAACAGCCAATCATGTGGCAGAACCAGTGCTGAAGGGGTCTTGGTGTTGGTCATGGTCATGGTCATGGTCCGAGTCTTGGTCTTGGTCTGGGTCTTAGTCTTAGTCTGGGTGTGGGTCATGGTCATGGTCATGGGTGCTGGTCTGGGTCTTGGTCTGGGTCTGGGTCTGGGTCTGGGTCTGGGTCTAGGTCTAGGTCTAGGTCTAGGTCTGGGTCTGGGTGTGGGTCATGGTCATGGTCATGGTCATGGCTCTGGGTCTTGGTCTTGGTCTTGGTCTTGGTCTTGGTCTTGGTCTTGGTCCTGATTCTGCTTTGGGCCCTGGTCTAAGTCTTGCTGCTGGTCTAAATCCTGGTCTGGGTCTTGGACTGCGCTTGCTATCAGATAAAGAGTTAAGGAATCGGACACGGACGGAAATGAGACGCAGGGATCAGTGAGTTTGGTGGAAACGCAGGTGGAGGGTGTTCTGGTTAGAGCTGGGGCAGACATGGAGACGTGTCTCAAACTTTGATAGAAGAACGAACATTTGAAAAACGTCAATCATGTGGAAGTCTCAGCGCTGAGGAGGGCATTCCACAAATAGTCTGCACCTTTATTTACTTATTTATTAATTTTCTCATCACCACGGATATTGAATACATTACATTCTGTGTATGTATTTGTGACTTGTGAAAAATTGACTCCCCGAGTCTTGCTCAAGGACACAACAACAGCAGACATCAATGGGAGTTGGTGGAAAAAGTCTACTAATGGACTTGAACCCACACCCTTCAGGCTCAAATATCAATGCTCTACCAACCAAGTTTTATTTTCCAGGTTGGTAAAAAAAGGCCTCTTGACAAGGAGATTTTACATTGTGTTCAGGGCTATATAAATACAAAGGATTTCTTGTCTCCATAAAACCAAGCCTCTTTTAAGAAAAAAAACTTCCAGCACCACTTGGTTAAAAAAAAGAATTATGTATTTCATATTCTCTAAAGATTCTAAATTGAACCTGATGTTATGAATGCACAGTAAAAGTGTGCATTAAAATCAAAAATGTCAAATCTAAAATGCATCCAAAATTACAGATCTTATACTTACTTTTTCATTGGCTAAAGTTTGAGAATTTAGAAAAGAGGTATTGTTCATTTATCTTGCGCTGTGTGTTCCTCATTTCTACTGTTCTGTAAATGGCGATGCAACACTGAAATTTCCCTAATGTGGGACCAATAAAGGATCTCTTTCTGTCCTGAATTAAACTATGAAAGAAACTCCTGGAGCTGTTGCCTGCAGGAGCTCAGACAAATGAGGCAGAGACCGTAATATTTGATTTCTAAAGAAATTAAATCTCAATTGTTTTACTTTATTTACCAAGAAGCATCTCTAAAGGTCATGGGATTGGGCTGTGTGACCGCACCAGGCACAAAAACCAAATACAAGAACAATAACTGATGAAAGACATTTGTTATTGTTGGAGAAATTGTCCTAAAGTGGCAAACTATAAAGTCCATATTTTAAGCTGGAGTACCTAACTTTTTTGTGAAAAAGCTAAATGTATTTATGAATATGATTTTTACATACTGTGAGCTGATAGTGAAAAAGCTGATCTAAGAATGTGACAGAGGCCAAACATATGAAAACTAGCAAACACCATCTATGTGACACTATCTTTTTATACATCTAGATTTCTTTTTTTTCATGTGGGTTTCAAGATGTTTCATGGTTTTACACTGATCTAGATCAGAGCAGAGAGGATGCACAGTCCCAACCAAGCAGATCAGGCATAATCCTAATCCTAACAGCATTAATAATAATAATACATCGGTTTTATACAGCGCTTTTGCCCTTCCCAATTCAGGACACACACACATTTAGACAGACACAAAAAACTAAAAATCTAAAAGCAGGAAAGAAGAGCACAAAGTTGAAACTAAAGGCGCGTTCAGACCAAAAGCTTCAAAAAGCTTTTGACGCGCTTCAACTGACGCCGGGAAAATTTTGTCCTTTTGGTGCTTGAAGCTTTTGACGCGAGTGACGCGCCTGACGCCGGTGGGAGGAGCTTCTCTGTTGTCTGTAGTCAGGACAGCGGTGGATTTTTCAGTGAGCAGCGAGCCTTTATTTGTTATATAAAGCCAAATAACGTTGTTGTAGGGCTTCAACAAAACATGTTCTGGGTTCACCACAGACTTGAGAGGCTGCAGTGTTTGCTGAGTTTCGTCATTTACTGTACTCCAGGAGTAATGCTTCACCATTCACTTTCAATGCAATCCTGACGCTTTTGAAATCGAAGTTAAGTCCGGTCTGAACGCGCCTTAAGAGTCGTATGCTTGGAGGTAGAGGTGAGTTTTTAGCTGTTTTTTGAAGGAGTTTAGTGAGTCCGAGTTTCTGAGATGAGGGAGGAGAGAGTTCCAGAGAGTGGGAGCAGAGATGGCGAAAGCTCGGTCCCCCAAGGTTCGGTGCTTGGATTTGACAGTGGGAGTGAGGAGATGAGAGTCTGCAGATCGGAGTCGACGGGAGCGACGGTAGAAGTTCAGTGAGGTTATGGAGGGCTTTGAAGGTGATGAGGGGGGTATTGAAATGGATGCGCTTTTTGATGGGGAGCCAGTTTATGAAGGACAGGGGTAATGTGTTCTCTGGGGCAGGTCTGAGTGATGACCATTCAGAATTTCACTCTGAACCAGAGCAGAGAAAATGGTCCAAACCAAGCAGACTCTGCATACATCAACCAGAGGATAGGAAGAAACTCATTAACAGCAGCAACACCACCTACTACTTTTAGAATTAGGTATGTATGTGTTTGTTTGTATGGATGGATGTGTTGCTGCTGATGGACACCTGAATTTATCAACAAGAATCAATAAAGTATCTATCTATCTATCTTTCTCTATATCCATCTATCTTTCCATTCAGTTATCTTCAAACAAACAGTCAGCTAATAGTGTAATGTATCATAAAACAAAACCGTGACAAGTAAATAAGTAAGTAAGTAAGCAATGTTTATTTATATAGCGCATTTTACAGACCAAGGTCACCCAAAGCGCTTTACAATGTTCAGAGTCAGATATTGTTCCAATCATTCCACACACAGTGATGACGGAAGCGAGTCGCCGAAACACACTGGCACATCAGCCCCAACCAACACCATCCATTCACTCTCTCATTTACATTCATACCTATTGTGCATGTTTTTAGTGGTAGGGGAAACCGGAGCACCCAGAGGAAACTGGGTACTGCAAACTCCACTCAGAAAGGCCCAGTTTCGATCGGGATTCGAACCCAGGACCTTTTTGCTGAGAAGCGAGAGTGCTATCTCAGCCACCGTGCCGCCCGACAACCAAGTACGTACAACTGTATATTGCGAACAAAATGTCATGATGCTTGAAAACATACAACCAGCTTCAGGCAAGGAACCCATCCGTGTGTGTGTGTGTGTGTGCGTCTGTGCATGTATCAGTGTGTGTTCTTAAATGTAATCTCAGACCAAAACAAGGTAAAGATCAAACGTCAATGCCAGGCCAACGCTGTAAACATTTATGATTACAAATGCACCGGTAAAGTGACCTTTTCCCACCACTTCCCTTTTATCCACACCGTGTTTATACTCAGGTAATTCCGGCAAGACATGCAAAGACAAACAGAAAAGAAAATATTTTGTAGCGGAACGCAGTTAAAGGGAACATAATGTGCGATGAAAATGATAATAATAATCAAATACACTGACAGTTTTAACGACAGAAAATTACACCACATTAGCAATTTATTGAGTTTGGGCTAATGCGGCTACTTAGAGAAAATGTGTTTACCGTCAGCAGATTTGTGGGAATATTCACTAAGCTTGAGAGCCGCAGACATTTTGTGCCTAATTGCATTATAAGTGTTTATAAATGAAGGCTTGTGTTATGCCGAACCGAAGCCCCGTTCTCATTGGCTTTGGAGGGAGAACATTCAGCTCCAGACGAATTACCCAGCATCCCCCAGTCCTCCATTTGTCTGGGCTAATGGCGGCCGCCTCCTCCCTCGCGCCGCTGTTGTTTTTACCTGTAATAATGGATTGATTTGTGACTTGCAGGCAAAGCGGCTGCGAGGGAGAGGAGAAAAGTTTGCGTTGAACTCATTAAAGTTTTGTGTTATCCAATGTTCAGAGCCCTGATTATAGCCATGCGAGCCATCTGTTTAGGGAGGCGGCTCCACTCGCGCTCAGGCCGATGGGACTTTTGTCATCATGGCTGTAGGGATGAGTCTGCAGGGGTCTGTCAGGTCAGGGCGTAAACAAAGGCGTATGGACATTTATGATATTAAGATTAAAGGGGAATTTTAGTGTTGGATCACAAGTTACAAAACAGTAGGAATGAGGAGCACACAGCACAAGATATATGAATAACACTAAAAATCTCTAACTTTAGCATAAAAAGAAGCAAGTATAAAATCTCTATCTTTAGCATAATAAGGACAGAAGTCTAAAATCTCAAGTTTCAAGTTTGGGAACTGCACGGAAATAAACTTGACACACATTTAGCCTTGGCCTTTAACACCAACTGAGCTCAATGTACTGTATGTGTGTGTGTGTGTGTCCCTAAATCACAGTCATCTCTAGGACTTTACACAGTTGTCGATTCGCCAACACGGATCAGAGAATCAAACAATTCAAACTCAAGAAATGCAATGATCAAAAACACATAGAGCCATTGATCCAAAAGGGGCCATAAAAGTCCATTCTTTTAAGTAACACTTTGTCAGGTTTAGAGAAGAGTTTCCCATTTAGACTGGATCTGCCTATGCATTGGAGGTGACCTAAAACTTAAGGTTACGGTTGATAAATGTCCATAAATAACCTTAAAAGTATCTGTATCAGTATTAGTATTAAAGGGCCGTTTCCACGGACCCGACTCTACTCGGCTCGACTCGACTCTCCCCAGTTTCTTTCAAATTGTGCAGTAACAAGAATTCTGCAAACTTTAAGGTTCATTTGCGACCATCAGTGGATATTCATATGCAACGTTTTAAACTTGCAGTCACTTATATATAAAACAATCTTTAAAGAACACATTCTGACAAACAATATATTGATAAGACAGAAACAAAATTATGTAATTCAAAAGAAAAGTAATCAGAGGAGACAAGTATTTTTGTATGAATGTTTACTTCTGTCTGAAAAAGCTGATTGAAAGATGTGACAGAAGCAAAAGATACATTGAAACCAAATATGAACTCTTGTGCAAAAAAAAAATAAAAAAAATAACAATATCCAGCAATATAAAATATACAAAAGAACATTACACTACACATTTACAACTTAATTTACAATATTATATTATTAGTTATGTAACAAATGTTGCATTAGGCCATCTCTGACTTCCTTGCCTCCCTCCTCTGTGTCCTGTGCCATTACCCCAGCTGGCTGAGTTGCTTCTACAGGGCCTGGAGCATCCCACTCTACCTGGTACTGCTCACCATGGGTCTCACAGAGGTTGTGTAGGGCACAACACGCCACTGCCATAGACTTGACTAATTCAACATCACAGTCATTTCTTTTAAGTAGACAGCGCCACCTACCTTTAAGTCTACCAAAGGCATTCTCCACTACAACTCTGGCTCTACTGAGCCTTTTGTTAAAATTAATTTGATCTGTGGTGAGCTGTCCAGTGTCGCTGTATGGCTTCAGGAGCCAATTTTGCAATGGATAGGCAGAGTCCCCTAAAATATAGTAGCCTGCCGTAATCCCACCAAAAGCCCGAGGGTTTGCTGGAAAAAGGTGACCCTGAGTGGCCAGCTCCCACAAAGCTGATAATCTTAAAACTCGGGCATCATGGAGGCTCCCTGGTTGCCCAGAATTCACATTCCAAAACAGGCCCTTGCCGTCTACCACAGCCTGAAGGACTATGGAGTGCCATCCTTTGCGGTTGAAGTAGTCTGTGTGAAATTCTTTGGGTGCAACAATGGGAATGTGTGAGCCATCTACAGCACCAACACAATTTGGAAGCCCCCACCGGTTTTCAAAATATTCTGCAATTGTTTGCAGACGCTCTTGATCTGGACAACGGACAAACTCAAGAACCAGAGATGACTCAGCTGCAGCACAGAACTCCTAAAAACAAAGGACACTGTCCGGTTTCCGAAATGTGCTAAAAATAGTTCCAATGACTGCGCATGCGCGCATGTTTCGGACAAACTCTGTCCGACTCCGTTGAGTACTACTGTGTTCTCCACATAAGCGTGTGTATTTATTTGGGCTAAATCATTGAATCATGGTGACAACAAAACACTGCAGTTATGGTGCTTGTGGGAGCGATTTCAGATACTCTGAAAAGGACTATATGAAAGCAGTAACATTCAACCTGTTCGTTAAACCACACCATCGAACCAGACCAGGACCAGACCAGGACCAGACCAGGACAAGTGCAAGAGGTGGGTGCTTGTGGTCAGCAGAATTTCTCTCATGAAAATGTTAAAAAGGACATGTTTTTTCAAAACACTTCGCTGGACCAACTGTGGAGCCTCCAGATCCAGTCCTAGCTACGTTTAGCTGGGACTGGACCTGGACCGCTGTATCAGGTCCGTCTGAGCTCTTCTGAATGTAGTTAGCCCCATCAATCCATATTAGTATTGTTTGTCCTAATCCAGAATGTATACAATTCTCACACCTGAAGAAAGATGAGAGGGATTTTTTCAACTTCGTGACTATCGGAAAATAAGCACAGACGAAGCGCGTTGGGGTCCGCTTATTATACGGCTTTGTACCAACTGAACACACAAAATAAACTTCTGTCACTATTCATGCCAAAAGGTTTATTTAATGAGTGCAAAGAAAATAGTTCCCAAAGGTTTTAGTTCACCTACTTTAAAAAAGCGATCGCTTTAGTCGCATTAAAAAAGTATTTTTGTCATGAAAACCTTAACAGATAATTCTGAAAACCTCTGTGCACGTGTGTTGTATGAATATTATATTCTAGCATTAACATTTAAATATGTTGATTGATTGTCGTTTGCGTTTACTGAGTGTGGCTAGCTCCGATAGTTTCTCTCTCAGAGACAGTAGTGGTGTAGCCCGTTGTGACCCCATGGATCTATTATAATATCGGCTGACTGTAGTTAACTAAATGATCAAACTAATTACGAAATGGACAGTACAAAAAACAACTTGATAAATGGAAGTTAATCAGAGCAAAATAAACAAAGAAGGCGCTAACATTGCAATTTAAATGACTAGATAATGTTAGCATAATCCTCACCATTACCTTTTTATCAAATCAAACTTTCTACCAGTTACTGGAAGACCACGACATTCAAGCCAACGTTTTAATTGGTCTACACTATGATCCCTGATGGTTTGATGGTGGAATTTTGCCCCTGGTTTATCATTTTCGTCTAAAGTGACAAGAGGTATTTGATTCATTTTGGCAGTGTTTGTCCGAAACATGTGGGCGGGAGTTGACAGGCGGCGGGGGCGTGTCTTAGTGACGTCATTCAGATAGTTCGCTATTGGGGTACACATAAGACAGTTTCATAATAATATTTCATAATTTCAGTTAACTGATTTGATTATTTGTAAGCACCTTGTTTTGCCATGGGCTGACAACATACTCTGAGTATTTGTTTCAGTAATAATTTTGTGTGCAAGAAGAAAACAAGATGCTTAACCAAATTATACTGATCTGCATAAGCTATGTCTAAAGAAGTCCCAGCCAGTTTTAAATCACGATCAACTAAGAAAAGAAAACTAAGAAAATGGCAAAATAAATGTTTTTATTCAAGACAGAAACAGTGTTTGAATAAATTAAATAGATTAGACCTGTACTTAGACGATCCATATCTAACCTCTTTTAATGTATTTAATATGGAACACTGCATAACTTTTCTTTATTTACATTCATAAAGTGAGTTTTAGTTGTTAGAGCACCAATATTTCTGAGGGTGAGGTCTGTAATAAAAAAAGGAAAATACTCACTTGAACACAGCGGCACACTGTTGCTCTACTGACACCAAATAGATGTCCAATGGTCCTGTAGTCGCCACCAGTAGCCAGCTTCCAGAGGGCAATGGACACTCGCTTCTTCAGCGGCACACACAGACGAAAGGCTGTATTCTGCCGCTCCATAAACGGCTGCAACTTGTGGCAGAGGAAGCAGAAGGTCTCTTCTGACAGGCGGAAGTTCTGGACCCACTGCTCAGCAGAGAATTTGGGAACCACCTCATCCCACCACTGCGAGGCCCGGTTAAAGCTCCACACCAACGGAGCTTGGCGAGCCTCTCTAGACCCAAATGTTGCCATCTGAAACAGACGTATAGTAATATTAAGATTAAGATTAAGCATTGATAGATGCTTAATCACTCATTTTACTGTCACTTTACTGACTCTCCCACCCCATGCTCTATGCTCTTTTGTTTTGTTTTTGTTAAAAATAAAAGATAAACAGGGTGTTAATATCAGCTCTACATGGTGGTGAGCAATATACACAAAGGCTGCTAAAACGTGTGTAACACACAACTTTCTTGTGTATTTATTTATCATATCCTCAATTGTACATTTATCAAAAGTCTCAATACAATTCATTTAAATCCTGTACCTGTTGCTATCTCCAGGAAAATATACTAAAAAGGTTAATACACAAATACACAATAGTAGAATTACAGTGTTATAATTATAGCAAGACTTGTAACGTTAATTTAAAAGTGAATATAATCAATTAGGTAACTTGCCTTCTTGTTAACACCCTTTTAACACTAATAATAGCTAGTTAGCTATTGAATCAGACTTTAATATATGTGGAGTAACAAACTAGCTAGGCGTAGTTGCAGTTGCTTTATGGTTTATTCAGTTTGTGTCCACAACAACATAAAGAGTTACAAGCTAACCGCTATGAGTTGCATCGCTCGCTCAACACAAATAAAACACCGTACCATTGTATATATTTACGATAACTAAACGACTGCGTTTTGCCGCAACTAAAAGCAAAAGTGCAGCTGTAGAGAAACTACTAGGTTACGTACCTTCAAACGTCTTCTTTTGACAGTTTGCGCGATGGCATCTTCCGCTGAATACCGCTGTAAAGTCTCCCAGACGCGTCGGTATTTCTTGTGGGTGTTCTCTCTGGCTGTCACCAGTCGTCTTCTACTGTCTTCTTTAAATTTGTGGCTAAGGTAGACCCACAACGCAATGCATGAAAAGAAGAGCTGCTCTGCCTCATCCATTGCGCTTGTTGTGCGCACCTCCAGAGGTAACCGCCCCTTAGGTAACGCGTTGCCACAGATACACAGGGCCGATGGAAACGCTCTCAAACCGAGTCGAGTTGAGCCGAGTCGAGTCGAGCCGAGTAGAGTCGGGTCCGTGGAAACGGCCTTTTTAATGTTAGTGTCTGGATATATTATATCCTGCACAGAGGATATTTTTAACCTTTAACATGTTGCACACTTGTGTCTTTTGCACAATCTGAGTGACTCTATCTTTGCTAAATGTGATACCAATAAAGTCTATCTTATCTTAGGACCAGTGCCTTCGTTGCGGTCTCTGTTATTCCACGCCGCAGTAGTAGATTTATTACACACGGATATGTTGATGTTTTGGTGTCGTCCTTGGTCCTCTGTGTGCGTGTGAATTAATATAGTTAGGCATTCATTTACTGGTCCAAATTGGATCTCCTCTCACTGAGATGAGATTGACTCGTTCTCATTAAATGTAATAATGTAAAGGTTCTCTGGTGGTCCTTGAGACAGCAGCATGATCTTGTTAGTCCTCTGGTCAAAGCGTGTCATAAATACTAATATAAAAACATGTTTCATTAGAGTACTTCATGAACAACATCCTGTGTGGTGGAACTGCAGAAGAAGAAGTACACTATAGTCATGTAGTAAATGTATAATGGTGTTTTGGATTTCTTTTAAACATGGCGTTATCTATTGTGGGACAAGACGCTTGAGTCTGGAATTGTGTTTGTCATGTGTGTTTTTGAAACTACTGCTCCTACTGTCAATACTACTACTACTACTCAGACTACTCCAGCAACTACTGATGTTTCTACTACTGCTACTACTTTAAATGCTACACCTAAAACCACTGATACTACTACTAATACTACTAATACTACATCTACTACAACTATCAATCAATCAATCTTTATTTATAGAGCGCTTTTCCTACTCAGGGCAACACAAAGCGCCTCACAGTCCACACCACACAAGGCACAAATCATCACCATAAAAATAAAATTAAAAAACACACAGGTAATTAAAAACTTTTAAAAATTAAAATCACACAAGTAATTAAAAACCATTAAAAACACACAAAGAGTTACAAAAATAAATAACAAGGTGTGTTAAAAATCAACAAAGAGGCAGCCAGTCTCACATCCTCAGGAAGACTGTTCCAGGCCTTAGCGGCATAAATCTGCTAAGGTCTACTACTGCTAAGGTGTTCTACTACTACTACTACTACTACTACATCTACCTCTACCACCCACTACTCTGACAACTACTCCTACTTCTTCTACTATTAGTACTACACTTACTACTGCCACTGCGACTACTAATACTACATCTACTACTACTACCGTAATTACTACTGATACCGCTACTACTTGTACTACTACTAATACTACTACTACTACTACTACTACAACCCCCTGCTACCAGTATTCGCACCACTAATGCAATACGAATACTGCTGCTCCTTACCAGTAATACTAATACTTCTATTACTACTCCTACTACTACTTTACATGATATTTTAAAGAAAACTGTTAAATATTGTGGGGGTATCTAGTCATAAACTATACACACATTTAAAATACTATACTTACATGCTTTATTGCAGACTCTAGGTCCAATTTATAACACAGACAGACAAAAAAATAAATAATGGTAATATTGAGTTGTTGTGTGTTTTGACTGTACAGTGAGAGAACATAGTAAGATTTGTGTAGTATTGAAATTGCATCGCACAAAAACAACATATTTTACCGTTAGCACTACTAGAGAACAGCATAAGCTCACTACAAACTTTCAAAAACACTACTGGTACTAACAAAGCCACACAAACTACACAAAAAAGTTTCTCGGAGAAGTCGCCGCAGCCCTGAAGTGCCGCTGATTGTCTTGAGAGAGAGAAAAAAAGTGACAGTCTGTTCCAGCCCATGGGCCCAGTGTTCTTGTACATTCCGTTAGCTCTGCCGCGGACTTTTAGAGACAAAAAAGAAAAAAATGCACATATATCATAAGCAGTAGCCTGTGCCATGTTCTCGTTTTCAGACAGTGAAATTAGCCCAGGTCTGTGGATCTCTCTGGGGGGTTACAGCTGACACATTTACAATAGCTGCTAAATCCACTCTTATTTAAGGACACGTCCGAGTTTGAGTTACACTTGTAGGAGAAGCTTCACAAAGTGTGGGCTGTAGCTCAGTGGCCTCGGGGCCCACGGCTGTCTGTCCGAGAAGGTCAAATATATGGGCTATTGTTAGCAGTGGCTCGCAGCTGTGAATCAAGAAGCAAAATGTTCTTCTATATACTACTACCCGCGCCGCAAGATTAATCGCGTTCGAAAAAGGGCTGCAATAGTATGGTATGGTATGTACTGTATTTAAACAGGGACAGTGTACAATGAAACATTAACACAACAGAGAGATGCATGTACCAGGTTAAAGCCAAGATGCTAATTTCCACCTGTAGTCCCCGGGCAGGCTGGTGTTATGTTCATTTAAACAGATTACAATGTAGATGGATACATGACCGTGTTTTACATTTACAGGCTTTAAATAACATCATTCACAAAACATTTATTTTAAAACCAATAAATACAGTTCCCCAACTTCTGCTAAAATATTACCCTCACTCACTCACTCACTCGCTCACTTGTGTGGGTGGTTGTGTGATAAGTCCTTCACACAAAAAAGAATAAAAATGCATAAAAAGTCAAAAAATGTAAAAATAGAAATGTGTTGGGTTCATTGTACTTGATTGCAATATTTGTCAATGGGAAAAAAGTATGTTTAACCTCATTACATTTACTGTTTGGAAAAAGCTACAATAATAATAATAATAATAATAAACAAAGTAGTCTGATGGTCTACTCTGCAATGCAAGTGCCACCTCCATTTGAAAGCCTGATCCCCACAGACCTCAGAAACTAAGCAGGGCAGGGCCTGGTTAGTGCTACGATGGGAGACCTCATGGGAACACCCAGTGCCACAGTGGGGTGGGTGTAAAGTTCCAAATGACTGTTATATCCTTAAGCAAGACACTTCACACACATTGCCGGGTATGAGTTGATGGCACATCAGGCAGCCCCAGGGCAGCTGTGGCTACTGCAGTAGTTTATCACAGGAATTTTCCCCACTGTGGGACAAATAAAGGATCTCTTAATCAGTAGTTTATGAAGTGGTGGTAAACTCTGCTGAAAAAGTGTTGAATATTAGCATGGTCTTTCTATAACACTTAAGGCAGTACTTCTGATCTGTTCAATGTAGCTGTGATCAGATCTATCTATGATTGAGTGTCAAACAATAAAAACCAAAGCATTATTGTTATGATCAAAAGGACTTTACACATTTCTGTCTTCTATGTCCAGTATGTGTGTTTATCTTCCCTTTGTGTTTTTCTGCAGTTAAATTGTGTTCATTATCACAACCTACACATTTTTCTTTTCTAAATGACACGCTTGCTCAGTTCTTACTTACTTTGTTCATTGATTTTTTAATGATAAGCCACAGTTCAGCAACGGTGACTCGAGGAAAAGAAAAGACAAGAAAAGTTATGTATCCTTTGAAAACACGTAAGGTCGTTACAGAGTTTTAATGAACAAAATCTGACTTCAGAAATAACTTTTTTGTATCGTTAATATATGTTGTATTTGTCCGAACAGAAAAAGCAGTATATTATATATACATATACTATACATACTATACATATACATATAGATATACTCCTTTTCACAGACCACTCACAAAGCACTTTATGATTGTTGTGGGCATTTCTCTCTCACTCCACACAGAGATGGGAGCAGGGTCGCCACACAGGAGGCACATGCTCGAACTATGTACAAAGTTGATTCGAGCAACAACTCTGCAGTTACTTTTTATTTATTAGCACCTTTTAATTAGCTGCTTGACATTCATACCGTTATTTTTACTCTCGCAATGATACAAAAACAGCCTATTTACAGTGCCTTGCGAAAGTATTCAACCTTTGAACATTTTGCCACATTCCAGGCTTCAAACATAAAGATATAAAATTTTAATTTTTTGTCATGAATCAACAACAAGTGGGACACAATCGTGGAGTGAAACGAAATTTATTGGATAATTTAAACTTTTTTAACAAATAACAAACTGAAAAGTGGGGCGTGCAATATTATTCGGCCCCTTTACTTTCAGTGCAGCAAACTCACTCCAGAAGTTCAGTGAGGATCTTTGAATGATCCAATGTTGTCCTAAATGACTGATGATGATAAATAGAATGCACCTGTGTGTAATCAAGTCTCCGTATAAATGCACCTGCTCTTTGATAGTCTCAGGGTTCTGTTTAAAGCGCAGAGAGAACCATGAAGACAAAGGAACACACCAGGCAGGTCCGAGATACTGTTGTGGAGAAGTTTAAAGCCGGATTTGGATACAAAAAGATTTCCCAAGCTTTAAACATCTCAAGGAGCACTGTGCAAGCAATTATATTGAAATGGAAGGAGAATCAGACCACTTCAAATCTACCAAGACCCGGCCGTCCCTCCAAACTTTCATCTCAAACAAGGAGAAGACTGATCAGAGATGCAGCCAAGAGGCCCATGATCACTCTGGATGAACTGCAGATAACTACAGCTGAGGCGGGAGAGTCTGTCCATAGGACAACAATCAGTCGTGCACTGCACAAATCTGGCCTTTATGATAGAGTGGCAAGAAGAAAGCCATTTCTCAAAGATATCCATAAAAGGGTCTCGTTTAAAGTTTGCCACAAGCCACCTGGGAGACACACCAAACATGTGGAAGAAGGTGCTCTGGTCAGATGAAACCAAAATCGAACTTTTTGGCCACAATGCAAAACGATATGTTTGGCGTAAAAGCAACACAGCTCATCACCCTGAACACACCATCCCCACTGTCAAACATGGTGGTGGCAGCATCATGGTTTGGGCCTGCTTTTCTTCAGCAGGGACAGGGAAGATGGCTAAAATTGATGGGAAGATGGATGGAGCCAAATACAGGACCATTCTGGAAGAAAACCTGTTGGAGTCTGCAAAAGACCTGAAACTGGGACGGAGATTTATCTTCCAACAGGACAATGATCCAAAACATAAAGCCAAATCTACAATGGAATGGTTCACAAATAGACGTATCCAGGTGTTAGAATGGCCAAGTCAAAGTCCAGACCTGAATCCAATCGAGAATCTGTGGAAAGAGCTGAAGACTGCTGTTCACAAACACTCTCCATCCAACCTCACTGAGCTCGAGCTGTTTTGCAAGGAAGAATGGGCAAGAATTCCAGTCTCTCGATGTGCAAAACTGATAGAGACATACCCCAAGCGACTTGCAGCTGTAATTGCAGCAAAAGGTGGCGCTACAAAGTATTAGCGCAAGGGGGCCGAATAATATTGCACGCCCCACTTTTCAGTTTTTTATTTGTTAAAAAAGTTAAAATTATCCAATACATTTTGTTCCACTTCACGATTGTGTCCCACTTGTTGTTGATTCTTGACAAAAAATTTAAATTTTATATCTTTATGTTTGAAGCCTGAAATGTGGCGAAATGTTGAAAGGTTCAAGGGGGCCGAACACTTTCGCAAGACACTGTAATAAACAACAACCGCACCCAATCAGAGTTGAGTTGAGAATAGATTTTAGCTGTAAGTTTGTCCTTGCTGATGCAGGAGGGTCTGTTGGGCAGTTAGTGTCCAACTAGAAGGATGTGGTGATGATCCAGGACACTTTAAAGACCTTATGCCGGGTTTGATTTATTTAGAAATACAGTTTTAATACCATTTTATATTAGAAGAGAACTACTAAAGGTTTCAAAATCAGTTGTTGTTTTTTTTTGTCTGATCCCCCCAAATCGAAAGAACCCCATAGCAAACGCCCTTAGAGACGAAAAAACTTCACAGCCCTTGGTGACGTCAGAACGGGTACGTTTCAACGCTGTAAGTTGTTTACAATTTGGTATTCGTTCTTTTTTCGCGGATATTCAAGATGACAAGGCTGTGTACAGCGAGTGTGAGATAGCTACTAGATTGCAACTCTTCGTTGGCACTGAATCCAGTGGTTGTGTCGATGGACTGCCAAGTCAGAAACTTGGGTTCAAATCCCACCTCAGACACTTTTTCACACTCAAAACGGCAATTTATGTGTAGTGAGCAATTGTCACCTGTAGAGTGCAGTATTGTGTTGGGCATCAGTGGAGAGAAGAGAGAAAAGGCAGTCCTGTGGCATAGATCCATGGTTTTCAATGCATGGGCTTTACCCGCTATGACGTCACACACAGGTTAGAGCATAGACAGCTTAAATTCATGAAAAACACGTTCTTTTTATAAAATATAGGATTTTTTTTGCCGGAATCTATTTCAGATCAACATTGTCATGCAATTTTGATATCCAAAATTTGTTTTTGTTTTTTAAACCCGGCATAAGGTCTTTAACATTCTACAACATGTATGGACATTTATCAACATTCATGGACATTGGTCTCTCCCTGTGGACCAATTCTCTGATCTGTGTTGGTGATGTTTAATGATTTTGTTAAGTCCTCTGAGATGACTGCTGTTGTGGTTTAGGGCTATATAAGAATAAATTGAATTGTAATTGTATTGTATTTTGTTTCTTTCTTTCAATTCGTGATGTGGAGTTACAAACAGGTGACAGAGGGAGCAGTTCATTATATTAGTTTGGAGATGACTGCTTTATGTACCTGCTGATATTAAAGTAAAATCTACTTCAGTTAAAATGTGTGTCTATAATAAACACAATTAATTGCAGAAAAAAGGAGACGGAATCCTGAAGATATTTTCCGTCTTTGTGTGCGTGTATACAATATCGTAAGTATTCATAAAATTATTATTTTATGAAATATAGATTATATGTTTTAGATTTCTGTCCTTGCTTGGATTGAACCAAAGATGGACTAGAGCTGAGAAAGACTTAAGTATGTGGCCAGATGAAGGATTTTGATGAAGTAATATGACGTGTAACATGTCATCAAATACAAACCTTCATTAGGTTGTAATTCTCATTCATTTTAATAAAAGAAGGGCCACATGGGTCTGGATAAGATTTACCCAATCTAAGGAGTTTTCACATTGTATCTCTTGATTTTCCCGACCGTTTAAACTTCAACATGTGGCAAGAGACTGAATTTGAACCATTTCCTTCTGCTTTGGACACAGACCACTCACAAGACCACTTTATATGATTTTATTTCACAAGAGAGTTTCAAAAAGATTGATAAAAGCTGATACGTGAGCATATGCTGCCAGTGGTCACACACAGTGCATGGTAAATAACTAAAACATGGTCAAAGCAGAGTACAGAAAGCATAAAATACTGTCATAATAATGTGTGGTTATTGCACTCTCACACTTTAATACAGTTAGTTCAGCTGCGTTCACAGTTTATGTCAAGTTATGAAAAGAATATGGCCTTTCCATTATGTAAAAACACTAATAATGCATCAACTGCAAAAATGAAGGCAATAAACGCAACCGGAATATTCTCTTTTTATGAAACGTAATAGATTATCTTCCTCAAACACAATCACGGACATTAATCCAACTGTAAAAAATATATATTCAATCCAGTTCAAACGACCTCCCGTATAGCAGCACCATAAATAATGCACTGTTTCTTTAAATATGATCGCTTTATGAATATATTAACATGGGTGTGAGAGTGTTGGCAGGAATCGCAGCAGCTTCATACGTGCTGCACTCACTCATATTTAATGAGTGTGTCTAAAAACAGATCGTTTGAACTTCCCTATTGTAATGAGCTGCTTCTATGTACCTGAAAAGACATCATGTGGAAGTCTGGAGACAAAAGGTGAGTTTTATGAGATTTTTAATTGTATCCATTTTCTTCCCTTTAATCCATTTCTGGGTCAGGGGGGTGGCAGTCAGAGATGCCACCCAAGTCTCATAGCAGCAGCCCCTCACTGACCCTCTGCAGGTGGTGAGTCCACAGGAGGACGGCTGCTCTCTGAGTGTGAGCATAGCCTTTATCTTTCAGTTGGGGCTTTGGGCAAAGTGGGGTTAAGTGTCTTGCCCAAGGACACAACGACAGCAGTCATCAGTGGGAGTCGGCGGAGAAGGTGTAGAGGTGGGAATTGAACCCACAACCTTCAGGCCTGAAGGCCAATGCTCTACCAACTGAGCTACTGTCACCCATTTTTTATTTTATTTTTTTACAATGTGTTTGCTCCATACATGAGCACAATCTGAATGTAAGTCATATAAGTAAATGCAACACTGTAATTTCCCTGCTGTGTGACCAATACAGGATCGCTTGAAGAAAAAGAATTTTCGCTTACACGATGGGGCGCAAAAATCGAATAATGCTTTATGGCTTGGACGGGGGTCGCTCCCATAAAAGTTGGCCAGCTGTAGTAAACCTGTAGTGGGAGTTGTAGAAGTGTGTGAATCTTGGGGAAAAGGTCAAGAAGGAAACTTATAGCAAGTTTGGAACCTGATGGATCACGGGAACACTTTAAAACCACCGGCCACAGTGTTTTTGATGCAATAAAACAGTAGATATTGTAGCCATCTACAGGTCATTTACAGAACTGCATCATTTATTTTTCTGTATTTCAAACTCAAGAGAAAATTGGTCCAAACAAAAAAAAGAAACTAAAATTAATGGTGCTATACATTTAAATGGCTAAGAAGGAAATCTACGGCGAAACCTCAAGAATCCCAGACACACCACTGGTTGTTGATTGCTAAAACAATATAAATGGTGGCTACCTGCTGGTCATTTACACCAATGGAACGTCACGAATATGAGAGTTTTTCAGTGACTAGTAATTTTCCCCAATTCTAACTTTGTTCTGTGAGTTTGTCAAGTGTAATCTTTCTAAAATCTTGGTATTTCATTCCCCTGCAAGCTAAGCCATACCGTATCTCCCAGCTTTGACCAAATTAACACTTCCTGATTAACTGATTGTGACTCTTAATTGCAAATTTGATTGAAGAAATAACATTGAAGAAATGATCCCCCGCTGGATAAAAAAATACAGAGGGGAATCATTCTGGTCTCACCAGGCTACATATTTCCCTGATCCAAGACGAAATACCAAGAAATTAGTAAGTTCTCAGCTATACAGATTTTAAGATCAGTTTCCTTTTGTTTGAATGTTTGACAAAAAAGCTCTGGCAATTGTATCTTGTGTGGATTTTGTGACCAACATTTGTGTGACGGGCTGTTAGCGTGGGTTGACACACGCCGGAGCATTGTGCGTGGTAATTACAGAGCGCGGCACAGTTGTCCATAAGCTGAATTCTCCCAAGTCTTTGCGAGTGAAAACAAACGCTCTGTGTGTGGCCCAGCTGTTCGAGAGCACAAAGGCCTCTTCAAACGTTCTGTCATGTCATTCACCAAAACTATTGTAATGCGGAACTAATACGCTGCACAAAGTGGTGAAAAATAAGTGGGAAAAAGCTCAAACTCGGCAAAATGTAAGTAAATTTGAACTGAATTTCTCGTTTGCGGGGATCAATAAAGAATCTATATATCTATCTATCTACTTTAAAACAAGATTAAACTTATACATTATACAGTATATCATTACAGGACTGAGAAAGGAGATTTTATACAGAAGGGGCAGAGTTACATATTTGTGCCAGAAGTTCCTGATAGTAATAATAATACTAATAATAATCACTAAAATACATTACTTTCTTGGACACCTACAATCATAACTAGGATGGACGGAGCTAAAACAACTCACTGATTAAGAAAAGAAAAAAGAAAAAAAATGTGAGAAGATTAGAAAGATTTTTTAGCGCTCGTTTCATTTTATACCATATAACAAGTAAATATCTACTTTGATTAGAATGACTTTACTTTCATACTAGAAGCTGCAAAGTCTCATTTGTATCGGTTTCAGCTGGTGGTGTACCATGCAAGTGTTTTCAACCAAAAATGTGTTTCACGGCTACAAAAAAGGTTGGGAGACACTGCTATATAAAACGGTTAAAATATGAGAAAGAGTCCATTTCCATTATATCTCCCCTAAACACAATCGTATCCAGTCTTTAAACCAAGAACTAATTAGATGAATGTGATAAGCTTTGAAACCTAGGCCCCTCAGCTTTAAGAAAATAAAAATATGTATACTATCAGCCTTTTCGAGCCTATATTTAATCCTACAGTACCTGTGTCGTGTTGTGTTTGCATACGGCTCTTGATTGATGTGTGCACGGGCCTCCTCCACATGTGGCTGACACGCCGCAGTCACGATAAACAATGTATGTGACATCATGAGAGAATTATGACACACTGGGGACCGGCACACTGCGGCAAGAGGACTGCAGGCGCACTTTTAGGCCACTCCCACACACCGGAAGAAAAAACAAAAAACCAGCACATGCACCCATCCATTTTCTTCCCCAGGGTGCATTTCTGGGTCTGAGGGGGTGGAAATAAACACCAGCCGATGAGAGCATAGGCTTGGTCTTTCAGTGGGGGCTTCCGGCAAACTGGGGTTAAGGACACAACAACGGCAGACATCAGTGGGAGTCAGTGGAGAAGGTCTCGCGGTGGGATTGAACCCGCGACCTTTAGGCTGAACGGCTAACTGAGCTACTGTCGCCCCCTACACGTACACAATGGACTCTATGCACGCACCACTTTTAGTTTTAACAACACTTGACTTTCGATGCGCGAGGTTCGGCTTGAGTTTTACTGCAGCTGAGATGGACTTCACCAGATGTTTACAGGAGTTTCCTAAATAATGGTAAACCTGGGATTAAACTTTGAGGAGGTTGGGAATTTTTGGGACATAGAAGTGCTCTTTTGTTGTGCTGCCATTGTGCTTTTGTATAGTGACCTTATCTCTCTTGGTAGCCATAGTCGAAGCTATTCCTAAGAGAGAATATCAACTCTTTTGGATTAGTCTCACAGCTGAATTTATCAATATAATTAATAAACAAATTGACTACAACTCACTACAATGCCATAGCGCAAGCACAGACCGGAAGTAAACAGACCGATTTGTGTTTACACGAAATGACGTCACACCTCTTCGTGCATATAGTCCAAAAAAACAGATAAACCAGAAAATAGTCATTCTCCATTTCATCCAATTTGCAGCTGCGAATTACTACGCACACACAGACGGATCGGGAGGAAGACACAGCTGTTGATTCAGAGAGGTTTGAGTGTATTGTTGAGATTTTACTTTTGTATCTCAATGTGATGATAGTAACATTAAAGAATAGCACGGTCTAAGGTTCCTGAACCAACAGCTGTATGTGGAGGAGAAATGCAAAAAACCGGTTAAAGCCATAACATCAAAACTGGGTGGAAATAAGCATTATTGCGAAAACCTGGTACCTAACTTTTGTTGTTGTTGTAAGACTAATGTTTATTGTGCATTGTCCCAGATCAAATATATACATTAAAATTCATTATCGGGGCGACAGTATAAGTAGAGCATTGGCCTTTGGGCTTGAAAGTCGTGGGTTCGAGCCCACCATGGGACCTACTCCAACTGTTCCCACAAATGTCTACTGTCGTTGTGTCCTTGGGTAAGACACTTAACCCCACGTTGCCTGAAGCCCCCGCTGAAAGACCAAGGCTGTTTCACTGCTGACAGAGCAGCCATCTTCCTGTGGAC